>CM030370.1:156020892-156355384 GCA_003604175.2 Clonorchis sinensis
CGGCTTTGACGAGAGACTCACCTGGAATCCAGCTGAATCTCTCGTTTTTTAGCTAATTTCGTGCAATATGGATACAAGTAGAACATAAGGTTGACGCGGATTGCGCCTATCGGATGAGCCCCAAGAAGGGTGAAACCGGTCATGGGCTGTCGAAGAGTTTCCAACAACCTTGTGAGTAGTGCATTACATTTAGGCCTAAAGAGAGGTGTGACTTCGTGAAAAGAGGATCGTAAAGAAATAAACTGATCATGATTGGTAGTCTCCAATATCTTGGTAAAACACCTCAGATGAGAAGAGGTGAACAGGTAGACACACAGAGAGGCTACCGCATGCAGCCACCCCGACTTGAAGGATTGATGCCTTCAAGTAAAAAACGGACACTAACTATATAAATTTCACAAACAGAGCACAGCAGTTTGTAAATTATTCTCCACAAATCAGCTAATGGGGGACGGTTCGGTGCGCAACGGCACATCACCTGGTCACATGAACAGAAAATCAGGAAACTTGGTGACGGGAAAAAGTTTGATAGGAATTTTCCAAACATCTAAACATAACACTGACAGGACTGCTTAGAATTTCAACCGAGTCGCAATAGTCAAAGCCATTTCGATGACTCAGCAGTTACCTCGACAACTTTTCTCTTGTGGAAAAGAAAAAGGGCAGCTAGCTATGATAATCAGGTGTCAGTAACACACTCAGAAATAACTTGCTAACTCGACAGTCCAAGTGTGGTTATGTACTCAACCTTGATGACTGATAAATCCGGTCCGAATCAATAGTACTTGTCCGATGTTCAAACTAGTTCACACACCCCACCCCACCCCACCCCACTGGAGAAGGGTTTCTCCCAAAGGCCATTTGTGTCGTATCTTGTCTTTATCTTGCTTAAATTTTTTATTCCGTTATTTTATTCATAACCCGATGCTTGCCAAGTATCTACTTTAATGAATAAGTACAGCTGCACTTTCCAAATACGAATGCAGTTTAAATGTCGACTCATGATTTCTCAGGTGGTATTTCGCATCACGCAGGAACTAAAGCGATGATGTTTGTTAGAAATTTCACATGAAAGCGCGCTTGTCTTGGGTTTGATAAACTGATTTATGAATTGCATGTCGACCGAGTGATGACCTTTTTGTGGAAAAAAGAACGGTTGTATGTCCCGGTATTCGTAACAGCTCCTATGTGGTACTCCCTATCGATGGATCCTTCACGTGAGTCACCCAAACATGGAACTTGCAATGTTTTTTATAAGTAGCTTACGTATCACTTCGTTTTCATACCCACATCATTTGTTAACCTACAAATGGAAGCGATCTCACTCACCGCATGAAATCAGCACGGCAATACATTTGTCCTTCTTTGGTGTAACATCTATCCAAAAGCAATATTCCACATGTGAAACAACGTAGACAGGCCTGATGCCATGACTGATCCACAACACGATGATAAAACGGGTCCAATATAAGACTGCGACAGCCGGTGCATCGTACCGTATCGTTGGCGTCGTGGTCCACCTCAGAGGCAGTTCTACGAGAACCAGGCAGGAAGGAGCTGGGAAAATTGGCCAATTGCATCAGGGTACTCAAAGCCGAACAGGTCGTCGTGGTCGTTGTTGTTGTGATTGTAGATATCTGTATAGGTTCTGTATTATTGTTGTTTGCATTGCCGATAGTAGTGTGTATTCCGGGTGACGCCGGACTGCACTTAACCAGCATAGTGTTTCCGGTTGACAATGACAGACACATATGACCGTTCTCCATTGCATCATGTAGCGGCCAAAGTTCAGAACTGACAGTGGCAGTTGTCACTGTCATACTCTAGGCCGCCTGGCAGCAGCCTTGATTTTTTTAGCAATCGTCCTATTCCGTACACGCCACTGGCGCTTGTCCATCAGAACGAGCGAACAAACGGACGTGCCGTGTGTTAGTTGCGCCTTTCCGCCGGTGCGCGCGGGCCAATCAAATTGCGATCACATTTAATCTGGAGGCTGATTGGTCAACCTAAGTCATCGCTGCCACACATAAGCATGCAAGCGTGAGGGCCAGTCAGCGCAAGGGATAGCAGCAACTAGTGGCTAATTCAGCCACTCACACACCCACGCTCGCAAACACCCACCTCACTCTGTCAATCACAACCCCCCCAAGGTCCATTCTTTACCTGCTTTTGTTCCGAATGCCACGTGCTGTCATACGAACACAGAGAGATATCTGATTTGCGCAATCATTTCTTTCATTCAGGCTAATTGAACGAGGAAAGTGATTAGACAGAGCTCACGCGTGCGCGCATATCCATTTTTCGGAGATACCACAAGACTGGACAGTTCCAGATGGAGCGTCATTGATTACGCTGGAATAAATAAGAGACGTTCCAAGTAAAATCACTCAATCAGCAAAGAGCCGCCTGACCAGAGAAGGTGATGTTGCTTCAGTAAAAGTCCATCCACACTGCTAGACTATATCCTCCACCTCAGTCATCCAGTCGGTTAGAATTGTCTTCGAAATCCAGAGCACTTTGGCAGTTATCCCTTGACGATGGTTTTCCACGGTAGCCAAAAAGTTACCAACTTTCCAAATGAAGCCCAGGTTTCAGGGGAGATCCCTCTTCTCGCATCCTTATAAAGCGAGTGTTTTGCTGCAGTGAGGTACACTGATGAACCCCTTTGGATGTAGTCGAAGTAACCAACTCCGGCATGTTTATTGTTTTTGGCCCAGTTAACTCGCGATCACACTGCACCACTGAAAAGATTATATTTTAAGCTAACCTTAAGTTACAGGATGTGGACAGCCGTGCACTCGGTAAAGCAACCTCGGTTGCGCAGACCTGCTAAGTTATCACCTAGCTCATTCTCCGTTTAGCCTCATCCGGTGGACGTATATGGGGTCGGTCAGGTGACCATTAGGCTAATGACTACAAGCAGCTGACGTTATCTATTCAGAATAGTGAAGGCAATGAGGTTGACGTAAAAGTTTTGATAATTCTGATAATCCTGTACGACTACTTGTGAGTAGCCAGTTTGTTATTAAAGTCGATCATTACTCGGACACCGAAATGCGACGTTTCAACAATTAACCTGTCAGCTGAGGCCACCAAGAAGCAGAGTTGTTTGCATGGTTCGCCCGTTTTCATTTTACATAATGAATGCTCCAATTAACTCGATACACTTAAAGTTTGCTGTCGGTCAGTCTTATTTGCTAGCATATAGGCATTGTGAAAGATTCCCAGCACTTGCGGGCATTTTTTTACCTTCTCATGAGCCCACAATTGAAATCCCTTAACAGGAACAGGCAATTCGTTTAACCAAACGACAGGCACTCGGCACACTTCTACAGGAGTCAGAAACTGTCAAAGATACACCCGGTTGTTAAGCGGTGGATTTATATACTCCAAAACAGCTCTCCCTCTCCAGAAAGACCTCCAAACGACAAGCGAAGTTGTCCCTACTAGAGAGGTGAGCAAAATGAAGCTTGAAAGTGCCATGTAATGATGGAATCTTTACAGAGAGTCATAACGAGTGATGGGCTTTTCAACAGGTACGCTATGTTACTGATTCCGATTGATGAGCTTGTGGGTGAACGGGTTCAGGTTGCTAACTAATTCACTTCCACCCAAGGTCTGAGACGGCCCTGAGGATTTAGGCCTTGTTTACTGACGTATCCGTAAAGCAATGGTGCCAGCTGGTGTGCATTTTGATGGGGAAGGAAACAGTGACTGTATTGGAAGGAGGAATCGCGTCGGGGCCCCCTCGCAGTCAGTCACCACGTACGTAGATATTGACGGGAGACGGAACTCTGTGAGAGACCTGTCGTGTTTGCATATGTCAAGGTTGCAGCCATTTATTGGAAAACGGTGGTGTTACAATAAAGAACGTTGCAAATGGCCTATGGGGAGAAGGAAACGCGGTTACCTGCAAACCACATACCATAGATTTCCTCACCGAGTACATTTTCATCATCCTCATCCTCCTCCTCCTCCTCATCCTCATCATCATCAACATCATCATGGTCCTCATCAGCAGCAGCAGCAACAGCAGAAGCTATACACAAGTAGTGCATATAGACGTTTGCCAGCCGTAGTATGTGGTGAAAATTGCGATTACGCGACAGCTGATGTGGCATGAAGGTACTTTTATCTGCAAAGTTTATGGCTGTATGTGAGCTGAGTGATCGCCCCTGGTATGCAGACCTAGACAGGAGGACGATTAGGCTCCTCATCCACAGCCTTGGTCTCGAACTCATGTCGCACTACAGCGGCCATCGATGTTGGACTGCTCGAGTAGGCTAAATTTTATGAAGCACACTGCCACACTTGTTCCAACCCCCAATATGATTCGGCGGGATACCGTGTTCGTGAACTCCCTAGTCACTAACCAGCCTGGTAAGAGTGACCTTGGGGATGTTGAATGGGCGTCCTCCAGTACAACTCAGTCAGTTACTAAGTTACGCAAACGGTCATACCGCGATGAGATCCAGCCTCTTGGCAACAGGAGGACTACACTGTAGCTAAATTTTATTACACTGTCAAATGCTGCGGAGACAAACGGTCCTGTGATTGGTTGATTTGCGGTTTAGATGCTTCTGCTTACCGAAATTTGCGGCCTGTTTGCTTAAACCAGTCTTAAGGAATACCTCTCTATACCCGTTATATGCTCTAGTCGACTGTTTCAACTCAGCTCACCGAGTGGCAGCAAAAACAAGCGATGGTTGCAGTGAGCACATCACGTGTTGCCATACTGATCGGTGGGGTAGCGGAAAAACAACCTAACAGCAATTCTAAGGCTAAAAATAAACACTTCCCGGGAGGTGGCTGCTCTAGAGGAGCACTAAACTACATTATTAAAGCATGTTTGTCATCTCATAAAACGGCTGTGACGCCGCAGTGCTGCCCGGTTTCGTCTGCAATCTCAAAATTGTTCACCCTTCACTTCCGCCCGAAGCCCCCCCCCTCCGGAGACTGATGTTCTAAGGCTGCCCCGAGTGACCTAAAGGTGCAGGCCACGGGATGACATCACGGGTTGACGCTGGAGAAGCCTTTGGGGTGGCTCTTCTGCCGTTCTTCGCATGAGTCGTTTCACCTGCGCCAGCTACATATGGAAAACAAGCTAGAAACAAGCTAGGACTGTGGCACTGTAGTAAAAAGGCACATGAATTGGGTTACTGTAATAGTAAGTTTTTTCACACCAACATATTTTGGTGTGTTTGAAAACGCTCACAAAAACTCCCATGAAAGAACTGACTGTTTAGGCAGTGTACACTCCAGGGGACGAGAAGTATGCATTATGATGCTTGCCAAATCCACTCGAAACCACAAAACGTCCTATTTCACTGTATTTAACCTTCCAAACTTTACCGTGATCCTTGTTCATTTTCATAGTCCATATCACCACGGCTACCTTCCGATCAAGGAGAGATCTTCATCAGTGCCCACAGCACAGACATCAGTTTCAAGGTCACTGTCATCGATAACAAACGGGTGAAAAGTTGAACCATTCAAGACTAGACATGCACAGAAATTGCACGTTTTCAGCTATGCAATTCTGTTCTCTGTGGCTTTTTCAAATGTATATCCGAACATCTCAAATAAACCGACTCACATAACAAGAACAGACTTCCCAACACCGTCTTCAGTAATTCTCTGGATTACGAAAAGTAAAAAACTGTTTCCAGAAACTTTTAAAAGACTTGTGAGCCTAAACTATAGCCTCTGCAATCTGCTGCCACTGCCATCCTTCTGTAGTGAGCAGTTTTCGTCGGTTCATCGAATTTCCTGTGTGGTACTTTTCAGATCAATTTAAAATATCCCCACCACGTCGGAAACAGTTCATACTCCATGAAAAATCGTACACATATCTGAAGCAAACTTCTGGGAACATTTCTGTCTTTGGGGGACGTCTATGGCAGCAAGCATGGGAATAATGCTTTCCGTAAGTTCGATTGACTTGAACAGATGACCTTTTCCAGCTCCACTTAGTTCCTCGTTAGAATTCCTAGCCCTGTTATCACCAGCGCATCGCGCGGAACTTCGTCACAGAGAAAAATCGCATCAATGAACAAGTGCAGGGAGAAACTGGGCTGTTCATTTCTCAGAAGACTTCCGGTCGCCTTACATTCTGTCCATCGGAATTGAGATGAACAACCACTCAGGCAGATGAGTGTGGAATTAGGTTTCTGATAGCTGTTCACAGTATAGCTTGGGGAGTGCGGTGCAGCGCTTGGCATTCGCGCTGGAGGATTCCGGTCAAAACGAGGATCGGCAGAACCATATTGCTCCTGGTATTGGTCTAGTTCACTCAGTGTGTGTCATAAACAGGCGAGACAAACTAAGACTGTTTTTGTCTCGACCAGGTGAAGTACTGAAAAAAACTACGCCTTTTTTGTTATTTTCTCCCATAAGTTACCGCCGATTTCCGTCATTTTTGCAGTTTGGGTGAGCAAGTTAATTCATGGTTCTTGTTAAATTAAGGATTATTTGGGCTCCACATAGCTCAGTGTTCAAGGCTCGAGCTTACTCACCGGGAGGTCTGCCGTTGGAACCCAACCCCCGGGATCTTGACTACTCCTGTCTAGGCTTGGGCAACTTGAGATCATCTCAGCCCTGGTGCTTCCCTCATGCGTCAAGGCAGCTAGGCACCAAAGGTGTGTTACGAATGAACGATTATTTAGATTTCGTTTTTTCTTGTAAAAGTCAAAGAAGGTGGAAAGCGGACTGTTGCGGACTCTCGTTCGAATCCGGTTGTCGCCTAACCAGCTCAACTTAGAGTACTATTGGAAAAACGGCAAACCAAGTGTGTACGCTTTCAAATAAGGTTAACCCAAGTACCTTATCTTTATGGTTAAGGAACCAGTTAGCGTGCATCTGAACAAAATCACCTGGGTACGAAAAAAATGGTTGGAAGTTGAAAACAGTCTAAACGCGCCCGTTGAAATCAAGCTTTCGGTGTCCTTGCACAATAAGGATTTTCGGTAATTTCTGAAGGACAGATAAATGTTGATATAGAGGAGCACTTGGGGGGACTGCGAATAGCTTCATTGAAAATAGTGAATATGAAATATACTGCCAACTTAGACTGGAAAGTGGAGACTGGAGAATGATTGCTCTGGATGTAACATACTACTCAAAAGGTTGCTGAAAATTCTTCGATTATTAGAAAGGAGAGATGAGAGTATATGGCGGATAATCAATGCTATTCGATAGGGATGAATGTCCCCATTGAATTCGCTTTGAACAAGCTTATAAGATGTACAAAGAATGCGACCAAAAATAACGAAGGTGAACAAGTGGCCTCATATATTCCCGATAAACACGTGACAAGGAAGTATAGTTCCGACGATCGCCGTATGAGAGGTCAGCTTTTATTGGTCTAGTATATAAAATATACTGCGAAATCCCAAAAACACCGTAACAGCTGAAAAACGAGGCGGCGGAACATTCAGTTGGAGAGTGTCATCAACTAGAGATTCGGCTGGCATTTAGGTGAATCTCCTGTTAAAACCAAGTTAAGGTATTTCTCCATTCGCATCCATTTTTGTGTTCGGTTAGAACATACGGTTGATGGAAGATCGAGGACTGCGTCTACCGGATGGAACTCAAGATGAACGAAACCCGTCGTGGACCATCGAAGGGTTTCTAGTGTTCCGTCAAGAATATATACTGCGGTGTCTCGACTATTGTGCCGACTGAAACATGAGGCGGAGTTTGTGCAGCACATTTGGCTAGAGAATAGGATAGACGAGAGTTCCAGCAGAGAATCAGTACGTTTTACCGTCTGATATTTGCCTGACTTCGTGAACAGCGGCATTAAATTTGTTGGGAAAAGAGTACGCTTTCCGCCTCATGACCTTCCACACAATGGCACTGATCACGCACGCTAACGCATGATCTCTATTGTGCCTCCTCTGAAATAGCACCACTTCTCCAATACAAGCAAATATTCCTGTTAATTGGAGTTCACGACAATAAGCTCGAAAAGATATTTAAAAAACGCACATTTTCGTCAGTATCTGATACGAGAGTGAGCAACTATACGTAAGGAAACAAAGCAGGACGCTTCAACTCTCCAGATGCAAACTAAGTAATTTTGTATGTGAAAAGTGAGAACTGAAGTTTTCATGAAAACATCTCAAGCGGGTTTGTCCTCGACTATTGATCCGGTAAATTTATCGATCATACGCAAAAGAAACCTGCTTGAGCCACTTGCAAATCCGACCGTTATGTGGTCAAGCTAAATGACAGTACATAAAAGTGTTGTGTTTTATGGACAAACACGCAAACAACCTATTTCCGTTAGGTGGATAATCCCCTCCAATGACAAACCCTAAACTACTACTATGAGTAGTCTACTCAGAAGTCACTACTCACAGGTCACATGAGCCTTCCATGTGAGAAGTTGTTACTCAAGAAGCCAATCAACGTGTGATACCGCCATATTCTAAGTACAAGTTCATCATATTGCTGGCTAGCTGCTTGTATACAACCACTAACCGAAGGTTCTTAAATGGTGCGATGCGTGCTGCCCAAGATTCCTAACACGTAAAAGACATTGCTTCTCGGCTTTTCAGAACAGACGGACCTTACCAGACGTAATGTGTACTAAATGCCCTTATCTCTGTGTGACTAGAGATCTGACCAAGAACAAGGCCAGGATCAAAGAGGTTATAAGAACTTTTTATCTCAGCTACTTCGGTGATTTACATGACTTGATAAGAAAAGAAACCGAAACTAGCCCACAGTCAGTACTGCAGAAAAAACCATAACGCGATAGTGTTCTTCAAATTGGACATGCTGCCGATAGATGGGCTCCTCTAGTTTCGAAGAGACAAGCTTGCTTCCATTCCCCATTACTTTTTTTCGGAAACTGGACCCTCATTCAATCGTTCCTTCATACCATTTCCGTTCTTGACCGTGCGTCTTACGCATCCGAGACCCTTAGACTGCTTAGTTTTGTCCGGCTAGTGACCGTAACATTGATTCTGTCGGAGACAGACGATTCCGTGAAGAAAACATTAAAAAACCACTGTACTGCTGCGAAATGAGTTGGACGAAATGTATGGACTGCGGTCAGCCACAGATGGGAGGTCTGGCGTTTTTGGGTCGATCAAACTTGGTTCTTTCGCTTTATATAGCCGTTTATGAAAATGCAGCCACTTGTGCTTATCGTGGTTCTGTTTCTCCCGGTGTCTTACTCAAGAAAGAAGGTCTCCCTTTACTTATTAAGGGATTTCGCTGAAATGAAGGAGTCACGCTGCAAAGTCGAATCACAAAGTCGTCCCAACAAAGGTTTCTTATAAACAAAGATCAATTCATTATGCTTTTAAATTACTAAGGATCTGTACGCTAAAATTTGCCGCAAGATGTACAATGCTTAAAAGGAAAGCAGAGTGATTAATAATCAGATGAGTGTGTCTCATGTTGATGCAAAAGAGACCATCTGAAGTGTTCAGCGGAACAGGTTGGTCACGTCATTGGCTGGTGCATCATGTTTGCCCTGCCTGCACCTATCGATCAGCTAGGATGTCTACACTCGCCAATCAGACATGAGTTTGTGTTTTCTGATTGGTTGGTCCATAAATCGTTGCACGATCTATCGCTTGTATGGTTTGTCAGATCAACATGGAGACGGCTTTCGGTCTTCTTTCTGTCTCACATAATCCAGGTTATGGCGAAGGGATTGGCTGGGTTTTGTCTCTCCGGAAGGGTAGTTTCTCCTAGCAATTGTCTCTTCAAAGGAGGAACATTGTGAATAAAGAAAACATAGTGGACGAACAAGTTCCAGTGGTCACAGTGAATGTAGAAATTTGGCCCATAATTTGTTAAGGTGACAAATCGGGGTGACATCACGAGTACCAAAGGCAATCAGTTTTTTTTCATTACTTCGTGGGTGGGCTATTCAGTCGAATAAAACTGAAAATATCGAAAATTTGCTTAGCAAATAACACAAACAAACTGCTCAAATGATCGAAAGAAAGTTAGACGACAGAGCCTCTGTGGCTTCATTCTATGGCTTAGAAGGATCTCGCCCGATCCCCAAAACTTGTAAGGATGTGTGCATCTCTCCAGGGACAGGTAGAGCTCCCCAGAATATGCTGGCTTATCTCTTTTTTCCATGTGTCATTTGGTGTAAGTAGCTTAGCCTTGGTAGCGTAACCTTTGCCTGTTTCAAGGACCTAATCTTATTGCACACTCGGCAATTAATCGCGCGGACATTTCAGTCTGTTCAGCCATTTTTCATGCGCACAAGCGAACGAATTCAACTGGCACACCGATACTCGTCATGTACGCACGCATGACTACCTCTTAGGTGTGAAGACCACCACCACCACCACCACCACCACCGTCTACCTCGATTTGTCAAGCCACAAACCGAGCTTTCGGATATAGGATGCCTCTTTATCTCAAACAACCAGCTTCGGACAATTCTTCACTGTGGCGAAAAGCGTGAAATTCAATTAGCACCCTGTGTTTTTGTTGACGTACATGTGTTATTGTTGTTGTTGTTCTCGCCCCTACTTTTGTGTGTGTGTGCGCGCGCGCTTGAACGCCAGAATTGGTGATACATTCACCGGCTTGTTGTCAGCATGCATATGTGCGTCCATCCACAACCCATTCCAGTTTCATACCACCGCGAAGCTAATCCGTACCACTGCTTTTTCCACTGCTGACGAATTCATGTGAAACTTCTCTCTTTTGCCCTCCGCTGAATTGAATCGATTCTGAGGGATTCGGATGCAAGTCCAGATAGATGAACAGCGAACCTGATATAACATCTAGTCCAACTAGCCTGGACACACAGCTTACCTATGGGCAGTTGTTTCTTTTGTCATTGTCCTTCCCCATCTTAAACGTTTTCCACCGGAGACTGGTGACGATGGTTTGCTTGGTTTGTTTAGTATAGTTTTCTTTCCACCTTTTCTTTGCCGTCCATTCAAACGCGCTCTCTCTCACACACACACGAACATTCCATTGTTTGTGTATCGTTATATCATGCTCACATGATTTTGTGGTTTTCGTGCTATGTGCCCCACCCCAGTTTACCCTCAAGGCATTTGGCCATGACGGGAGTTGTTTCTGGATTGGGGGAGGGTAATTGTCCGCGGATTTCCGAGGCATACATATGAGTACGATCAGAATCATAACTTCGTTAACTTAATCATGTTCATCAGTGCGAGGATTTTGTGAACCGCGGGAGGGGGGGGGGGGTGAGCAAATATGCGCCCTCTATAGGTCCATCTGAAAACAGGCCGCGTAGACAGACCCATAGACCCCCATACACTACTCTTGAAAGGCTCTGACATAACATGCATTTTTGTTGGGGATTCTATTCTGAAGTTTACCAATGCTGAAAAGCCTAGAAGCACTGTGCAGCTGTTTCATCCTCGTTCGGAGGTCACACGACTCTTTGGGGAGAATCCGCGACCTTCCGGTTATTAGTGGTTAAACGCTATAACATTCGGCCACGAGTGGTTGATCAACAATGTGACTAATTTTCGCATAGACAGGAGATGGCTCCATTCGTCCATCCATCACACGTGCCAACCGGTTCTTAGATGAAAGGCTACTACGACCCGTGAGTTTTATTTCTCAGCAGAATATATATATATATAATGCATCTGAGCGATCAGCTGAAAAACTGTAGTCGATACCTAGTCGTTCTAAAGCAACAGTCAAAACGCAATGGTTATGCAGACAACCCCATCGTGGCGACTGATTGGCCGGTCTACGATGGTTGCTCCAGAGGAACAGACACTCTAGAATGTGTTCCAATTCAAACTAGTACCTGGATGGGAATACAGATTACTATAACTTTAAAGATCATTCTCGAACTTTAGATAAATATTAGTCGTTCGCCATCGCCACTACAATTGCCGAGAATGCTGCTATTAGCCAGCTAGCTATACTCCTCAGGTTACCGGACTGTGTGTGTGTGTGTGTGTGTGCGTTCGTCCTATTTAAGGCCTATAGTCCTCAGCAGATGACCGTGCCTGGTACGCAAAGCTGAGTTGAACGCTGCTCTGCTTAAATAATGTAGGCTTTGTCAATTCGTGTATAGACGCAATTCGGCCCGGTTCAGTCTTGGTTCTCTTTCCAGTGAGGAGTAGGTCAGACTGTCAGCAGCACATCAGGTTTTACGACAGTGATCGTGCAGGGTCTTTGACGGCCCGAACATAACAGATTAGATTAGAAGGCTGCTTGTTGCAGTGGCAGGAATTTTGGAAGGGCTTCACTTCAAATTAAATTTCATTCGATTTCTTATGTTTCGTCTTCTCGAAAGACCTTTCAAAGGCCTCGAACGTATTTTTCCCGGAAAAGATTCATTGTACAGATAACTGTAGCATCTCCATCCTTCGCAACAGTTGGTTGAGAACCTGATCGCTCTTGTATCATGCTGAATTTTTGTTTTTTTTTAGTTTTTCAGTTCAAAGTTGCACGTGGATGCTACGTGAACAGGATTCTTTCCATAGAGAAGTCCACAAACCAACACCTCGTTGGCGAAACGATTACAATGCCTTTGAGGGTGTTCCCAATGTAATACTGTCGAAAAGACTGGACTGGTGAAGGATTATGTTCCGGCTCTCCTCCCCAAAGAAAGCATCACAATGGAAATACACTGCACCGGCGAGCCACGGCTACAAGTCGACTATTGCTGTGGTCGGTTGATGTCACGTGCTTGGCCGGTCGGTCACACGTTGGCGCATAATACGATGCTGGGTTAGTAACCAGAAGGTCGCGGGTTAAGACTATTTGTGAGATGCACGCTGATGATGGTCCCCAACAAGGATGAATCAGAAATATAACATTCTCGAACTTTCCGCACCGGTTTACTTTGCTTGCAGGATGAGGCCTCAGCTGAACCTAGGGCGAAGAAAAGCGCTTATACAACACAACAAATACTCTTATTTGCAAGCTAATTTGGTTCTGCTGGATCATTCAAATGGATCAAGCCGACCCTCTCTCTTCTATGGGGCGAGATGGCTCAAGTGGCCAAGGCGCGAACTTACTGATCGGAAGGTTCGTGGTTCGAACCCGACCTCTGCCTCTCGACCTCCCCTATCTAGGCTTGAGCAACCTGGCAGTATCCCAACCCTCGTGCCTCCTTCGGGTGGCACGGCAGTTAGGCCCCGAAAGGGTGCTACAGCTGAAAGGTACGGTTTTCTCCCTTTTATGAATGTTCTGCACCAGGAAGCCTCTGTCCAATTTGAGTTCAAGTAGAGCATAAGGTTGACGGAAACTCGAGAGCTGCTTCTACTTGATGAGTCCCAAGGAGGGTGGAGACGATCTTGGGCTGTCGAATAGTTTTCAGCAACCCAAATGAGTAAGTGCGGAAGTATTGACAGTCTGGAGCTTCCATCCTAAACGAAGCAACATCTTCCACCACCTTTCACCCTCTAGTACTGTTGGCTGGCCCTTGACGAGGAAATGTATCAACTCTTGCTGGGGCATTCAACAAACATAACAATGGAAGGCTGTGGTTGCCACCTGCAGACTGGGGTCTGGCGGCTAGAAATTGACAATGACTTATCGATCAGTCTATTTGTCTGGTGTACTTATTGAAACCATGGGTCCAATCGCCCCTCGGAGGTTACAAGATCACCTTGAATGCAATAGCAAATGGAATGACGAACAGCATGGAGTTCGTCAGGATATCCTCGATATGATGAACCTCGTGATTGCGCAAAGATGGTAAGCAGCTGTCACGGTTGCCATATATGACGTCGATGTCAATCCACAACATTACTGAAGTCTTCTGGGAGGGTTCTTGCAGTAGACTATCGACATCTATTGATACTAACACAGGATGAGGAATCCACCCCAGCGACATCTTGCTCACAAACGATAGTTCTCTCGTAATTTAAGCAAAATGCTTTGATTACATACTTTTACGTCTCCGGACCAGGTGGATAGACGACTTACTTGAGTAACCTGTCCAATCATGCCTATCAGCATTATTGAATGTGGCTTAGTCGTTCGGCTGTATGTTAGTACGCCGGGACTTAACGGGACTGCTTTAACTGTGATAAAACAAAGTACGTATTTGATCCACAGTGCCAACGCGAACCACACCAATCACGCTACTCGGCAATTTGCCCAGTGGCTCCAGCACAGTCACACGCTTCCGGCTGGTGTGGACGCACACTGTTTGCTGTTGTGGGTACAGATCAGCAACAGAGATGGTCCAGTGACCTGTTTTGGGCTTCACAGTATGCGTGTTATCGCTTAACCTTGCGGGCATCTACTCCCTTGTTTTGTTCTGCCTAGGACAGCCGCCTGAAATAAATAATCATTCAGCTGTAGCAACCTTTCGGTGCCTAACTGCCATGCCACCCAAAGGAAGCACGAGGGCTGAGATACTGCCAGGTTGCCCAAACCTAGACAAGGGAAGTCGAGAGGCAGAGGTCGGGTTCGAACCACGGACCTTCCGATCAGTAAATTCGCGTTCTAACCACTTGAGCCATCTCGTCCCCAACCGACATCAGAGTACTACTCAATCGCACTGAACTAATGCAGTTCGACAGGTGGGCTTGTACAGCCACATCTTGGTTTTTGGTTCCACTGGTTTTCCTATCCCCATGCGAGCTCCGAAAGGAGAAACAGCTGAACCTCATCTCAGTGGTTTGTTTTTGTACAATGAGAACCAATCAGTGGACGATGCGTAACAGCAGCGCGATTAACTTTCCTGCTCTTGAAGTTGTAATTCCTTTGGTTGGAGTTGAAATGGTACGAGGAAGGTACGTGCTTCTGTAAGCTGATGCATTCACAAAACACGCCTCCTTAAAATGAGATATGACTTGTGCTTAGACCGGGTGGCAATCCCTTCGAAAACCTGAAGTCGATATGCATACTATCCAACCAGGGTAGTTTTACTGGTAGAGTCGACTTCCAAAGCATTCTAACGGAATGAGAAAATGGTCACGCGTGTTCTTAAATCCTTCACGAGCTCTGCACCAAGTAGTTTAAGGCTGCTTGGTCCAGCGCAACTAATAGTTGAACTGGTCTCATACACTCATTTACAAAACAATTTGGTTTTGCGGGAAACTCACCTGGAACCTGACTGAATCTCTCATCTATGATGTTTTAAAGCAACTGAACGTGCTGCAACACGCCGCCTCATGTTCCAGTTGCTACGATATTCGAGATGTCGCGATCATGTATAGCCGCAATACACTACTCATGCGGTTGTTGAAAACTCTCCGACAGCCCAAGACTGGTTACCTTCGTCTTGGAGATCATCAGGTAGGCACAGTCCCCGAGTTTCCGTCAACCTTATGTTATACTTGAACCCAAGAAGATAACCAAATACACTCATTCATAAACTCAGCAATCTTATGAGTAGTGTACTAGGTCTATACATGTGTCGCGATATCTCCAATATAGTACCAGCTGGAATATGAGGCAACCTGGTGCAGCACAATCAGTTGGAGCGGAGCATCACAAACGGGAAATTTAGCTGAGTTCAGTTAAGTTGGGTTTTCCATCAAAACCAAATTCGTGAAAATACAGCAATTCTTGTGTTATTATGCATCCGATTTGAAAAACTGACTTTTCGTCTTACCAAGTGACCAAGTAGTCGAAGAAAATTTAGTGGAAGCGCACTGTCAAGTTATCAGGAAGGTCAGATTCCTGAGAGCAACCACTGAGTGCCCGAAATCCACTGAGACCCTCAGCTCTGCTAGATGTTGGCCAGACAGACAACGCCCCCTCAATATACAGCGCTTCACAGCCTTGTGTCAAACCCAGACAGCGCGAGTCAGCGTCGATCAAGGTCAGACAACGCCCCCGCAGTATGCAGCGCGTCGCAGCCTGGTACCAAGGCCAGACCGCGTGCGTCAGCATTGGACCGAGTTCAGACAGTGTCCCTCCAATAAATAGCGTGAGGCCGTTGTACTTTCGCACTCGCACGCACTCACGCTCTCGCACTCGCTTGTTCGGAATATAGCTGTTGTGCCCCATTCTGTGAGTATTTTTTTTCCGGCATTAGGCACTGGAGCGGGTCAGCAGTCAGATGGGGTTTGAGTGACAAGGATTGATGTACGATCCTGTGCTAAGGCCGTGATCTCAAGGCAAGAAATCGGTAAATTAGCCTGAACGCACGATCTAGGTGTCCTATCTGACGGGTAACGTGTAGTCTAGTTCAACGACGGACGGTCGGGAATAATTACGGCGCAACCGAATTCTACGAACTTCACCTGCTTTTGTTCAGTAGTCGCAATAGGGCAGCAAACAATATATTGAATTAGACTCTAGGCAGACAGTATAGACCGTGGTTCTATAATAAATTAACAGTAAATAATGAGCAGAACTAAAGGAAAGCTTACGACTAGATTGAATCTTGGGCAGTTAGCAACATAGGAGGGCACAGAAAGGGCAGTGTGCTATCAGCCAACTTAAACACGGAAAAAATGTTGTGCAGTTCAAAGTAGAACAAAATGTTCAACAACAAACCCAGAAATGACTGTGAATAAATGGAGTCATGAAAACCGTCAACACAGAATTGATTTTGTATAAAATAGAACAGTACAGTCTTGAAACTTGAGCAGTCACCGGGAGGGTAATGAATTAGTCTGAGGAATGGGGAAACATAAGTAATTGCACCACGTAATTAGCAGTGGATGTCGAAGAACAGGTAGTGATTTCCTTAGAACATAAACTACAGTGTTTCGGTAGCCCGGATTGCTACTTGACTGTCAACGTAGAGCGATAGTGTGGGAGGTTCTAGTCGTGATTGGTTCGAAAGTGGGACAATGGTGATCCTCACTTTCAGTCGAGGTCACTGTGCTAGAAAATAGATATTGATTTAATACATCCAACCGCCTTCTAATCGTGCAGACGTAGTCATCAACAATGACCTTTTTGTGTAAAGAACGTCGCGAATGGTCTTCTCAAGCGACAATGACGCACCGGATAGAGCTGACAGATGAGTTTTTGGCAGCCGTGTGACCAAAACAGCTACCGAGTCAAAGTTTCAAATGTCGAGCAAATCGCAAACGTGTTCAGCATAATGTGAGTGAACAAAAAATGGTCACTGTTGTGTTCACACGTTGAGAAGTCGCAGAATGAATCCCAGTGTGACGGTGGATACTACTGATGAGGCATGTGAGTAGTACGTCTTCTCGTAAATCCGCTTTGCGTCTCTTGAAAAGTGAGATCTGTTACGGAATTGGCGGAGTCTCTTTGTAGCATTTGCCTGGATTTGAGTAACAGTCAATGAATATCCAGAAAAGTTCAGGAAGACGCGTTCAAGGAGAAGGTGGATATTCAGTTTTGTAAACGAGATGCATACGAGAGTTTTGCTCCCCTGTTCAACAGTCTGTAACTGTTAACCTGGTGTTCTCAAATAGACAACTCCGCAGCGAAGGTCTTCTTCCTTTCACCAGTATGGCCAAGAATATGTCTCGCTGATGACCCCTTGTGAAACTCCAGTGCATTGCTTCCTCTTTGTTCTGGACGGAAGGCTGTTTGAGTGACAGTGATGTAGATAAAAATCCCACAGACCTCCATAAGATTGCAGGTTGTGGGTTTGAGTTCAAATTCAGGATAGGTTGAATTCAAAAATGTAGTAGCTGTGTCGGTGTGTCAGAGAGTTTGCGCGTGTGCGTGTCCGTTCGTCGTTCCCCCATCGATCTGGCGTGTGACTTGAGCGGCTGTTTGGGTGCGTGTCCGATTGATTGGCTCGTGTGAGCGCTGTGGGTTGACTTGATATGTACTCAGTTGTTTGCTGACCCGCCTCGAAAGCGGACCAAGTTGGCCGCGTGTACACAAGACACCCGTGTCCTTACTTACGTGTTTTTCTGACTTACTGTGAACTACAATAAAAAACACCTTAGACGAATGCTCAAACCACCGGGTGCGTTGTTGGAACAGAGTGAGACTGTAAATTTTCTCCCCAGTTTTCTGGGTTGTCCGCGGAAACAACAAAATTAATAGTTTCCCGCGAACAAACTAAGTTTTTTGCATGGTCGTAATGTGATGCTGACCAGTGGGATAAGTCGGTCCAGTCGGGATAGCTGAACCAACAAATAGGACAGAAACGAAATTCGGAAGTCAGTCGGGATGCTCAATTTGAAACCTACCTTGGAGAGTATGTTATGATAAGCGTTTTCATGTAGCAGTGAAAAGCCTCAGTTCAGTGGTCAGGCTTAATGCTGACCACTAGCAGTGATGTCGCTCCTCGGGCCAACTGAGTAGGATACTAAGATCTGGTGAACTGTGGACGACGGTCTCTTGGTTGTACTTTTTGGAGCAAGATTGTTTGAAAGGACAGAACAGGGTAGAGTCCACAGTCCCAAAATGGTAATGATGGCTTACTGAGTTGTGAGTCTTTTATCAGTTATGAAGGTTCTGAGAGTGTTTTGTGTTTATGTATCGGGCTGAAGTGCCTAAACTTGTTCATTAAGCATCCGGTATGAGAGTAGTGTTCTGGGATCTTGGCATCCGTCGAAAATCAGTAGTGATTTTCCGAAAGGCCACACTCTTCAGAAGATCCCACTGGATCAGAGGGGACTCAGAAAGCGATGCACATTGGACGTGTGTTGTGCCATGAGGCAAAAGCACGGGACTAAAACTGGAGACAGCGTGACGAACGGACACTGATAAGCAACCGAGCAGATGTAGTCTGCCAGATCATGGGCACGAGCGACGCAGTCATTGGGCCGAGCCATACACTTCCTTGCAACACTGGAGACATATTCGACCTCAGACTCTACTCCACTGCTTGTGAGTAATCATGAACAAAATGTCAGACGAATGCAAAATGACGTTACAACTATCTTAGAGGAGTGTTTAGGAAAACCAAGCGGTCCACAATGAGGTAACATGCATTTTTTTCACCTCTGGTACAGTTCTGCATACTTTTTTGTGCTAGAATACGGCTTGTTACGTTGATGGGACTCATCGGGTGGACGTAGGTTTCATAAATTAGGCAGCTGACGATTAATCTATAGAAGTAAGGGAACCTCAAGCTCAGAAACCTGCCTCATCGATCGCGAAGCATATCCAAGCTGCCAGTCACCAGTTTAACCAAAGAACATCGTTTAGAATCGTTTAGAATCCAAAATGTCAAACCGAAACGGTATCTAATGTGGTCATGCTCATCATCCTAAACCACCCGAGCTCTTGCGCGCAGCTGACCTTTGGATACACTGTAGACTAGTGGACCTAATTGGTTTACTTACTGACTGGTTCCGTTCACCACTTTACTTTATCGTTCTAATGTTGTAAACTAGTTGTTTTTTTGTACGCATATGACGGGATAACAGACGAGCTTTAGGCTCTTCCTACGATTCGTAGATATCATTCCGTACATCAGCGAGCATCTTGAATGCCTACTCGACACTATTTCATGGAAATCTATGTGCACGACATCTGGTAGGAAAGTACCATGAAAGGGATGCACTTGGAACCGACGGTAACGCTGTCCGAATTTGAAAACGAGCGTTAAATTTCATTAGAATTCTGTGTAGGTTTGAATACAACTTGTGCTGTTTTCAAGAACGGTTAACAGTTATGTGGTGCCCACAAGTAAGACAATGGTCGACTTGATCAACCCTCACTGAGCATAATTCAGCTTTAACCTAGATCGATAACTTCGACTCGATGGAGTCAGACTACGAAAAAGGATTTTAGGATAGTACTTTAGAAGTGAGTTGTTTTGTCGAAGAAACAGACTATTCCTCCCCCATTAAGGTTTTGACGAGTAGGCTAACTGACTGCCGGCAGACGGGACAGATGTTTAGCGTTAAACCGTTCCTGTCATCAGCAGACACAGGGTGGGAGTGGGTCACTCCTTTCCTCGCATCCATGTGTAATGACCCGCTTTCTCTGAAACGCATCACTACGCACTCGATAGTATGTGTCACCGTATGTTCTCCTCGATTTCCCCGTCCACACAACTTCAACCGCGCTGCTCACCTCATCTTGCACGTCGACGAACATCAAGCGCCAGCTGTACGAACTTCACACCATCAATCAAACTTGGTTCGTCGTCCCCGGATAGTTTCACGCAGACACCCCTCTCCTGTTGCGTATCTCTTAAAATTGGACAAAAACAACACTTGCCTTCTCCTCAGTTATGTGACAGACCTGTCTGTCTGTTTTGGCAGTTTTCAAACATCCCCACGTGCACTGGAAATTTCCTCGGTGATGATCTCTACTGTCATGGGAATTGCTAGTAAAATCTAACAATCCACGGGCTTGCCTGGTTATGTGACCGTTTCATTCGGTTAGATAAGTAATACGAAGTCCGTTGGTTTTGACGAAAGACTGAACCTAATGGTAGCTGAATCTCTCGTTTATAATACTCAGCAGCTGAATGTGCTTCACAAAGGCCGCCCCATGCTTTACTGGGTACGATATTCAAGAAGGAAATTACTCACAAAGCTGCTGAACCGGTGTGCAAATGAGTCTCCTTCACTGAGTTCGTATGGTTTGGGTTCAAGTAGAACATAAGGTTGACGGAAACTCGGGGACTGCGCCTACCTGATGAGCCCCAACAAGGGCGAAACCGGTCGTCAGCTGTCGAAGAATTTTCAGCAACCTTATGAGCAGTGCATTACGTATATGCATGTTTCGCGATATCTCTAATATCGTAGCAACTGGAACATGAGGCGGTGTGGTGCAGCACATTCAGTTGCCTGGAAACATCAAAAATGGGAGATTCATCTGGGTTCCAGGTGAGTCTCTCGCAAAAACTAAATTGATCTGCTGAAACCTCTTCGACAGACCACGACCGGTTTTACCCTCCTTCCGGCTCATCAGGAAGGCGCAGTCCTCAAGTTTCCGTCAGCCTTATGTTCTACTTGAACCCAAACCATACGAACTCAGTGAAGGAGACTCATTTGCACACCGGTTTGGTTTTTAGGTGAGGCTCACCTAAATACCAGCTGAATCTCTCGTTTGTGATATTCTTCAACTGTTTTCCGAAACTCCTACGATTGGTTTAGACAGAGTCAAAATCAGCTGATCGCACCCAAAACTATTCAGTCACACCAAGGTATTTGTTGGCAAATTTTCTCACGTTTTCAATATATTTTATGCACGCAGCATCAAGTCATCGCAGCGAAAACTGCATTGATAGGTCAGGTATTCATGTAAACGCTGCTTGGTGCTTATAGTTATCCGTGCCATTGAACGAACTTGTCCGAGGTTGACAGCAATGTATTTTTTGTGCGTGGAGAATTTAGATCAGAATAGATCTACATGGTGGTCATTCATATACAAACGTAAGAGTCATTGAAACCGCTTTCTAAGTTGATAAATCTAACGGGACCTGATGTATGGACGACTTGACGGAATTCGCTATCAGAATAAGTGCCAAAAAGCATCGGCTTCCCTGTGGACTAACCACCTGTAAAGGCGAACTAAAACGGTCTCTTTTGAGGACAATCGCTCCAGAGGGAAGAAAACCACCATGGTGATTAGTTTAGCCAGTTAGAAGAATACTTCACCATACAACATATATACATGGGATAAAATGTCATTGGTACTATCCTATTAGGCCTTGAGTTCTCAGACTTTGGACCGACAAAATGACTGATTAGGCTACACTACTTAACTACCTGCTGTGTAGTGAGTGAAGTTCACCTGGCCGACAGTAACCAGTTAGAAAAATAACAGCATCTGAGCCACGTTTATCGAGTGTGTAAGCAGAGAGACGGTCACGTGGGTGAATCATGTGGGTAACATGTGATCAGGCACTTCCCAAGGCTAGATAAAGACGGTATTAAGTGAGCGGAACACGATGAAGTAACCGGAGTGACTGGAACGGGCTGTTACCAAGTCACCGTACAAGCCCTCCAGGTGTGTCAAGTGGAAGCCCTAATTAGGACGTGAGAAAGGGAGAGGGCGAAAGGGGGAGATAAGTATAACATAAAAGCAAATGACAACTTCAAAATCAGTTGGAACGTAAAACAGGAACCACAGGAACAACAGGAACAACCCCGTGCAATCGCCCGGGGACTACTACTACTCTATAGGAGGACAAAAGCAGTTAAATAAACCGCAAGATGAGATGGAATGCTAAGAGTATTGTTTGGTGCCATGAAGAACTGCTTCGTTACCTATACGACAAATGCAAAAAAGTTCCAGTAAGCGGACATACCAAATGAGAGGCTCTGTACTTTGAGTTTAGGCGGCTACTTTTGCTGGTAGAAAAGTTCATATGACGCTCTTAAAAAGGCGGGTGATGGCATGCGCAAGCGGGTAGAATAATGCTACGCTATTCCTCTTTCTCAGCAGCCAGGCCGGTTATGTAATACTCAAACACAATGGAGCTGTTACTTCTGGAGACAGTATTACAAAGATTTGAAGAAAAGTGGTCAGTTCTGCGAGGTGGGTCTTCCAGGAGAAACTTTCAAGTTAGAAGTATAGTTCGACGGATCAAATAAAACGATTTCTTCCGAATCACTTTCTGCTAAGGGTAATGTTCTCCTGTCTGTATGGAGAATAGACTGTCCGGAGGAGGCTAATCGTTATGCCTCGATTAATATGGCCCACCCCACAAGTCCGATGCCGTCTTCCCAAAGAATGTCAGTTTTTAATTGGCTGGCTCGTGGCTCACACCCATACTCGATAGGCACCGTTTGAGTTCCGAGTTTCTTGTAGAAGCCAGATGCTTCCTCCGATCAGTAGCACGCATTATAAGTAACCTGATGACAGTACACCGACAGCCTTCAACGGTGGAATATGCCGCTTTCAATCTTGAAAACCAACTTGATTCCAGATGCAGTAGTAGACATTTAAAATCAGACAACTATCCAGCTTCGGTTAGAGCCATCCAATCTGCACGGGAGAGGGATTCTCGTTAAGGCGGAAGCTTGTTAAAATAGGGGACAGTTTCCGCGTCTCCATACACTGAAGAGACAGTCGTCCTCAGAGCAAAAAACACATTTTCTTTCGGTATGGCAGAACGTTTCCAGTGGTTCCCAGGAAGGTGGGTGATAATACAGAATGTGTTGGTCAAATCGCCCCGTTCAAATTTCAGATCGATGAGTGCATCTGAATGGAAGTTTCGGCGTTCAGAACATCTTCTGATAAGGAATACCTTGTCAAAGACTCGCTTGAAGTAGGGGAAAACGCGTCATAAAAGAGACTGCTAAAAGCCTTTTCCGGAAAGCCCGTACAGCCTTTTTGATATGTAGAAGGTCGTCCTTTTGAGGAGAACTTCCAGCTACGAATTGTGAATTCAACTAACTTGTTGGCGGAGACGCTGTGATTGTAGCTGAAAGAGATCTCGTATTTTCCAGAAAACTGAGGGTTGGAGCTTTTAGAAGCTTAGCTGCAATTCTATGGGGCTGTTCATCTGGGTACATATCTTTATATTCGAGTGCTACACATTCGATAATACGTTACCAAGCTGTTCGAGATAGCTCACTGGTAAAGGTGTGCACTCACTAACCGGAAGGCCCGTCTGCATCTCGACTGCTCCTGTCTAGGCTTGGACAACCCGGCAGTATCTCGGCGCTCGTGCTTCCTTCGGGTGGCTCCAAAAGGGTGCTACAACTGGACCATATCACGCTGCGGATACCGAGCACCTGCTCTGAGGTTAGTTGTGAGTAGCATTCACCTTCGGCCCATCGCATGTTGACTGTGTATACTACCAGTTGGATTCGAACTGCGTTTGGCAGTGGAAAGCGCACAACAGAAGAGAGAGAGGGAGGCAGCTGATCTTGATTGGACATGAAAGAACAAGAGTGAAATAAGGCCCTGATTCACATATTAAGACCCAACTGAGTATCAGCTAGATCTACCGTCTCTCGCAGACTTCACTAGGAGAGGAATATTGCAAATGATACAACCGTTGTTCATTTGAAGCCTTCGTTGCTACCAAGTCTAGATATGAGTTGATGTTCAAGGTTAATGCAAACTCGACAACCACTCCCAGTTGATGAAGCGATATTGGACTGTCCAGACTTTTCATCAGCCATTTGGCAAAACCGTATGAAGGAATACTCTGTTCACCTTATGCATGGTGACTGAAATTCACGAGAGAAAAAAAGACAAATGGCCTAGCAACAGGATACTTCCGGGCGAATATCGACCAAATCCCCATCAGGGAGTATGAAGCGATATATCATAACTGGGAATAATGGGTGTATCGTTCATTAGCCTGATATTTAAACTGCCCCACGTTTCTTCCGTCCCTATTTGTAACCCTCGCTCCGCTTTTGTGTTTGGTGTGTGTCTATGAACTGGCGTTTGTTTGTCCTTACCACTTCACTCATTTGACCTTGAGGTCATCCAGCCATTTTGTGGTCCACCTTATTCACATGCGACTGTCTCACCTGGGAGCCTGTTTGCTCATTTGGTCTGTACTTTTACAGTCTAAGTGGATCATTTGTTGCGGACGAGTATCTGTTGTCGAGGTTTGTAAATGTTGTGAATTTATGTCTTATAGAAACCCAGCACCGAGTTTGTTTTACCTTTTCGGAGGTTCTGATATTACGCGTCACTCGAAAATACCATTTGGCTGTAACAGTAGCATTCACTCATTTGATACCTGGGAGGAAAATCGATGCAGTCGCATCGAGCTACCCCGAATTTTCAGTAGGTTAAAAAACTCTCGAGTCCAGCCATTGAACAGGAGGGATTGAACGACCAGATCAAAATCACTCTGAGGTGGCAGGAGCGATTAGGCACAATATGGATGGTATACAAAAACCCACCTGTTCACAAGTAGCCCAATCAAAAACAACTAAGCAAGCGTAAAGTTTAAAGTGCGTATTTCCGCTTAGCCGAGATCATCATCATCATCATCATCATCATCATCATCATCATCATCATCATCATCATATCATCATCATCATCATCATCATCATCATCATCATCATCATCATCATCATCATCATCATCATCCATCATCATCATCATCATCATCATCATCATCATCATCATCATCATCATCATCATCATCATCATCATCATCATCATCATCACATCATCATCATCACCATCATCTTCATGCGACAGCATGACATCGTGTTCAACACCGATGCTTCGCTGATTACAACCATGATTTATTTGAAAGCCTTATTGTGAAGAAAAAGAATAAAGATGGATGGGGAGGGGACTTATTGCTGCCTTACTACAATCATTCCGAGGTGCCTACACCTCCAAACACTCATTCAGGCAATCTGGATAGAAACTGACAAGATCGCCACTGACATCGGTTGGCAGCCATATCTCCCAGCGTCTCAACCAGGCGCAGTGGGGATCACGCGGTCCCCATCCTGGAAGGCGAGTAGCATCGACAGCACCCAAGCGTTTCGTAATCTCTTTCATACTTCCTCTGCCAGGCCAAGGTTGGCCACCTCTTTGCTTACGTCACTCTGAATTGGGCACGGAAAACAGCACTCTCTTCGGCAAACGATGTTTAGGCATGCGCAACACATGTCCCAACCAACGCAGTAGCTTCTGGTGCTGGACACATTCTTCAATGGAAGTACCCCTTGCACCACCCAAAACTCGCTAACTGTCTCGTTACGGATTCGCCGACACCAACCCACACGAGCTATGGTTCTGAGACAACGATTGTCGAACACCTGAAGACGTCTCAGTTCCGCTGCTTGAACAGGCCAAGTCTCACAACCATACAACAAAACAGCTTAGCCGAGATACTTACTAATGGTACAACTACACTAGGATTTGGTGTCGTTCGGCCTACTCCCACACAGTGTATCCCCGACTGAGATAATTTAGAATCACGCATGAACTACAATAAAGCTGACATTCAGGCAGCTGACATATTCCGTGGCAAAAATAAAACCAACCCGACAAAGTGTTCAGCTCGAAAAATCTGGCTTTTTGTCATCGTTTAAACCAGTTGCACAACAATGTTGAGATTCGGTTTGCGAGTACTTTAATTTTCCCTGTCAAAAGGTGTACTAGCCCTAGGGGAACAGAACTTGTTGTGCTTGTGCCTATGTTTACGCTTTGTTGCTTGTCACACCTCAGTACTCAACCAACCACAAGAGTATGGCTTTCTTTTGTTTTCTGTTATCGTTGTTGTTGTTGTCGTTGTTGTCCATCATTGTTGTAATATCAACGCTGCCAGTGTTGTTGCATCTCAAAGTTAACCGAAACAGAAGGGTAAGCGGAATCCGGATGAATGTTTCTCTGATCAAACTGCGGTAACAGATAGCAGCAAGCTGATGGGGTGTTCACGCTCGAACAGCTGATGGCGTGAGTGCCACCTGGGGCATGTCGACTCCGTCGATGATGCAAAACAACCAACACGACGGCGGGAAGCATTCCCAAGGGTTTTCCGGTGCAAGCAGCGTGGAAGCTGCCGGAGGCAAAGTTTCTCGAAGCATGGGAGGGAAAAGTGATAAATTTTAGGCGGGCAAACGAAGATTTGAACTTGCTTACTACAAATGGATTCTGAATTATCATTTCTGCTACCAACCTCCTCTGTCTAGGGCCCAAAATGCTGGAAGCTTGAAGGCGAGCATGAGCTGAGGTTTCGTTCTCAGCGTACGTCCTAACAAACGAAAGTCACATTCATAATTTCAGGACAGTTAAGAGATTGCGATTTTTCGCTTCTATAATTCGAGTATTCGTTTTTTCAATATCTCAGAAGTTCATTAACAATATGGATCGTTCAAAATACGAGGACACAAAGTTGAGAGGGGCTGGAGGTCTGTCACAAATGACGAATAGATTAGATACCATTGAGTGCATTTCATTTTGTCTGTCCTGTCAGTTGCTTTCTCAGCTGAGGTCACTCATTTACCGACAAGTTCATCTTCCCCTCTGCTTGTGATCATTGCTTGCCCCCGGAATTCATGAGTCACATCAGCTGCCCGAACATGAGTGTTTACGTTCGTTAAATCTACCAGGCCTTCATCATTTATCGAAATACGGATAACCAAAGGACTTATATGAGAAAGCAATACCTGAAAATGTAGAAGCTTCTCACATAATACGCTAACACTATTGATCTTTCGTAATGCACTACTCATAAGGTTGCCGAAAACTCTTCGACAGACCACGACAGGTTTCGTCCTTCTTGGGGCTCATCAGGTAGGGGATCATTTCCAGATAGGCCCCGCCAAAAAGTTAACCGCCGCCACCCAAAATAGATTAGAAAAAAGAGGATATGAGATTTCTACTTTTAGTTTTTACTGAAGAGGGTCAAATTGGGACATGTCATTAATAATTTGCATGGAAAGCTCCGTTTTTCGGTACCTTCGCTTCCAAACGAACTCGCACAAGTAGCTGTCCATTAATGATCGGTGTGTGCCGCATTGGCACATCTTGTAGACGTGCCAAAGAGATTCGATGGTTTGTGTGTGAGCTGCAGTCGTTGGATCCACAATGTTTTCGGTATGATTAACCGTTTCATGAATATAATTCAAGTCAATCATCGTTTCAATTCCTTAGTATGATGCCCACATATCGGAGATGATGATTGAGCTGGGAGCGATGCAGGCCTGGATTGTCCATCAAAGTGGCCGCAGTTCGATCCGGCATTGCATACATGAACACCTCTTTGGTTTCCTGGTAGATCCCTCCGAAAATCCGCTGCTGAGGAAGGATTCGCCGTGCGTGCTTTTTAATTTTCTTCGCCCAACTCTGAAGACTGCGTGTTATAAAAAAGCAAGTTAAAAAAGTTGGTCTATGAGTTGGAGTCCAAAGTTTATCCGAACTTATTAAACTCTAAATATGGTTTTCGGGCTGCATGCGCATTGAAATTTCTTTGAGAAACATATTTCGCATGGAAATTCGCTATGTACTGGAGCCAAGCTGCAGTAACAGGTCACTCGGAAGCGCTGATGTCAAGAACAGCTCAATACCTAGTTCCCCAACTGGACGCGTTTAGTAACTATCTGCATTTCTTTACGGTTTGCCGATTCGTTCGACAATAATTCTATATGATAAAATCTACTCCAAACTAGTGCTTAATAGTGTATGTGGTCCCGATCTGCTGTTCTCAATCATTTTCGACATATGTGCTCATTTCATAAGGTTGCCGAAAACTCTTCGACAGCACACAACCGTTTTTATCCTTCTTAGCGCTCATCAGGTTGGCGCATTTCCCGAGTTTCCATCAACCTTACGTTGTACTAGACGCGATCGATTTAAAAAACAGTGACCGCTATTTGGCCAGGCACCAGAGAGTTAGCTGTACAGTGGCCAGTGTGGTTCAATTATTTTTCACTATCGGTCTTTCGTGACTTAGGGAATTCGTGAATTCTGCTCACTCTCTATTTTGATTTACTCAGTATAGACAGTAAGAATGAAAGACCCAAACTGAGATTTTCGCGTTGTTTGCCGGCTGTCGCACAACACGTGACAGTCTGTGAGATTTCAGTCGTTAACTACAACGGTTTTCATTGAAATTTGTCTACAAATTCCTCAAATTTATGCGAACCTTGAATTTATGTCATTTGACACCCTTCTGTGCTTCTGACAAGGAAACGACATTTTTGCTGAATTGATCTTCTCTATGCCTCGTCCCCAGACTCATATACACATTGGTGTATATACATATAATGGTCCACCAAGCTTGCCCCTCGTGTATAAGAGTCTTCCCCCGAAATGAAACCACTATGTTCCGGTTCGGTGGACCTTACCAATGACCAACAATTTTGGCGACTTTTTTGCATATTACACCACGAAAGGTCTAAGGAACACTATTTTGCACGTTGATCTATTTTCCTTTAGCTGTGGTGAGTTCACTACACCGGTCACCTCCAGTGAGCACTCTTCATAAGTCTAACCAGCCTGATAGTTGACCTTTCCGTGAAATCGACGGCGGCCGATTCATTGGTAGTTTTAGGGGGGAGCATAACCGGACGATGGAATCTTAATTGTGTGGTTCACCTCCCATCTGGATAGCTCAGGTCCTTGAACTATCAGGTTATGAGGAACAGGGTGTTCCCGCGCCTCAAAGACCAAATGAAAGTTGTTTAGCTAAGTCAAGGAGATATTCTGGAAGACTGCTCAAGAAAGATGAGGCTGTCAACGATTACCACCGTTCGTATGGAGCAACAGAACCTTCGCGTGCCGTTTCCTAGAGATGTATTCGTAGTTTATGTTCTTTAGAGTTGGCATAACCTGAAAATGCACTGCCAAACGTAGAAGAAAATCGCAGTGATCCTGATGCTCCTGAATGTTCCGCGATACTACACAGTCCCATTTTCAATCTGGTTAGAAATTAGGCTTTCTCTTTTTCTAAGGTAATTCACAAATCGATTGTCCTAATAGTTAGAGCGTGGAAGAATGCAAAAAATTCAGACCAGTTTTACTGATTTCGGAGCTACGATTTTCGGTTCATAGGCTGGGTTAGGTGCAACTAAAGTTTGTGTGGCACACCTGATCACTTTGCTAACACTTTGTTCACTAATTTATCGTGGATAATATTTGTTTTTACCTAAGAAAGATCATTCGGGCAGCTCAAAAGAAGAGTAAATAGCGAACGCCCAGTTAGTACAGACTGATCTCAAGGCCACCGCAATTGTCCTCTTCTCTGTGCTTAGTTGATGAGATTTCGTCACAACCTTACTTTGAGTGGGATCAGGATGTGTCATCACCATCGTTAACAGGGCTTCCTCCGCAGAACCCACACGGTGTCAAGCCAACTGGGAGCGATTTGTTGAAGTTTCTCGAGACATCCGTTCCCAACCATGCTAAACCAATGAGTACGCGGCCTACGCTGGCTGGAACTTCGTTTCATAAGGTGAAACCCTGCCAACTGCGGTCAGTCGTCATGGCGGTTAAGTACCAGTACCAGTGGTGTATTGCTGCCGCTGATCATGATGACTGCGACGCAATCTGGTAGGTTCATCATCATCATCATCATCATCATCATCATCATCATCATCATCATCATCATCATCATCATCATCATCATCATCATCATCATCATCATCATCATCATCATCATCATCATCATCATCATCATCATCATCATCATCATCATCATCATCATCATCATCATCATCATCATCATCATCATCATCATCATCATCATCATCATCATCATCATCATCATCATCATCATCATCATCATCATCATCATCATCATCATCATCATCATCATCATCATCATCATCATCATCATCATCATCATCATCATCATCATCATCATCATCATCATCATCATCATCATCATCATCATCATCATCATCATCATCATCATCATCATCATCATCATCATCATCATCATCATCATCATCATCATCATCATCATCATCATCAATCATCATCATCATCATCATCATCATCATCATCATCATCATCATCATCATCATCAACATCATCATCATCATCATCATCATCATCGACAGCATGACATCAGTGTTCAACACGATGTTTCACTGCCGTAAAAGATGCAGGATGAACGGAGCCATCAGTCTTAAGCGCTGGGCCCACAAGAGAGTTATTAATGGGGTGCGGAGAGGGGAACGTATGTGAAAGAGAAAGAATGGAGGTGTCAGCAGGAGCCTGTTTTCACTTACCCGCCCTGCTGTATGCAGCGAGTAAGGTGACCCTGATGATGGCACCACGCGACGGCCGATGTGGCATTTGCTGTGTAATCCATGGTTGCACGCGGGCTGGGATACTGTCAGGGTGCCCACACCTAGACAGGAGGACGATTAGGGTCCTCAACCAAAGTCTTTAGCTCAAAAGCCTAACCGCAAGGCAACGGTGTTAGACTGGAAATGCAAATACACTACCGTCTTACGGAACAAGTCGCCACATATTCCAGCCACCAACCTGAAGGACCAGGAGACTGTGTTCGTCAGACCTCTAGCCATTGACCAACCTGGTATGAGAGACTCTGTGAGTGTTAAGCGAACACCCCAATGGGTCGTCGAGGTACACAAACCGTCACACCACGGTAGGGTCCAGTCTCTTCAACATGAAATATAAACAGATACAAGAAATCCGCATAGCTGTTTGGTTTTAACTCGAGATTCAGCTGAATCTCTCTTTTGCGACATTCTTCACCTGGATGCGCTACGCACCAAATTGGTGTGCAACTGAGTGTAGTTCACGAATTTCTGACAATATGACTAAAACTCTGGGGCCGCGCCTATCTAATGAGTTTGAATGAAGGTGGGATCGGTGATGGGCTGTGAAAGAGTTTTCAGGAACCTTTTGAGTAGTCCCATTCAAGAAAAAAGATATAAGAAACATTTTATAAAACAAAACATAAAAGTTAACAGCTACTTACTTGTCAAATAAACCAGAAGTGTTTGAGGATTCCCCAGTTGAGGACCTCCTCTGCAAAATACTGTGGATAGGTTCCATGGCCACTATATATGAATGGCTGGCATTCTAATCGGATTTACTGGTCAATAGTTTTCATATCACTGAGCACCTGCCCCAGAGGTTTTAGGGGCACCCGAAAGTGGTTCTGTGTGCAAGTACTTGGGACCCATGTAAACTTGAGGGAATAAGATCTGAGGGCGAACATGTGGGGGCCTATTGTCAGAAATACGCCGGCTTAAATATGATGAGTTAGCGATTGGCCCCGGCATCAGTCACATGTTTATCACCGAGGTACCGTCAATTCCTCTGGGTTTCAGCGTACGTCGTCATCCTCTGCAATCCTGCGAAGGAATATGAAGAATGATAAGCGACACAAATGAGGTGAGTGTGTCTCAGACCAACAGCAATAAACTTCATTGTCTGTGCCGTCATTGTCCATATATCCTCTCACAAACGTTCGGTAGCCGTGTATTCTTTTTGTATAAAAGAAAATAGAGAACAAACTGATTCTCATGATTCTCCAAATACCAACTGACAAGGCCCTTTCCACCACAGTCATCGAATTCAATCTGCTACGTTAGCTTTAGTTCGAAGCGACCTTTGTCTGTCTGGTATGAGGACCACCAGAACCGTCAGAACCGCCCATGCAAGGCTTCCTATTTCCTGACGAACCATCTGCCAGTTTAAACACGCGCGAACAACTGTACACCGTGAGTACCTGATCCAAGACCAGCACCACCCCCCGAAAGTTTCTGGATCAACAAACATAAGCAGGTTCAAGGGCGGGGGGCATCACAAGCAAAGCTTCGTCACCCTGATTAGCCAGATGGGCACGTACCCACCCATATGCGCGCACACAGTTCCACACACGCATCCGTGCGTACAGCTTGAAATGTGCTAACAGCTTCTTCGAGTATCATCGCTAGTGCGCACGAGCGCGCGCACGCGTGTGTGTGTGTGAACCTGTCAACGCAATACGCACGAGTGAGCAGTTTGTATGAATCGGTTGATAAACTGACAGGACGAGGTCAGGTTCGCAGATCGCGCAGTCGGTCGTGATGCGTCGCTTTTTTCCCCTTGTCCATGATACGTGTGGGCAATCCCTTGCGTTATTGTCCGATGGATGGAGGTGTGGTGAGACCAGCATTGAATCAGACAGCTTGAGCTCTACGTGACACACTACGCGATCTTGAGTTTGAAGCCTGTGCGGACTTTTTGACTTGAATGCACCCTAGACAAAATAAGTCGCACGTGTACATCTGAGGATGGTTTATTTGTTTTTTTACACATTAATTTGACGTTTATCCTAACTAGTATGGGTCAGATCTGTTCCATCCACTTTCGAGACTGTTCCGGCCTGTAGTCTCAAAAGTTCGTGGCTTTATTCGTGTGTGCGCGGCACTAGATGGGTTATGAAAAGCGTCGGAAAACCGGCACGCACAAATAATGGTTGAACAAGCGATTGTACGGGTTCGCGCCAGGTGCCTGCGTGACCGCATTCGGTGGCTCGGCAACTAGCCAACACAAAATACCTATGGGCCCTGGTGCTTTGAGGTAGCTGTGACACCAAAAAATACAGATTATTCACCTTATCGTCGAGCTTCAGATCTTTTTCAGGTCAGTCCAGGTGACTTTCTTCGTTAACAAAGTTTCGCCAACGTAGCGCCTACAACCTGAGCAGCTCACCTCTGCTCGCGTGCAATCCACTGGGGAAAAGTCGAGGAAGGAGATGAAATTTTCGAGGCGGAATCTGATAAGGAATGTTGTCCTATAAGGTCGAACGGAAACGTAGTTTAGTGACCTCTTTGGTCACTGTATGTTGACAACGTCGTCAACGTTTCCTCAGTTAATATTCCCCAAAGTTTGGAGTTAACACCACTCAAAAGAGCAACGAATCTGCTCTTTTCATCAGGTCGTAGATGACGGGGAGCGAATCAAGAACATTAGACCAGAGCCTACCTGGTTATTACTTGCCAACTCGCCGAAGAACCCAGTAGGCCAGACAATGGACCAATATCCACAGGGGGGATGGTGTTTCTTTCTTTACAGTTGATACCTATATGGATTAGATCGTAACCTGCTGAGGGTAGGATAGCAAATGAATCGTTCTGACTAATTTTGAGGCTTCACTTATTGAATGCTGAAATGTCTTCGAAAATGTGGACATCAGGAAACATAGCTGTCTTTTACATTATCAGACTAGGTTCTCACATAACCGTCGGTTGCATAGTTTTCACAAACGGGTTCACAATGTATGAGGAGAAGAGGCGTCTTCATCAGTGACCGGCTAAACAGCGTCCTTTATCGGATCAGAAGGCATGGTTACCGTGAGGGAGGTTCACAACAATGTCTGTTATGTTTCTCATTTCCTGGACAGGGTTTCGAGTATTAATCAGATTACGGAAGAGGCCACTGCCTTCAGCCTAATCGCCTAAAAGCAGTATCTCATTGCACTTGCTTTCAGAGCGATTTAATGCGATGCATTTCAGAGGCCCCGAAACCTTCTTACTATAGCGGAAGTCCTGCAGGAGCATCGTACAAATAGGGGACGATTTGGCCTGTTGCAGGGTATTTTCTGAAGTCCTATGTAGGACGTGGACTTTTGAAAAGCCTTCAGCAACCTTCTGAGTAGTATGCCACGTCTATGCAATGTATTGCGATATTTCGAATATCGTAAAAGCTGAAACATGAGGCAGCTCGGGGCAGCGAATTCAGTCGCTTGAGAAAACCATCAACGAGAGATTCAGCTGGATTCTAGGTCACTCCCCTCAAAAACCACCTAGTATTCAAATGAGCATATAAGTCGAACGTAAGAAGTTTCTTTAACCTGATTCTGTGTAAACCAACACAAGCTTAACTGCAGCTTCACAATGAACAGGTCTGGTAGTCCTGATGTGTAGCCTGGTTTGGAGGCACATCTTTACCCAGTGTATCAAAGAGATAACAGTTCTTATAAACCCGGAGGAGAAGCTCAGTTTGCTGACAGCCTACCTCGTCTCCTTATACTGGTCTTCCATGTGACGGTACTATGGGGTATCATCGCTCTGATTGGCCAGGCCGCCCAGCGTTTTGATTGGCTGGTAGGCTTTTCGCATGACTGTCTCCACACATACGGTGGTCCTTAAATGGTACCTTTGGGATGACCATCCGCCCTGAGCAGACGAAAGCTGGTATAAAGAGTTAATCATTTGAGCATAGTGGATCTCGAAATTTACTTTGTGTATTGCGTACACTATTTAGATTTAATTCTAAAGGCGCTTTTCTTCAGTGGATATTGTGAAAAAGAAGCGTTCACTGACCCAAGGGGATCACATTAGCTAGCACAACCAAGGTTACAAGCGATGCATCTTTGTTCAGTGCGGTTTTTATACATTTGGATTTTGAGAAAAATACTCCCTCCCTTAAGGCAAATACATAAATCTAGAAACAGGGAAGTTCCGTTAGTGGGCCACTTGTTAAATTCTTACAATGAGCTGGACCTCGATGCCATTCTGATTCACAAAGGATATTGGTTAAATTTATTGAAAAAACGCTGTGGATTCTTCCTGATTGTCTGCGTGATTTGCGCACTTCGTATAAGGTAGGTGAAAGTTCTGGACAGCCCACCGCCAGTTTCACACCTGTTGAGGATCATCAGTTTGACATAATCTCCGAGTTTACGTCAGCGACTTGATCTCTCATTTACGAAATTTCTTCCCTTAATGAAGCATATTAGAAACGAGATATTTCGTTGATATTCAGCTCGGTATCAATCTGAAAATCAGCGTCTTACCACATTCTTGAAATGAAATCCTTATTAAGGGTTAGTCAACGTCTTGCATTCTCTGTTGTGGGTTTTTCACCGCCAAGTGCAGTTCGAATCCAACTGGGAACATACGTAGTCAACAAGTGATGGGTCGAATGTGAGCAATGCTCACAAGTAATTTACGGTAACGTGATAGATGTCTGCAGCGGAGTACATATTGCCGAATGCATAGTATCCCAGTGTGAAGACATGGGATGGCTTCGTAGAAAAACATCTAAGAAAAACTCCTGGAAGTAACAAAACTGTGTTCTCTAGAAAATGCAACAAGGTTTATTTAAGTGACGACTACGCCATATCCCGTGTCAGCATGATTAGTGAAGTCACAATTCGTTTGTACTTTCCCTTAAAGAGAAGCCTCCTCTAAAAAAGGCTTACCTGTTTTTCGCAGTCGTTTAGTGACTTTTTCTGTGACTGCCTCCAAGTAATTTTATAACAACTTGATGGATGGAATTACCATTTTTGTGAGCAGCACGATCGCCAAAAAATTTTGGGTGAGGTAGTATACTTGAGTTCCCCTTTCTGTCTGTTGTGCTTGGATTATCTTCCGGTGGTCGTTCCTTTGTTCGTTATCAGTGATCAAAGTATGTTTGTAGACGCAATTCGGTTCAACGAAATATGTTTACCCAGACAAATACAGTGGTTTTCCACATTGCAATTAAAATTTAAAAAAAACGATGTGCTATTTCTCACAGCCTTTTTCGTGGAAGTTTGCAGCGGAAGGGGCACGGATTGCTCATCCTACCTATCTTGGATAGCCGTAGTCTCATGCTACACCGGTATTCTCAGTCCTGGGCTATCGATCGTCGCACAGAGCTGGGGAGTTGATCAGCTCCTTGGATGATGCACTTGAACGAACTATTGAGAGTTTACTAGTAAGGAAGGAAGATTGTACAGTAGAGACTAAAACGTTTTCCTCTGCTTCCACACCTTGGTACTGCATTCCTCCACATTCCTGTCCGGTCCCCTCATCAGATCTATCCCCATGTCCGAGAGTTCCTGGCATTTGCTCCGTCCGCGTGCAAATGCCCCAAACTTATATGTCCACTCACCTCCGCCTGTGACTGTGCTTTCCAGTATTGGATTCTCATCCTACATATCAGCCATTTCCTATGTTCTGACTGGTATATTGTTGCTTGTTCATTCTTTCATAATAAATGCTTATGTGCGCGCCAAACAAACAATGCTTATGATCTCAGTGTCCTCTCTCTCCCTGTAGTAAACGGTATTTTTCTTAGCTTAGTTCTCGGTCTTAGCCTCCCAAGCTAGCGTTCACGGCAAAACAACCACTAAAGGTGCACAAGGTATATTAACGCCCAAAAAGAAATCAAGAACACTTGTACAACGCTTATATATATATATATATAGTAAGCGGCAAGAACTTGCTGGAAATTCTGACACGTTCTTGATGCCCCATTGGCAACCGGCATTCGGCCGATACTGGGTCATGATTGGCTGTTGGGTCCAGACTTTCGACCAACCAGATCTCGGCCTGGTGCCAGACCGCCAAGCGTCCCGCATTTTTGGCCAATCTTGCGTGGGATAGGCTTTTCGTCCGTAGCAGCACCTGACTCCGAGCGAAAAACGGGATCCGTGTGGAATTCCGCCTAACACTCCCACACCATTCAACCATGCAGGCTGGTTCCAACCCTGTAGCACTATCTGGAGCCAAATCTATTGGCCCTTAGGGCTTCCTCAAATGAAAACACTAGTTTCGACAAATACACTCACTTGGGTTCAAGGAACATAAGGTTGACGGAAACTCTGGGACTGCGCCTACCTGATGAGCCCGAAACAGAAGGGCGAAACCGGTCGTGGGCTGTCGAAGAGTTTTCAGCAACCTTGTGAGTAGTTTCCTCTGTTAAAACCTAGTGTTCATGTTATCATTCTGTTCTCAGACATCCACAGGTTTTTCTCTCTTCTCATCAACTTTTAAGAATGTCGTTTAGACGACTTCAAAAGCACTCGTTGAACCATAAGATGCGTCATTGACTGCCCAATGGTCTCCTTCAGCCAAGTTCGATTTTCCGAACAATGCGAAATTTTATTTTTTGCCTTGGGATGTCAAAACCGTTTTGCGCAAAGTCACTTCATCTATGCAGGTTAGTTTATGCATCAACCTAAACCCCTTGAGCTGACTGTTCCAAAGTGTAACGGTCTCTACTGTGCAGAGCAGAAAAACCTACCCTCCAAACTCCAAACACAGTGAAGTTAGGCAGTGTAGGTCGACGAATGGAGTAATTTATGTGGGAGGAAATCGTTGACCGGCAGGTTTGAAATGGGGCTTCTCAAATTCCATCAAGTCGGTGATGTAACAACTGTGGTTAATTAGTTTTTAAACTAGAATTGGAGTTGGACCGATTGCTACTTTGTGCGTAACTGCATTGGACGGGTTTACTCAGTTAAAACCTGGAATTTTGGCAGGCAATTAGGTGCTTTTATCTGCGCTGATGGAAGGATAGAGGGAGAGCGAGAGAGGACAATTAAACCTTAATCGAGCCGGATGGACAGAAACCGACAACGCAGATGGGTCGTGTGCTCACAGGTCAGACATACTAGCTAGAATACAGTAGTGGTGGGCTTCCTAACCATTGGAAGATTTTAAGCCTACTCACGGATTGTCACTGGTCATTTTCCCGGTGCCGTGTAGCCTTGTGTGTAAGAAATCTCTCCGTAGTCAGCCTCTCAGCCATGAGCAATTCAACGCTTCCACTAACATAGACACCTCAAATTCGAAGTCAACTTTATCCAGCCCTAAAGATTAGTGAGATGTATTCAGTTTTGGTGTAAAGAACAAGATAATACAATTACAGCACAGCGGGAGCCTGGATTATCTAAATACCTGCATACCAAGTTGGTTTTTATGGGAGATTTAACCGAGTCCCAGCAGAATCTCTCATTTATAATATTCTTCAACTGAATGTGCTGCACAAAAGCCGCCTCATTTTTCAGCTGGAACGATATTCGAGATGTGGCGGTATACTTCTTCGGTATACAGAGATACCAGACACAAGGGAATTTCTGAAAGCATGGTACTCCATGGCAGATTCGATCAACCGATGCATTGAACTGGATCGAATTTGCGCACCACTACGTGCAAAGAACCAACATCTCAATTGGAACGCTCAAGGAGAACCGAAGAGTGGATTAAAAAATACGAGAAACAAGAAACTTCTTAGTTTCGGATCAAATGCCACAAACTAGAACCCAGAGCGGTCAAGGACAGAGGTTCCACCAGCACCGACCAGACTACCAGAGCAGGGGAGACCAAGCCCAAATGTCATGTGGTCATCGATCAATCAGGATAATGGATAAGAGAGCAACCAATGGTAACACCCAATCGAACAGCCAATCGTGATCGAAGGTCATCCCCGGCTAATAACACGTATATTAACACACACGCAAGACTACTCAGTGCACGGGTATTGCATGGGTATTGCCAAAATCCCCCGCCAGTCCAAAAAGTCTGAGCCCCGTGATATAAACTGGTTAACTGAACGCCCAGATTTTTCAGAACGTGTCTGTAATTTTGTGAGATACACAGAATTGGTGCTGTTGCTCATCAGTGTGCAACGGAAGTCACTTAGGTCAACCGCTTGGGCCGCGGAAATTTGTTTTCCACCCTCACAAAAACATATTGCCAAAACAAGCCATTTTCGAATTAACCTATTTCTGGGACCATCTATAGGGCAATTTTACGGACTTTCTCCCTAGTCCATTTTACTACGACTGACATGCCTACAGATAATCTCTAAGCATTCGTAGTGGTTTACGAAACACATGTTTCATCACACCACCAACTGCGATCAAACTTGATAACAGTTTTCGTTGGTTCTAGCTGGCTGCCAGCCTCAAGTTCCATGCACTGAGCAACTTTGAGTAGTCTACCTCAATGGGACGGTAGATACTGCTGCTTCCTCATCATCATCATCATCCTCATCCTGATCATCATCATCATCGTCGTCATCATCATCATCATCACCATCATCATCACCATCATCCTCATCATCATCATCATCGTCATCATCATCATCATCGTCGTCATCATCATCATCATCACCATCATCATCACCATCATCATCATCATCACCATCATCATCCTGATCATCATCCTGATCATCATCATCCTCATCCTGATCATCATCCTGATCATCATCATCCTCATCCTCATCATCATCATCATCAGCATCATCATCATCATCAGCATCATCATCATCATCACCATCATCATCACCATCATCATCATCATCACCATCATCATCATCATCAGCATCATCATCATCATCACCATCATCATCATCACCATCATCATCGTCATCATCATCATCATCAGCATCATCATCATCATCAGCATCATCATCATCATCAGCATCATCATCATCATCACCATCATCATCACCATCATCCTCATCATCATCATCATCATAATCATCATCATCATCATAATCATCATCATCATCATCCTCATCCTGATCATCATCATCCTCATCCTGATCATCATCATCCTCATCCTCATCATCATCATCATCACCATCATCATCACCATCATCATCACCATCATCATCATCACCATCATCATCACCATCATCATCACCATCATCATCATCATCAGTATCATTATTGACCGCTGCCGTACAATGCTGTTGGTGACTGATTCAAGAAAACCTGAACAACGTTATTTAAATCAAACAGGACGATAAACATGTTGCATGTTTTTGGCATTCTCAGGTACTTAGAAAACCTGAACAACGTTATTTAAATCAAGCAGGACGATAAACATGTTACATGTTTTTGGCATTCTCAGGTACTTTTATTTTCATAAAGGAGACTACTCACAAGTTTTCTGAAAACGCTTTTATTTTACTGTACTATTTAAATTACCTCTGATTCTCGTTGTGGTCAAAGTTGTAAAGCCCATTCATAGTCTATTTTAAGGAACGCGGAAAAATTTGCAGATTGCCGGATTTATAGCTTGATTATCTCTAGACGGTACCACCTAACTCAGCCACTATACTGCGTCGCTCAAATCCTGATTCTCTTACTCAAATGCTTTGCAATATTTGATGATTCCCTAATGAAGGATTCCTTCTCGAAGATGCGGCAAAATTTGACCGAATCGCCCGTAATACGATGGACTTCCTTCAGGAAACTTCAGGACTATCTTCCTTGCGCAACTTACAGCCGCAGGCGCACGACACCAGGAGTTTTTCTTCAGGTGACTCGATATTATATTAAACTTTATCCCTTCTTGTACGCCTTTATTCGGAAGCCTCTTGAACTTACCAGTTTCTTCAGTGGGTTTGGTCTGAGTTCAGCTGAGGCGTTTCTTCGTCCTCCTGTGGTGCAGGAGCAGAGAAGAATACATCGGTTGTAAAGCCTTTTCAACGCGAAAGTGCATATTCACCAAATTTTTCAGGGTGGCTGTAAGAACCCTCTTGATCTCCGAACATTCCCCGAAGTATCCCGAAAATTGTGCACAGCCCTAATTTAGCAATTCTTCAACCGTCACGACGACAGACCTCATGATGTTTTTAATTCGAACAAAATGACTCACCATAATGTTCTAATCCATACTCACGTAGTGAGCACTGCTCAGACTTCGCCAAAGACATTTATTAACACCCTGAAACACCACTTTAACCCTATCGTATTGGACACGTGACAACTATTCGGAAGAAGGATTACATTTGTCCTTGCGCTTAGCGTCGGCGCCAGTAGGCTTATTATAGAGGGTACATTGTTACTCAGTGCTAGTCAGCGCGACCAGTTAGTTGGTTGACTACTTTTGACCGGCAACTATGGCTCGGACGCCAGCAATTCGATGGTACAGAGCGGTTTCCTAAATATTCGCAGTACTGTATAGACAGGGGCAATTGATTCTTTACCAAGCAGCATATCGGCTTCGTCATCCACATTTCAAAGTTGAAATGACCGCCTATGGAGGGAGCCAAAAGGATGGAGAAGTCCAAGATGGTTCTATAAACACTTAACGTACACAAGTAAATTGTAACCATAACTGTCTTTCTCGTCTCGACGAGATAACAGGAGTCCATTGTGTCTGGTTTGCTTTTAAGGGTGTATGGCTTCCCCATATGTGTAAAAAGAAGTTAGTAATGGTATGGAAGAACTTCTGGGTAGTGAACCGTATCGTGATCGGGCATAATGCAAAAGCTTATTCCTGAGCATAGAAATGTGCTTCTACTGTGTCCAGTCGGAAACTGTCTAAGTGACCGAATGGCGCACCAATCCTTGAGAAGCTTTGAAGCCATCCGGTCGTCCCCATCGGGTATTCACAAGAACTCATCAAAGGAACATTTTAAATACTGCGGCCACCATCTCTCACATATATAAAACAAGTGGTGAGTCAGTCGAAAGGATGCGTTTGGATTGTAGATTGTGTAGATCAATCACCAAGCGGCACATCACCGCCGTTTACGTACTACTAGACAACATAAGTAGACGCAATAATAAGACAGATTTGATGGTTCGGGAATGTAGTCCAGTGATGTAACGCTGATTTTCACGAAAGAGTGAACTGTATTTACACTTCCGAACGGAAAGCGGCCTTCGTTGTGGAGTTATTTATTAGAAATCACCAACTGAACAGTTACAGACTATTGGACAGGAAAGCAGGACTCTCATATGCATCCTGTTCATAAAGACTAAATATCCGTCTTCTTCTTGAACGCGTCTTCCTAAAATTTCCTGGATATTCATTGACTATCACTCAAATGAAAACTAACGCTGCAAAGCGATTCCACAGATTCCTAATAAATCCCATTTTCCAATAGGCGCGAAGTGGAGTTACGAAAAAACATATTACTCGCATGCCTCATCAGTAGTATTCCCCCTCCAGTAAACAAATGTTTTTTATCCGGGATCCTAATAATTTTATTCATTAGCGATAGATTCATCTCTCTTGGAAACAGACTCGCAGCTGTCTATGGAAGAGCCCCGTGAAGGCCACGTGGTTACAAGTGTGACACTTTTGACAGAATTATGCTTTTGCGAAACAGCGGCAATTGGTAGAACCGCAGCAGGAGGATAACTTAGACATGGATAATAATCCAGCAGCTTTGTTCTCATTGAAAATACATTATTCTCTAAAGACACAATCAGGCGAGCAGCATAAAGCAACCGACTGTTCCGTGTATTCATACACGGTGTATTCATACGAAAAATGATGCATTGTCGGGTCCGGTGGTGACCGGCTATCTATGTATCCATATGGACAAGCGGTGTGTTGACGTTGCAGTTTTTGGCAGAAAATGAGCGATAAAGCCAACTACTTGCTTCCAAGAGAGTTTTGCTTCGTGTCTGTGGTCCTGCGAGTTTTGACACAGTTTTTCCCTGCAAGTTTCCATGGGTGATCAGATCCGTGGTCTTTCTTCGGGGTTAAAAAATGTCTTTGTGGAAGGAAACACTAGACCCTCTATCGCGGTGGCTCATCTAAAGATAAAAAAATCCTGTAAAACATTCATTGTGGACTTCCGGCTGGCCTCTCCTCAAATTGGACGGTTCCGTGGGGATCCCCGTGACGGCCACAGTGGCCCAGTGGGTAACATCGACTAGCGAGCTTTTGCTCGTTTTCGAAGTCCACCACCTACTCCGTCTCCTGAGGCGTCGATTGCACATCTGTGCTCGAATGGGTGGTTGCAACGTGAGTCAGAGCACAGCCGTGTGGGGCTCGGCACTGCGACTACACGAGCAACATTTTTCGGAAATTCCCGTGCGTGTGACAGCAGCATTGTCCATGGTTCCGCTTGACTCCTTAAGAGGCCAAGATGACCCCTTAAAAGAGCTGTAAAAAAACTAACAAATCCTTGACAGTTGCAAGAATCGCAGGATGTTTTCATCTACTGTCCCGGCGCAATTAGGCTGGTTACTCCCTGTTTTTGGTACAGCCTCACCAGAATAGCTGCGTGAGGAGAAGAGGACTGTTCAAAGGGGTGATGTGAATGCAAAATCTCTATTAGTGGTAGCGGGATGTGCTCACCGATACCATCCCAGCAAGTCATTGAAAAAGGCCCGACGAATAAGTATCCGGTCCGGTCTGATAGAAAGTGAGGGCGTATAGCCCAACAAGTTCGGAGTTGATGTGCGGTGGAATTTGATCACAATATCCCGCGTCTGTTTGTTTACTCGACGTCAACCCTCCTTCTCTTTACGGTTCGCTATGCGAGACGATCCGTCATTCTGTGCATTCTAATGGCAATCGTTTACGGGGTTGGCAATGTACAAAGGTTTATTCTTATTGGTCACTTGTCCCGAGGCGTGTACAAATCGACTGAGGTCATGTCAGCGGGACTGTGAACAGCAGAGAGGATGCTATATCGGTGCTTGTATCATCATAGAAGTTTGGAATATAGCAATAAACGCGATAACTACCGCCAAAAACCTATGAAACCGGCTCGCGCATCATCGTCACCGGCAGTTGAAGACCATATAAGGTAGGTACTACAGTTCTAGTTACCACATTATTTTCAGCCTATTTAACTCATGCTCACCCGGTTCACTTAGAAAAGTGGGTTTTGAATAAGAAAATCGGAAACTTTCGAATTTTCTATCTCCTTCGTATCGTACAATAGCAAGGGCGGTCGTTTGAGTAAAACAGCAAACAAATAACGTGTAGTCTAATTCAACAACGGACGGTCGGGAATAATTGCGGCGAAACCGAATTCTATGAACTTCACCTGCGTTTGTTCGGTAGTCGCAATTGGGCAGCAAACAATATGTTGAATTAGACGTGGGCAGACAGTATAGACCGTGGTTCTATAAGAAATTAACAGTAAATAATGAGCAGAACTTAAAGGAAAGCTTACGACTAGATTGAATCTTGGGCAGTTAGCAACATAGGAGGGCACAGAAAGGGCAGTGTGCTATCAGCCAACTTAAACACGGAAAAAATGTTGTGCGGTTCAAAGTAGAACAAAATGTTCAACAACAAACCCAAAAATGAATATGAATAAATCGAGTCACGAGAACTGCTAATATAGAGTCGACTTTTTATAAAATAGAATTGTCCATTCTTGAAACTTGAACAGTCACCGGGAGGGTAATGAATTAGTCTGAGGAATGGGGAAACATAAATAATTACGTCACGCAATTAACAACAATGTCACAGAATTTCATGGAAAACCCTATACAGGCGTGACAATTCCAGTATGACAACCCAGTAGCTACATAAATGTTGCTGTTGTTGTGATCAGTAGTCCAAAACTTAGTTCAATATTGGTTTGTTTTGTTCGGAACGACAAATATCGTCATTTAAGTGGCCCCATTAGCACATCAAGTTTAGGACACTAGGAGGTTTATAAAAACACCAAAAGACCAATCAATTCTTGTATGTTTTGACCAAAATCCCCTGTGGTTAAAGCAGATGTGTATCTTACCCTAGCTTTCGGTGGAACTGTTTAGTCGAACCCACTGCTTCATGCGCGGAGCCAGCCAACCTAAGCACTTTAATGTGGTCAAGGTCGGGGACATTGTCGGCCTTGTACTAAAATTCGATGCCAGTTATCCATAGAATAAGTCTATCAGTTCGGAATGGAGTGATATAACGTTCTGCGGTGGTGAACAAAACCAAGAATTGGTTCGTTGGAATTGCATGCCATACTCGGGAGGGGGGGGGAAATACGTACAGTATGCCAATTCAGGCGAGCTTGTGGGGTTATATAGATGATACCTGAAAATAAGGGAGCGAACAGTAAAGAAGGAAAATTCTTGTCCAAAAAGGAAGCTATTCCTTCCATAGGAGAGGTGATTACATTAGAAAAAAGGCCAAAAGTAGTGACGAGCGTTAATCCGATCTCTTGTATGAGGGCAGTAAATTGTAAAGTTGTTTGAAGATGGAGACATCTATTCGCATTGCCGGTCATAGTGAGCAACAGACAAAGCCAATGACCGAAAATAACCGCAGCCCTTTAAGAGATCCAGAAAAGGAACGTAATTTTCATCAGTTAAGTTAAGGTCAAGGTCGGCTAACCGAGAACTGTGAACTGGAAGCTTCGCTCTACTGCCACTCTACTGCATCCCATTGGGTCCTAGCTCGTTCCACCGGAAAACCACGAGGGGTGGACAGCAGCGAGGGAATCGAATAACAGTGAAGAATATATGTAATGCACTACTCATAAGGTTGCTGAAAATTCTTCGACAGCCCATGGCAGGTTTCGCCCTTCTGTTTCGGACTCATCAGGTAGGCGCAGTCCCCGAGTTTCCGTCAACCTTATGTTCTACTTGAAACCAAATTGCGGATTACACTCATTTGCAAACAAATTTGGTTTTGCGAGAGACTCACCTGGAACCCAGCTGGAAACATCATAAACGAGTGAAGAATAGTTGCGAAGTCTCACTCAGCTCAAGGTCGAAGGGGCTCACCACTGCCAGTTTGAATGTAATTTCCATTGGCTGAATCTATTGTTTCATTGAGCTCACAGGCTCATCTTGATAGGTGCACACAGGCCTAGACGTAAATGCTAAATGAGTGAGTTGTTGAAATCACTTTCATTTGTCTTGCGTGAAAGAAGCACGGCACACTCAACACAAACATTCAGTCAACCGCCACTTTGAAGGTTAAACGACGTCCCCGTAAACCCAAGTTGTCAAACTGGACTGAACTTGCTATCTAAGTGGTACTGACGGAATTTCTAGCTGGTAGTAGAACAACGGCATAATTAGGTTGCCTAGTTAGCTATGTCCCCACCGATAAAGCGTCAACAAACTTCCCCCCCCCTAGCGATAGGTCTCCACTTTGCTCAGCTGGTTCAATCAAGTCTTGTCATGACACTCGCGGGTTAAACGTGACTGTCGTGTTTATCGGTCTAAAATTCACCCGAAACGATATTTGGTTGCGTTTGATTCCCAGTGCTTTCAACCGCATAGTCAAAGTTTCGCCAATTAATCGACATTCTCACAAAACCAGGTAAGTTGAGAATACTTTTGAAAAAAAAAAAATTTATATTGTGGACACATACTAGTTAAACGCCAGTGTGAGAGTTTTGCCTAGCAGCCCTAGTGGTTGCATTTTGAGTGCGCTAGGGTGTCCTGAACTCAGGTTAGTTCATCACTGTGTCCAAATGAATGAGCAACCTTCCCACAGTACCAAGGCTATTTACCTCTACACAAGATGTCTGACGCATAAAAATGAATTTTCCAACAGTGATACATAAGTACTTTCATTCAGTGGACGAAATCGTTAACGCGTTACTGAGGGTTTATATCCTTGCTATTGGGTGGGTTCCGGAACTCACCGACACAATAGTTGCCGGTAGTATGAATGGAAATAACTTTGAAAAATATGCGTTTGCCAATAAAATTCACCTGGAATGGCTCGATGACTTGGAGAGATTGAGCGGCTGAACACAATCCAAACGTGGTTCGCTATAAGCATTCCTATCAATGTGGGTCACTCTCATCCCGTTCCATTCTTTCCGTAATTTTGATCCAAAATGACAGAGTGGATAATCTGTACAGGGTCATCTTCTCACCTACTACGTCCGCTACAATGGGAAGGTAAAACCTTTGTTCCTCCCCATTCACATCCCTGATGAAACCATCCATCAGTTGGGAAAACTCATTCGTTCATTTGCTGTTTCCGAGGAAAACTGTGTGAAAACTTGCGTGTCAGGGACTAGGCTGTGAAGAAGACCACGACTGATATTAGACACCAATAAATGCAGGGCAGGACACCAAAAAACGTTCTACTTTTTCAAAATTTTACTGAATAAAGAAGCTTAAAACGCCTTGAAAAAAAACCACCCATAAGGTAGCACAAAATTCAGATTAGCGCATTCGTCCTTCTTGAGGTTTTCCAGTTAGGCACAGTCCCTGATTTCTCTTCAAACTAGTGTTCTAAATGAACAAGAAATTGTGCGCAAATGGCGAAATTTACTCATGTTTAGGGGTTGCCTTGTGTTACCGAAAGACCACTTAAGCTCTCTTTGACGACGTCCGAGAAACCGCAGCATACATTCATGAAGGAACACTACTCCTCAGGCTACTGAAAACTCTTTGACGGTTCATGACCGGTTTAGTGCTTCCTTTGGCTCACCAGGTGGGCGAAGTCTTCGTGGTTCCGTCAACCCTACGGTCTACTTGAACCCGGATTGTGAGAGATTTGCGAAACACTGATTTTTTGCACCATCTTGGTTTTGAAGGGAAATTCGACTACATCCAGCCAACCCTCTCTTTTATGACATTCTTCAACCGAGTGTGCTGCACAAATGCCGCTTCATATTTCCGATGGCACTCTGAAAACTTTGTCGATAAACAGGTGGCCCGTTTCTGAAGCTTGCATACAAGATCCATATATGGCAACTGAGCTAACGTCACCTGCTCTGTCTAAACCTACGAACCTCAGACGACCGTGTGGCCGCCGAAGTGAATTAATCCGAGATCGGTACAACGCTCATCTCTCGAGATGAAGATCCTTTATTCGACCAAACCCCAGGAAAAACCGTCTTTGTGCTGAGCAATCTTCACCTTCCATGAGAACCCACACCAGCCAATATGCCATCCGTTCTTTGGCGTATCCTCTAACTAATTGTAGCTCTCGATAAATACACTCATTTGCAAAACAATTTGGTTTTGCGAGAGACTCACCCGGAACCCAGCTGAATCTCCCGTTTGTGATGTTTCCAGACGATATCTCGAATATCGTAGCAACTGGAACATGAGGCAGCATGGTGCAGCACATTCAGTTGCTTGGAAACATCACAAACGAGAGATTAAGCTGGGTTCCAGGTGAGTCTCTCGCAAAACCAGATTGATTTACAAATGAGTGTATTTATCGAAATCAGTCCAGTTTGGGTTCAAATAGAACATAATGTTGACGGAAACTCGGGGACTGTGCCTACCTGGTGAGCTTGGAACAGAAGGGCGAAACCGGTCGTGGGCTGTGGAAGAATTTCCAGCAACCTTATGAGTAGTGCATTACGTCTATAACTGTAGCTCTGTTTTTTTAAAAGATGCATCTTATTGCGAAATACCTACTCTCCTATCCAGCAAGAAAGATTCAGGTGCCATCGGTAAACCAAGCATACACGTAGGCTGCCTCAGTTCACCAGAGGAGCAAACTGTTAACCGATTGAGCTTGAACTCAGGCTTTAACCACAAAACTGATCACTGATCACCAACTGTTCCTCAGTAGTACTGGGTTCAGATGCATTAAACATCGTGACCCTGCCAGGTGTCATTCCACCAATGAACAACTATGGTGCTAGAGTGACCGCGTAGTATAACCTATCGATGTCAAGGACCTATTCTTGACCGTCGATAATTCTGATCTGTCTACATCGACTCACATTATGGTATTGTTTAGCGGAAGCTTTGAATAAGTGAGTTTATCGGGGAACCTGGAAAACGAACTTCCAGTTTTCCATCTGCCGATAGAAGCCGATGGAACTTGGAGACTACGCCCATCTGATGGGCTTCAAAGAGAACGAGACTGGTAGTGGACTGTCGGAGGTTTTTCATCAGCCTTACGAGTTGGACTCCCTCCATTAGGATAGCCTTCAACATCTCGAATATCGTGCCAAATGAAACATGAGGGGACCTCTGAGAGACATGTTCAGTATCAGAATATCGTGAACGACAAGTTCACCGGATATTCAGGCGAGTCATCCGTTATCACCAGCTTAGTTTGTAAACCAGTGTATTTCGCCGATTTATCTTATGCTTTCGGAGACGTCATTCTCAACTGAGGCGAGATGAGCTCCACCACATATCGGACTGAAAACTCGGAATATGGTGCTTTCGAGCTCCTAGCAAGAAAGCGCTGCGTTTCAGGGTAATCGTTGTCATTCTTCGATATGAGATGTTGCTTCCCGTGAGACACTAGGCACATTTCTGCCAAGCAATCCGTGGGGCCTGAGCTCAAGCGCAGTCTGTATATGGATAGAGAAATCGGAAGGCTTTGGAAATTTGGGAAGCTGGCTCAGCTTGGGATAGTCGGAGAGTGTTTTACCTGACATACAAGGTGTGACCGACAAAAACGGTTGTTACTGAATGTATCAAAGGTAATGTTGCCTTTTGACCTCTGGGTTGAAAATTTTCGACAACGGGTAAGCTGACCTCCATGCTCATGTCATTCATTCGGCCCTCTTACCTGGTGCTACGGTTTGTGAGTTCCGAACCTCCTTCGTTTTATATGGTCTTGGAACAAAGGCGGATTGCAGATCCCGATGAATTCCGGGATGCGTTATTCAAAGACAACAGTAGAACCTTTTGTTTTGTCTTTGCTGAGTTATTTGAACTAAGTTGGTAACAATAATGTGTTCCAGCACTCGGGGGCCAACCAATCATTGTACCTGTGTCCAAGCAACTGCTCCAACCAAAAGTGTTGACACCTTGTTCCAGTCGTAAAATGGTTGTCAACTTCAACAATATGGTGACCCCACAAAGCAAGACGCAGGTCTGAAGACATCAGGCGAGACTTCCACATCGACCGCATCTACACATCATGTCAAGCAGCTGAGCAATGGTACGCCTAGTGCCGACAATCTGTAACAGTTTTCCTAAGCTTCAAGTAAGCTCTCAACACCATGAACAGGGTGGCTCTCCGACTTATACTTTGCCTCAAAATTTCTCGTGATTCCTAGTCCCACTTTCTGGAGTCAGAACTAACAAAGAGCTCTCCAGCTGGTGGTGTTCTCCAGGATTCAGTCACTCACGTCGTCGTGGAGTGGACTATCAAGGGGACTTCGAATGTGCGTATCGAAGTCACATCTGGAGAAAGTTAGTGGACTCGGATTATGAGGATAACACTTCTCTGTTATCTGGCAGTCGTGGGTATGCACTCACTACCCCCTGTTTCGGCACCCTCAGACTGCAAATTCTTAACTCAGGACTTCCTACTCCCGGGTACATCCTTTGTAACTTCAGAATGAGGAATTTGAGTTTCTTGGTAAATATCCTGACAGATTAAGTAAATGCATGCGTAATCAAGCGAGTGATCTCAAGAGTACGTCATCTTTCGCGCCCGAAGCGAATTTCAGTGAGATTAATATATCGTGTCCAAAATACCACTGTGAGTGTAGCTTTCATGATGGTTACAAGAGCTGACCTTTTCGATCTGAGGACCTCAAACGTTTTCAGATAGTTGATCACCAATCTCTCCGTAGTAAAGCAGGCGTTAATTGGCTACAGCGTGCCAATAACGAAAAGATTCGTGGGAGACTATAAGGTGCCCAAGTGTTCAACCTAAAGGACCAAGTCGTTTATGGCGTGTAGTTCCTTGAAAAGATTCGTGGGAGACTATAAGGTGTTCAAGCGTTCAACTTGAGGGACCAAGTCGTTTATGGCGTGTAGTTCCTTTATCCGACCACCGTCTATCAAAGAAAACCATGTTTTCCACTTCAAACTTTTGTTCACGGAAAGTTTGTGAAGGACGGGCCACGACAGTGAAAACTGCAAGTGGCCACTGTCAAGTTCAGCGCTATGGGAGTTTCGTGACTATCGGGTGGGTCCACGTGATTTTACTCGTGCCTGGTTAGAAACCTTACAGGATGTGGCATGTAACCGACCCCAGCGGCAAACTTACTGTCACGTCCTAACTGGACCGTCTGGATTACGCTTGTCTCTGTTGTGCGCTGAGCTTATGCAGGGTGAGGTTTACAAAAGATGTTGGGCTCATCCTGTTGATGATATCTTGCTCCTAATTACCGCTCAGCTATACTTATTCCGATAGTTTTGGATGGTTTGATCACCTTGCGCCTGACAGTTCTCTCGAGGAGAGTAGGAGTTTTTACAATAAATTCCTAACCCGCCCTTTTCACTTTTTAAAGGGGCCCACTCCCTCTATGGTCCCAGGACAGTTAGGTGCAAGTTCATTGAACGTGACAGCTCTCAGTGTAATATCTTCCGCCCAACAGATAAACGGACACTTTTCCAGAAGTTTTCATGTGCCATTCTACGAAATTCTGCCTATTGCAAATGTGACTGTCTTCTCAATGCACTTGGAAAACTTTTGGTGGTCGCGAAAATCTGTTTTGAGTAGATCTAATCGTCCTTATCACATACACTTCTGTTATTGAGGAGTCGTTTTTACGAAACTTGGGCTTGTTCTTCCCTTCACAGTGATATCCTACAAATGTATACGCCCCCAAACACTTTAGCTCACCTAGATAAGGGTTTTAAGCAACCTAAATTGATCCATAGGGAAAGTCAGGTTCGGGGAACGAGGATATGTAGTAAATCGATGAAAAACGTCGCTGTTCCTTGTTAAAAGATGATGCAACTATACTGATTATTAATATAAAACGATTTTAGGTGTTGTGCCCGTTTAACATTTCCCTTTGTCGATAATTTTCGGCTCATTTCCTTCCAAGAGGAGTTGTGCGTTTATCTGCTGGGGAGACCGTCGCACTAACTGCAAAGGATAGGAGGACACAAAGACAAGTATTCACCCAATTCGTGAAGCAGTGATTAGAACAGTTAGGACAGTGAGAATCCGGATGAGTCACTGTGACCTTGATGCATGGTTTCAGTAGAAAAGAGGGTGAATGCATGGATAGCGTCTAACTCTCTTTGGGTCTTCAAAATGCTCAGAGCAATACAACTCGAAGAAATATTGTGGCGGCAATATCTTCCTATGAATTGTCTGCAATTGTGAGCAGTTTTCAAGGTCGTCTGGCATATTATCGATCGTGAGGAAGTTTCACAAGCACAGGATGGGTTATAGTTGAGTTGAATCGGTTAAAGAATGGCACATGGTTCATCAACGTCGAAGAAAATAAATCCCGCGGGAAATTTTTTGGAATAGCCATGTTCCTTGCCACAGGTTCACTACTAGCATTCAGAATAGGACTATCTTCGTTCAGTATTGGAAAGATGGAGAAGGATAGTGGACGAATTGTAATCGAAATGAATAAGTCGAGTCTCTGACTAACCCATCCAAATATTGCTAGGAAAAGATTAAGGGAATGTTTGTGGGCAGCAGCTAGTCTGAAAATGAGCACAAGAAAGCTGGAAGGCCCAGCTACTCCCACTCTTTGTCACCCTAAAACCACTTACAATGATCTCAGTAATTGTAACTATGAGACCCATTCCGTATTCTTGTGAGAGTGAAACAAACGAAACGATACATTGCTGGCACCATGAACCAGAAAATGAGATGGAAAAATCTTATTCTGGACGATTCAGCTGACTTAGTTGTGTTTATCTGCACTGTCTACGCACCCACACGAATTAGGTGCGCAAGCGCTTCGGTTATTTTTGTTTGTGATTTTACTGAAGTGTGTGCTATGTCGATTATTTCGATTCGTCCTTGGCTAATTGTCATTTGTTTTCAAGACAAATCATGTGGTCAGTTTAAATTTAAGTGCACTAAAAGTCGGTCGAAAACCAAGTGGTTTTCTTCCTCATTCTCAACTCAGCCTAGATGCAAAAGTGGCGACGGGGATGTGGCGAGTTCAGAGGAAATAGAATTTCTATTACCCAAAGTAACCAACGGCTGGTCCTTGGGGGTCTTGTGTGTAGTTCTACTAACAGCAAAATCTTACTCAGCAATTCGGAATGTAAGGTAGCCAACAAGACAACGAAGCTTTATTTGTCGCCAGATTTGATTTTCTACCCACCACAAAAAGTATTCGTTATCACATTGATCGATTCACAGTCTAAAATGGGACATGATCGAGGGCGTCCAGGAGGAGTCGTTAAGAGGTTAATGTGTGAAGCTCACCGTAAATCTCACCCAATCAGAAAACTAAATGCAAAAATCACTGCAACAACGGTTATTTTTAGCTCATTCATTAGAAAATATATCGGAATTATGTAGGTAAGCAGTCAGGAGCAAGGAACGGTTAATTTCCTGTGCAGCAAACAATTTTTCAGATGTCTTCTTTTCTGGCACCCAGTGTACATTTCGCTATATCTCCTGCGGTGTGCGCCTGAAACCTCAAGGGAACGAAGATAGACAGGACACCTGTTGATTCCTTCCTTCCATTCTTATTGTGTACAACACCATTTCCCGTTTTGTTGTTTCCGTTTTGCGCCTCTACCTCCTTTCTCGTTTTGACATGAACATAAACCGCCCCTTGACCCTGTCAGTGCGCGGCTGGTTTAAATCAGCCACGTGTGTGTCGCCATCTTGTGACCACTTCAACTTGAGTCGTTGCGAACTTCGGGTAGGCGTAATGTTTCCTACCTACCTGTTTGTACAGGATCCCATTTGGAATCAGTAGTTTCTGAGCCGATGCATAGAAGCCGGCGTATTCCCACGATTTGTGGATAAACCTCCAGTTGAACGATTTGGCTTTTGGAGTTTTCAGCGTAACTCAACGTGGCTCAGCTGACTGCTCGGAACAATCAATAACACCAACAGTTGCATTTTCACTGTTACGTAAACGGCCTAGTTTCTTTTTCTGATAAAAAGCCATCCGAGACTAACTCTGGCTTAGTTTTTTCCATGTGCAGTGTAGTTTTGTTTCCCTTCTGTTTTTTGTAAGGACGATCCCGGCGCTTGCTTTATGTATTCAGTTCCTCTAGCTAAACAGAAGATTGTATGGGACAGTTGGGATCCTTACTCCAATCTAAGCTTATATTAGTGTGTTATCCAGCTGTTGTTGACTTCAACGTATCAAACATTCTTGCCAACTTGGCTAACGGATTGGACAATCACATTGTCAATTTGATGGTCTTGCTACGCTGTCTCGACTGCGGAATTCGTGCGATGGATCCGTTCTTATGGAAGCTAAAAGTCACGCGTTCGTTGCCATAGCTTCATGAGGCCAAGACGGAGCAGGTGTACGAAGTCCGCGAAACCATCCTCAAATCCCGTCTCTCTAACTTTATTTCCTTTGCCCCCAAATTATTCATCAAGCTCAAAACGGATGAGCTAGCCAATTAGAGGTTAGTCACGTGCTTACTCGTGAGGCGTTCGGAATCAAACATCAACGTGTGCCCGCCAGCTGGCTTCATGCTGTTCCCTGTATCATCTCTGTCCTGAATTCAGTAACCTTTCAGAGTCACCCTGTCTCATCTACCAACTTCAACACCGTAACGAATTCGTGTTCCACTCATCACCCGTTAAAATTGACAAGCAGCAGTTACGAAGTAACGTTCTCACGTTCAGTACATGTAAAAAACGCATGAAATTTCCTATACCACACAGCAAATGAGATGTCCTAGTAAGCATCGTAAAACGTGAGAAAATACATTAGAAATTGGTCAGCATATATTTGGGGACAAATGTGACAAGCGAGCGAATTTGGTGCTGTCTGTATGTGTTTAAATATGACAAAGCAAATCAGCAGATGGAGAAGAGAACGAGGACGAACAAATGAAAAGCATATGCTTTGCTTGTTATTGGGACAATAGTGGTTAACAGAACAACACCGTGTGTTCGTCCTTCGTTTCTCGGTCGGGGCACTGTTCAGCTTGCCAAACAGAGAGTGAAATATGTGTGTATGAATTTGAAAAAGATGTTTAGGGTTAGTCATTTTTATACGCTTACAACTGACTGACTACAAACTTGCAAACGTGGGTTGGCCACATGTCCGAACGAGCCGGGAGCTTGTATATACGTAATGCACTACTCATAAGGTTGCTGAAAATTCTTCGAGAGCCCACGACCGGTTTCGCCCTTCTGTTTCAGGCTCATCAGGTAGGCGCAGTCCCCGAGTTTCCGTCAACCTTATGTTCTACTTCATAAAACATCACAAACGGGAGATTCAGCTGGGTTCCATGTGAGTCTCGCGCAAAAACCAAATTGATTTGCAAATGAGTGTATTTCTAGAGAGCCGGGAGCTTGCTCACAGCAATCCTGATGAAGTAGAGTTTAGCCGAGTCGAACTAACCGTTGTTACATGACACAATAGTCTTCCGTTTTTAAGAAACCCAACGTCCCAAGCCTCTATCCCCTCCCCCGAGAAAGCTGAAGCTCCACGGTACACCAAAGTCACCAACATACCAAACACTAAGTTGTTTTTTTCACACTTTAAACACATCCAGAACAATTAAACACAGAAGAAACATCTACAAACGCAATCGAAAATTAACTTCATGGTCCGAATAGTCTGAGGCCGGAGTCACGGGGAATGCAGCACATTTCTCTCAAGGTCATTCCATTCATCTGACCTTTGAACCAAAAGGTTAAGGCTTCCATTTTAGTTATGAAAGTCCTAAATAGTAGCACTTTTCAGGAGAAGCCAATTCCATTGATCTGATGGTCTTATTCCGCTATATACCTCTTCGCTACTACGATAGCCTCCAATGTATCAGGGTTCCCCTTGGGCGTCAGCTGATACGCCTACTCCAGGCAGCGGTACATTATTACACTAAAATCTGTTTTGGAATTTATCACACCAGCCCTTGTTGGATTCGAAGTGAATGTTTTTTTCTGGTGATGTTGATGAATTTGGTCCACCAACTCTTCGGGCTAGCTCCACTTCGGTGAATTGTTCACAAATTTGCTTAACCTTCTATCTGATGGTGTTCGTGTTCGCTTTGTCGCGCCATTTCGATTGACTGCTTTATAACTGACAGGTCACCTTTTAACTTTCAAGTCAGCTCACTCCAATATGAAACCCTGTAAAACGATTCACCATGGATTCCGCAGATGCCGCGATATACCGGCAAGAAAGCCGCAAAAAAATAATATATGTTCTGACCAAAAAACCGCTACAAGAGATGCGGACGCTGATAAAGTGGCGGAGCAGTTTACAGCTGTGTGCCACACAATCCCATCTCATGTACGAGGATATTATTTGTAAAGAAAAACGCTACCACCACCCACCCTTTTTTATACAAACGAAAGTTGGCCCAAAGTTTCTACAGACAGATGAACATACCCGATGACTCACTCTATCTGAGTTTTCCATTGTGGGCCATCTACGACCTTATCAGTCCAGACAACCCATACATTTATTCCCCGAGCTCCAAAGCACATCGGAACAGGCTCTGACTGGTTGTACGGACCCAGATATCTTGTTACTTCCGTCGACGCCGGGGCCGATGTAAATCTGTGGGGTTTTGGTGGCAATCTATTAATTTTCCAGGCTTTCAGATGCTTTTCTATGAATACTTGTTCATAGCCTACCTTACAAGGCTAGCCATCCACAACAGGCACGTGGCCAGAACCCTGCTCATTAACCATTGGCCAACTTCAACAGCAAATCAAGCAACGGAATGACAGATCAAATGCTATCACGTGTTCACGACCGGCGTGCACGAGGCAGCTGCGGTAAAATCCTGAATGGTAAAGTGTAGTCAGATTGTTCATTGAGGTGACTGACACTATGTATTCATCTTCGGAGGAGTAAAAAGGTGCCACTTAGCTGGACAAGACTACTTGATTTGGTCTTTGTAAGTAGTACACCGGTTTATTCTTCAGAAATTCTCTTGGATGGATTTTGGTTGATTTCCCGGTGTTCATGAAAAGACATCAAAGATGTCCCATGAACCAATTTTACTCACAGGACTACGATTAGGCGCGACATGTGTGTGTCAGTTACAAACGCTGGGTGTATTTTTCTCGTTACAGCTGAACCTTCCTGATTGGCTGAAGATTGCATATTCCAACTGGAAAACCACCCTGTGATGATTTTGTAAACTTTAAACGGATTTTCTCCTGCTCTTATCCACGGAAACTGAGTGACTAAAGAGATCCATTAACAAACCACTGCATTTTCTTGTCTTATTGGAGTATCACATTTGCGTTGTAGACAGCGGCTGAACGACAAGAATATTTGGCGAGTTTTCCACACAAAAAAACCCCAGGTTTATTACCGGTGGGATGAACTTTCGAACGTGTTTTCTCAAACAATCGGTTGTTTTTCATGATGTTCCAGTGTCAGAAAATGCAGTCAGTCAAGAAAGGTAAACGAACCGAATAGGTGAATGACACAGTTTCACTTAGTAGTCGGGAGGTCACGCTTTCGAATCGCCCCGGTGATGAGCTTCACTGGTACTCCCCAATAAGAATTAAAACACCTGTACAATGCTGAATGTGCAATGCCGTTCAAGGTAACCGACGAACGGTTTGGCCCTTGTTGAGCTCATGTAACGGAGGTGTAGTTCCCGAGTTTCCATCAGTCTCAATCCTTATATGGACAGCAAAATATATGCAAATGTTGTCGTACAATCATTTGATAGTTGAGTTTTTGTGTGTTGAAAGTTATTCTGAACGGGTGCCTCCCGTTTCTGATATTCATTGGCATGATACACCCGAAGAGCGGCCGAGTAGACCCGCTGCTGAAGACGACCTAACGGAGGTAAATGAACAACGGTGGCATGCGGACGACCTTTAAAGGGGGAAGGTGTGTAACGGTGGATACTACTGATGAGGCATGTGAGTAGTTCGTCTTCTCGTAAGTCCGCTTTGTGTCTCTTGAAAAGTGAGATCTCTTATGGAATTTGTGGAGTCTCTTTGTAGCATTTGCCTGCATTTGAGTACCAGTCAATGAATATCCAGAAAAGTTCAGGAAGCCGCGTTCAAGGAGAAGGCGGATATTTAGTTTTATAAACGAGATGCGTATGAGATTTTTGTTCCCCTGTTCAATAGTCTGTAACTGTTAACCTGGTGTTCTCAAATAGACAACTCCGCAACGAAGGCCTTCTTCCTTTCACTGGTAGTGAAACTAGCCAGACTGGTTCAGTCTGGAAGCCTACATGACCAGCTGTGTGGTCTGGTGCCAAATTCGGAGCTGAAAGTAGAACAACTTAAATCAATATTGGTCAGTTCTCGTCATAAGCAGAAATCGAAATGCAGTCAGCCGCTGAAGAATGAACGTTCTTAGGCCTCAAAGTGTTTATAGACCAACAGGCAACTACTGCTTTCCACGAGTGGTAAGGAGACTGCAACCGTTTCGGTGAACAGTACTGGCAGTGCTAGCCAGATGAACAACATCCTCGCAGAACACTCAAAATGAGAAACAAGAGATTAGACGGTGTTTTATGATGTGAACCCTCGTCAAATTTAAGAAACATTGCAATTCAAACTCAAAGGATTACCTTACAAGTAATTCAGGGAATGCTTTACAGCGATTCCTCAGCATCTCCAAAACCGAGCATGCGGCTCTGTCTTTGGACCATCCAGTCCGCACGCTGCGCTTTCGCACCCGTATGACAGCGTAAGTACCTGTGTTTGGCGCATGTATCATTGCACCAGAAGCTGTTAACCCCGCTCCTTCCTCGGGTGTTTTAAAAACAGGTGCTAACCAGAAGTTCTGTCCTCCTATTTCTCGGGAACGACAACACACCGATACAACATAGTCAAGTAGTCGAGAAAACACCAGCTGCTGACCTGTTCACATGGACGTCCGATTCCAGCGAATATACAATCAACGTCCAGTCCAACGACAAAAAAAATACATCGACAGAAACAAAATACAGTGTGCACTAGTTCTTCATCTCTCAAATTTTCACAAGGAATTTCGAAATACGGTCATCGGACCAGTTATTTCAAAATTTCACACTCGATCATCGCTGCACATACCACACCGTTGAAATTACTGAAGCAAATGTCGATTCCACAGTTTTCAATCCCCGCTTCCACTTGGTCTGTTCAACACAATTTCGAAACAGATCAATCGGATGAGGAACCTAAAACCTGTTTAACAGACCAACCGAATACGGAAAACACAGACCACAACGTAAGACAAATCGAGAACGGACCAATAAAATTATAAGGAAGGTTTATATCAATTATCCTATCAAATGAAGGGATGTCAGCTACCCTTTAAAAACTATATAACCAGCCAACAACCAGCAAGTAAGTACTCACTCAACTGCGCAGCAATGATATCACCGTGATTGATGGCGAAAGGTTTGCAAGTTAATTCAGCGAACAGATCGAGGAGAAGAGCCTTCTATCTGGCACGGTATTCGAGATGTCGCAATGCACTGTATAGACGTACTACACTACTAATAAGGCTGCTGAAAATTCTTCGACAGCCCACGACTGATTTCGTCCTTCTTGGAGCTCATCAGCTGGGTACAGTCCCCGAGATTCCCTCTGACTTATGTTCTACTTGAACCCAAATTGGATGAAATTTTCTAAATGTCTACATTAATTTGGTTTTGATGGGATAGTTAAGTGAATACGGTTAAGATTTCTTTTGAAGTGTTCTGCTTCAACTGATCGTGCTGCACAGAGCCGCCTCATATTTTTGTTGGTACCACCCGGAACAAATAGTAACATATTAAATTCGGACATGCTGTATTACATGGCGACAATTCAGGCTGAATAATATGGTAAACCTGACGTAATACACTACTCATAAGGTTGCTGAAAACTCTTCGACAGTCCACGACCGGTTTCTTCCTTCTGTTCCAGGCTCACCAGGTAGGCACACTCCCTGGGCAGAGAGACTCTAACCTAAGAAAATGAACAAATAAATAAAGTCTTTCAGCTGTAACACCCTCCCAGTGCTTAGCTGCATTGCTGTCCGAAGGAAGTACCAGGGTTGAGTTACGGCCATCTTGCCCAAGCCTAGACAGGAGCAGTCAAGATTCTGAAGTTGGCTCCCAACCACAGATCTTTGGGTCAGTAAGTTCGCGCTTAGCCAATCATCTATCTCCAGCTAGGCTCCGCCACTTCAGGTGGGAGCCGATTTCAAGCTGCGAGTATTTTAGAGCTATTCTGAATGAACAGTCAAAATAGTTCGGGTTGTTTTCGCTATTCGATATTGCGATAGTAACTTGCTAAAATGCAGTTGGAAATAAAGGGAACTTCCAATGGCAGTGTTTGAAAGACGAAACCTGAAAGGAAACCAGTCAGGCCTCCGAGCAATTAAGGCAGTTTCTTTTGAAGCGACCACGGAACCCTCGTTTACAGACAGAAGTGTTGCATCTGAATTGCGCCTTATTTGTACCAGCGGAGGAACTCGACAAAAAGCTGCCTAATATTTTGCTTGGCAAGTTCTTGTGCAATAGTCCACCACCAGACACACCAATGTTAAGTCCTATGCATTGGTTCCGGAGAAAGTTGAATCCCACTTGAGGTTGAAAAGCCTCTTTCCTATATGCAGCTAATCTTTGGATGGTTTCTACAGTTGAAAGATTTCCAGTTTGAATGACAAGCTTGGTTGAGTTTATTGATCAAAGTTCTGGAACGTTTGCAGCCCGAAAAGCTGCTCCCGGGCCGAACGACTGTTTACACTCAGGATAGCCTTCGGTTTTTGAGACTAATCTAAGATAAATGCTTGAACATTCCGTTGGATATGCAACTAATTTCTCGCGTGCGGAAGTGAGAAAAACACTATTTCCTATCGGACTTTTCCGGCTGGTTGCCTGAACGTTTGAGTCAGTGACGAGGTGTTTACGTGGACAAAACGCGTACAGTTGTATTGCTGGATTTGACCGAATTCGATTTGCAACTGCTTGCACGTCGTTCGTCTTGTCGGTATATGTCCAGCCGATCGGTTCAGTGGAACAGAAATCACAACAGGATTCGGTATCAGTCCCGTACACTGCATAGGTTCAATTCGAGCCTCAAAAAAGTAGTGTTCAGATGATTGGGCATGAGCCAGGAAGCTCTCAGTTAGCCAATGATCAATACAGCGGCAACCAGCCACAACGTTTTTTGCCGCAATATTAGCCTATTGGAAAATTGTTGAATACTTTCAGCATGCCAGCGATTGTGGTAGTTTGGAAGAAATCTGTTAATAATAAGTTGAAAGATAGATGCAACAGACTACTCATAAGGTTTAAGTAGAACATAAGCTTGACGGAAACTCGGAGACGGTGCCTATCTGATGAGCCCAAAACAGAAGGGCGAAACCGGTCATGAGCGTCGAGGAGTTTTCAGCAACCTTATGAGTAGTACACTGTGTCCATTACACGGTTCACTTAGGAACACATCAGTATGGTTGCGGACCAGTTGATAGAGGAATTACCGCTCACCCTCCCTGCAACAAGGTGGTCATGGGAAAGCTTGCCCCTCTTGTCGCACAAAATGATGGATAGATTGATCTTTAAACGGATGACGCAACGCAAAATAATACTGTGGGCAGCAACACAGGTTGTATTTCCGATGCATCATAGAAGCTGATCGTGACTACAGGGTATTTCCTTAAAACCCGCCAAAATTGAGAAACACGACACCGTTCTGGCGGAATATCAGTGCCAAATGATTGTGGAATCCGCTCTGGAGTGAAGACCGTGCACATTTAATTCCCTCTGACCGCGACTTGATTCTTCGACGACCGCAAGTCGAGTCGCTCCGAATTTATGCTTTTTTAACGAACAATTAGTCTGGATTGTGCCTGAGGAATTTTTCGACGCATTTATCCAGCAAAAACGTCCGGGAATGAAAAGCACTGCGAAGGATATTTGGTCAAGCAATGTTTTGAGAGGTATCCGGTGAAAATATACCTAATTTCAAGCGTAATCTCGTCCTTCAGGTGAATCCACTCTATGCGGAAAAGGTGAGAAGTAGTGTATGCCTGTTTCAACCTATCAGCAACGAGCATTTCACGGGTTTCTAGGGGGATTTGGTTGAAATCTATACCGTTCGGACATGAAGGGCTCATCGACAGGTGGTCAACTCACACTTAGACAGGATATAGAGCCACCGTTTGTCCAGTTACACAATCCGCATCACGTGTTCATGTTTTGAGTCGGCCCTCGGGTAATCGGACTTCTCAGACTGAAATTTCCAAATCTCGTTCGATCTACAGCCCACAGACAGCTCAGAAGAAAGAATAATTCTCAAATTGAGTAAACCTTCTATATGAGAAGTTGTCACTCGGGAAGCCAGTCAACACGTGACCACGTGATGTGGATTTCGCCGTTGAACGATGTGCACTGAGCAGCCACTCGTGCTTGAATGGTATAAACTTCAACTACTAGCTGGGAAAGATTCACGAGATGCTGATGAGTGCCAGTAAGGATGAATCAGGTGTACAGTGCTTCGCGTCCTAGATTGTTCCCAATTTCAGGATAAGCTTCGACTGATTTTTCAAAATCTCCCCATACTACTAACCAAATCTTTAACAGTAAACTGCGGCGTCGTACGTTGACACAACTTTGCCATAAAAGTCCATGGACAGGTGACGGTATCATCATTAGCTACGCAATGCCGGTTAATAAACGTCGTTTCAAATAACTGGGCACGAGGTAAATGATGTCATGTATTTTCAATGCAGCTAACAATTTGTTGTATATTATTTTCGGGGTGGAACATGAGAGACGCCTCCCAGGACAGCTTTTCTTTCTTATGGTTCACGGCTACCTGAATAACGTCCATTCACTAGGAACTCAGACATTGAGGCTACGGCCAACATTAGGCAGAACTAGCCTAATTTGATTTCGCCAGCTGAATAGGTAAAAAAAACTACGCCACTGTTTGCGAAATACACTCATTTGCATATCAATTTGGTTTTGACGGTAGACTCATTTGGAACCTAGCTGAATCTCTCGTTTATGAGTCGTGTGTTACCTCTATACGCCAGTGTTCCTTTATTTTCGCAGAGGTTTCATTATCGATTCCTATTATTTTTTGGGAATAGGGAAGAACAAGTTCAGGCGAATAAGTCGTTGTGGTTCGCACGACTTGTAGAATTCACTTTCCCACGACTCCCGTGTGAAGGGTCGTCCTCCTGTCTTTGCACAACTATTCGGTGAAGCATTGGACTAAAACTTCACTCTAATTGGAGCTCATCAGTAGCGCATATCCTTGAGTATGCCACGGTTTGAATTCCAGATGAATTCCTAACTCTTGCTGAAACATTAGGTAACAGGCTGGAAGAACCTGTCTCTTCATCCGCCGCACACTGGCTTGAGTTAAGTTGTCGCTGACGCCACATCACGCAACCGTTAGCCTGTTCGGACGTGAACTATCAGGTGCGTTGGTGGAGTGGTTAAAACGCGCTCGCCTAACATGTCAGCTATCCAGAGGTGAGATTCCGCACTACCAACGATAAACGCTGCTGACAAGTTGTAATAGAAGAAGAACTCAAATCCACAAACATTTCACATTTCATCTTTGCCATTCTCCGCGGAGCCTGTCACTCTTCAAAGGGCACCTGCTAGGAACTGTTACTATACCTGTGTTAGACAGTTGCTGCGACTAGCCCATCAGCTTGAAGTAGTGCACCGCATAAAACACGAGAGTTAATGGATTGTGCTTACATACCACGTGATTTGTCCACTTCTCAAGGTCATTTTCATTCATTTGTGTGAGTCGAGGTTTTCGAGCTGCGCACAATTGAAATCAAAAGGTTCTTGAGTCCAAACGCCTTTCCGGAAGGTGAAAAAGTTCGCGAGTTATTGAGCTATTGCTATGTAACGCAGAAAAAACATTTAGCTCGAAAGACGAACCTTAGTGAAGGTTTTCACTTTCCTGCGATGAATTCCGCAACCGTCTACAGTTAAATTTTTTCGTTTCAGAAGATCTGTAATTCTCGTCCTATTCGAATGTTGCATTCTTAGCACGGAACAGTCTGCTACTAATATGAAAATTATTTATTTCTGATAATGCCTAGATTAGTTCTAGTGACCGTACACAACTACATACGTTCACTGACAACTGTCGTATCCAGTGTGCACCATCCACACTTTGAGTTTAATTTGTCCATCATTCCAACCAGTTAGATGGTTTCGTGAGGCAATATAAAGCAGCAGTTTGGCTGAAACTTATCTCCTATTATCCTAGCAGCATGCTGGCTAACTGGCCGATAGGGGGTAAAATTTGTCGCAGATGCTCCGACCATTGAAACCCGTCGTAGACTTGGAAATTGACACGATTGGACAGAGTGAACCGCTACTCCACAATTTGAGCAATTGTGCAATGCTTTCATAACTGAGTTTCAGTGGGAGTATTAAGTCAGAGAAGGCTTGCCTGTATCACACTTTCCCTCTACGCAAAGCAGACTGTGACCTACAAGGATCTGCGACAATGGTTTACATCCTTTCAGTAGTTTTGTAAGTAGTATGGGTGCAATTAAAATTTTACTGCAACATGTAACTACAGAAATTTCCAGCCCAATTTTGTGCCAGGGAAAGCTATTATCAGTTTGACTATGAGGAACTTTATGGAATCCCCAGCCGCAACAGTTTCATCATGCATGTGCTTAAAGGAACAGCCCATTCTTCATTCAGTTGTCTGCTTACTGATTGCTGGACTATTTCTGAAGAAAACAAATTAGTGAAAAAGGATTTTGCACGTCTAATTTCATAAATGAGAGGTAGAATCCAACTATTTTGTGAAATTGTTTTTATCATCCTCAATTATGATAATTTCATGCAAAGTTCCGCAACGTCCACTGTCCATTAGCCGCTGGATGAGATTTTCCAATGTTAGCCCGGATGAATTTAGTTAATGTTTCAACCGCGGTTCCCTTTCTTGTATCCCAACCAACTCAATACAATCACGAGTGCGCTTCACGTGACACATGACTCGCTTTTGGAATCTTCTACCAACTGGGGTCCATAGTTGTTTGTTCAGACTTATCATCGAAAAGTTCGCAGCAGTTAGCAGTCACCAGCAACGCCCCATTGAGAACTCAGGAATCACCAAAATATTGATCAATGTCGTTCCTTCAGTCCTTTTAGATGGACATCATAGCCATCTCCTCACAAATGTCACAAATACGCCTATCTTACTTGGTCAGGCAATACACCCTGAATTTGAACAAAGCTTCAAATAGAAAGGAACAAATAAATAGCGGCTTCTGTAAATGGACTCCATAAAGCGGCCAACAGATTTGTTGCCTATTTCCAACGGTAGAATAAGCCCCCCAAACTGGGTGAAAGGGTGATAATCAATGGGGCTGATACACCAAGAAATATGTCCAAAAGCCGATTTAGTATATTATTGAAATCTAGGGATTATCGTGATAAAACGGTTCATCAAACTACCCTTTATATCGATCCTCAAACAAGGTCAACCATAACAGAATCAGAGTGTCAGTCATTAGAGGGTAAAGTAAACATTCTTAAGCGTCTGTGTGGCTGATAAAATAAGGCGAAACGTTAACAGACCGTAATCACCGTCTTCTTCCCGCACGAACGAAATGGACTTTCTTCTGAAATATCAGAATGACCTAACGGACAAGAGCATGAACAAACAATTGCTTTAGACAAGCAGTTGGTAGCACAAATGCTCAGGATATCCCAGATGCACCCCGTCGACCGAGTCTGAATCAGATCACCGAATGGCTAAACTGTGCTCTGTGTGGGAAGATGGTAAGATCGAACAAGTTTTCACCAGTGCTACGCGATTTGGCGTTCATGCTGAAGTGAACACAAATGGGTAAGTTCGATGAACTAGGAGGAGTGAGTAGGGGAACTTAGCACTCGACCATTCGGACAGCCTCACGCTTTCAGGCTGAATCGGGTGGTCACACTATTAAAAACCTTTTGAAACTCAGCAGCCGCAATCATCCAGCTTGTGTTAAGTTTTCCACCGTTTAGGTTCATCGCATCTACTCTCGTTGCCTGTCTTCTAATGCAGTGTCGACAGTGGCGTAACGGGTTGGGAATTAGAGGCGATGACTGCTCAGTCTACAAAACAAACTTGCTCATTTGTGGACCTGAATGCATTTTGTTGTTTGTTTTGTCAACTCGATTGCAACCGATTCACGCAACAACAGCATGGACATGGTCAACAGATATCGTTCGCATGAACAAAGGTCAACATGATTACGATGAAAAAAAAGAATTCGGTTTTTCTGCGTCAGTCTTCAGAATGTTTTGACTGATTACTCGGACTGGTGAGTCTCTAATCCCAGCACTGAGGGCACAATAGTGCATCGTCAATAGTTCAACTTTAGTGGCTTGTAGAGCAGTACCACGATATTATTTGGCGGGTCTGTCTGTCTGAACCCAGTGAACTGTTTAGTTAGACTGCCTCACACAGAAGCCGCTCAGAGTACTGTGCCTACTTCTTTGAACGTATGTCGGAAAACCATTCCGAAGATCACAGTTTGTAGAAACAAGCCGGTATTTTCTGCTGAATGTGAGCAGAGTGTGAAGATGAAAAGGGCAGAGTTGATTGAAGCAAAGCAATGCGAATTTTGTGACGTCTTCTCCTCCAGCATTGGTTGATATTTGAAAGGCTGATAGAGTGCACCGATGGTCTTGATTCCATTTTCTGGATTCATATCAGCCGAAAGAAACGAACGAGACATTTACGGACTTGTGACATTTTCGGTAACTAGATGAGGTTCCAGAACGCATATTTTCTGCAAATAGCTGATTTACTCGTCGCGTTCACCAAATCTACGGGCTGGGTAGGCGCCATAGATGTGTTCCGTCGTGTCCCATGACCCAGACCACTGGATTCACTCTGTAACAATGCCTGGTGTGAATTCTGAGCTTGTTAATCCAGTAGCATGTACAGGACGTCTACAGATGAATGCGAAGACAGGAAAGTCTAATGGGAACCTCGTATAGACATTTTCGAACAATTGGACCAATTCTGCCGCTCCAAGTGCCTAGCACGTACTTTTGAAGCACAAAGCAACCGCACAGTATGGGCAGTTTTGGCCGATCCATACCAGACTTGTCTATTTCCCAGGCTTTCGGGTGACATGTGGGGACATTAGGTGGGTCCCCGTCTCAATGGTTAAAGTTCCCCGTTCGTCCCAGGCATGTGGGACATTGACGAGGTGTGGCTTGTCTACACACAGTGTGATTCAAGCTTAACCATCCGAAAAGAAAATGGTTGATTAAGCATTTCTGAATTGGTTATGAGTACCCGAACAACCAGAAACCAGAAAGAGTGCTCATGGTTTCCATCCGCGACTAACCACACGCGAGCCAAATGTTATGACAGCTGCGTTTATCACTTTGCTAAGTCCCGAACCTCATCAGTTTTTTAAGCCTATCTGTAAGCCGCTAGTTTGATCAATCGACCAAATAGCGTAACCATGAGTAACCGTGCTTAGAAGCGTCTCGCATGTTCCAGAAACCAGTTTTACGGAATTAGGAATACCGTGTTTAACAATGGGTAACCGATTATGCCGTCGGTTTGGTGAGTTCAACTCACAGGTGGTGCAGTTCGTCATTTGTCACAGGAGAGTATTAGCTTCAGACTGAGATGCAGGGCATTCGTGAGCTGATGTCCGTTTTCGTATTGGCTTGTCAATTCAAGCCATTGGAGCGCGAAGCAAGGTAACTGACAAAGTACTCACTTTTGTACACAGTAATGTGGGAAACAGTATAATCACACTTGAACCCGTGTAAACCGGAGAAAGAAAAAGCAGAGTCGTTCTAAAGCCAGCGGTATATACTACTGATGGATTATACTCGCCAAGTGAGATAGGAAGGTGTAAAAGCATGGGATACATTGTGGGTACACTGGATGGCCTGCTGGCCCAGACCACGTCCGAGCCACGCTAAGGTTAGACTTATTTTAGCCGATTAGCTAGGTTGACACAGCGTGGTCCGAACTGAGTCAAACTCATGCTAAAATCTTCAATGTTAGGCAGGTGAGGAGCAGTTTGCCCTACGTGCAGGATAGTGTTCGGTTTACTTTTCTAATGCCAAGTTTTGCATTCCTAAAAAAACCCGATCTTGGTTTGCTTATTGACGATCGATATGACCGACACTTTTCGACGGAAAGCTGTACACGCAAATCCGTTCCATATTTACTAAGCGCGAGAACTAATGGGTAATATGTAGTTGAGTTAAATTTTTTCAGGGTGCAACATATAACAGACTCAAATGTAGACACCTAATTCAACTTAATGGGCCAACGAATAATGATTGCCCTAATTATGGTTGTAGTGCCTGCGCTGAATCAGGACGTCAGATAATGGCTCTGTCCAATGAATTCAAATCTAATGCAAAATAGTCCACCACGGTGAACGAAGTTTTCCAAAGTTTCGAATCACGATTCTTTTCGTGGATGACCAATGTCCTACCCAAATGAACCTATTCCAAATCAGCTGGATATAAATATCTATATATGAAAAATAATAATCGTTCGGCTATAACCTCCTTTCGGTACCCAGCTGCCATGCCAGGTTTCCCAAGCTTGAACAGGACCAATCGAGATGCGGAGGCTTGGCTCGAACCGCGGACTTTCCGGTCAGCAAGTTTGCGCTTTAGCCACTCATCCACCACGACATATACATATATATATACATATATATATATATATATCCCAGTGCTTTTAAGTACTGAAACTGAATGAAATTGAACGCACCATCTATAGCTTACCACTTGTCTGTGAATTCACAAATGCTACAATATAGCCGTTAAGTGCAACACTTATGCTGATAAAAGGCATCGTGTATTCCCCAATGTGAGCAAAAAGTTTCTTTAGTTATTCATACTCCAAATTTGTGACCACATTCTAAAGTAGAAGAATTCGATGAGAACACCCAAAAACTGTCACTGAGGAGACAGTGTGGACAACAAAACCCACTGAAAGATATTACGTACAAAGTTAGTTTCACCAAGTATTCTTAAATCTTTTTCCCAAAACTAGTTTAATCCCTTATTTTGACTGAATATACATCATTTAGTTTGTTAGTAGCACGTGGGAACTGATCGATGTTGAGATCAGCTGGTCACTTGTGACGCATAAATCAGCCATTACAGGGACACAGCTTGTGTTTCATCTAACAGTTAGAAGCGCACGAATTTTAAATTTAAATTCACGAACGACTGCACTCAAGATTCTCCTCTTCACACACTTGCCAGTTCAGCGCCTTCGATTCTGTTAACACTGGGAGGTTTGGCGATTTCTATCGCCTCGGTCACCAGTCTCTGTGGCGTGGACCACAGTGCGAACCTCAAAACCCCAATATTTTCTAACTCTGTTTTGTGTCTCGTGCCCAGTGAATGTTGTCCAACTGTCAATTCTTCCAGTAACACTTGATATTCATCTGCGTTTCTCGGCGGCCTGTTTATTTTCTTCCTATGCTCTCCAATTCTGGTGTGAATTTCCCTGGCCGTCTATCTTATGCAGAACTCAGTTCAGTCGTTACGCCAAATTTTATGGACACACTCCCTTGTTCTGTTTGCCGCGAGGCGATTTTTCATTTGTACCAGTGCAGAGCGCGGAGCATTTCCCCTCTGGAAAGCTACTGTCATGTTAGCCGTGTTCAGAATCCTTCGAATAACCTACGATGTCCCTGGTTTATATGGAATAACAGCAGTCCCAATCCATTCCCTGTTGGGTTTCGCCACCGGTACCAACATCCTTCGTATCTGACGCCTAATCAAACTAGCTCGATATCCACCAACCCGAAGTTTGTTCTTTATCTCAATTTGGGCCGCTGTCCGATCAGCTTCTTCTGTGCACGAGGCCCATACACGCCTAAACATTGATGAGACCACACTAACGAAAACCAACTTCGGATGGGCAGACGAGTAGTTCAAAATTGGCCCAGTGTCCATTGGCTTTTCGTATACTGTGTTCTTTAGTTTCGCCCAAATAAAAATTACCAATTGTTTACCACCAAGCCCTTCTGAAACATTCATTTATTGTTATTGATTTTCCTAGGATGGAATCGATGGCTCACGTGCAATGAGCGAATATTCAGGCCTAGTCTAATCTCGCGATGCGGTGTACAGTTTCGACTGACATAGTTTCCGGACAATACAAGCGAAAAGCAGCTGTCTGTCTCACACGGAAACTCTGGCATGTAGCTCTACAATGTACCAGCAAATCAGAGATCGCAGAAGTCGGATAGGCCACCGCTGAGAAAAATTCATCTAATTTTCAATGAGTTCCTGAGTCGGCAAATATCCAGTGAACACACCATTGAGGGAGATCGTTGTTCAAGTTTGAATTTGAAATGAAATACTAATGAAAATTCTATCGAGCCTTTTTTGGCAAATATTGCAGTTCATTACCACCATAACCACATTTTCCTTTTTACGAATGTATCGATAATCGCGGGTGGTGACAAGATTTAATTCCAACCCATTTTTGGATTAACACAAATCGAAACAAGTGAAGGATATTCCAATTTGAAGTATATTGACAGTATAGATGAAGTCACGCTTCAGTGGCTAAGACTATATTTTACAGAACTTAGTTCCAAGAATAAATTTGACTACTTTGGCCAAAATGAAAACGACCTGCTGCAATCCTATTGGTTACGTCACAAGCTGACTTGACATTACCGTGGTGTGACGATTTATTCAGCTCCATGGCCCAAGTAGCTAGATCGGGAGTCATTTTTCGGCACTCGCAGTCTCTCACACCAGACTGATCAATGTTTAAAGTTCTAACCAGCACACAGGCCCCTGGTCCTGTGGGTTGGTTTGGCAACTTGTCCTCGCACAAAGATGTAATTTACTAGCACCTTCAGGCCAACACCGCTACCTTGCGGTCAAACTTTTGAGCCAAAGGCTCTGGCCAAGTAACCTAAACGTCCTCCGCTCTATCTTCGAGTGTCCCTGGCAATATCCTTGCTCGCCTACAATCGTGATCTCCATAGCCGGAAATAATCTCATTCCACATTGACCGTCTTATCGTGGCATCACTCGGTCGCCTTACTTACTGTATGTAGCAGAAGGGAAAAGCGAAAACAGCCTACTGCTGATGCCCCCTTCTTTCTCCTTATATGCTTCTTCCCGTAGCCCATTAATAATGCCCTCCTTGAAGGCCCATCCGTTAGGAGTGACGAGGCCAGTTGTCTTATATCAGTCCTGACAGCGAAATCTGTGCGTTAGCCGGCGCCGACAGGCTCAGGCATCGAGAAATCAATCTTCAAGTCTCGACACCCAGTCCATCTGACTGCTTTTAATGTTCGCAATCCAGATCAAGCAGGAGAAACATCCAGCTCACTCTCTCGCTCGCCCGCTCGCACTCCGGAATCACTTGAAATTAAGAATGCTGGGTATGAAAACTAAGAATTCAGGAGTTGAGCACAGTTTTTGAGCTAACCAACCCATCGTTTCCAGCCGCACACCAGCAGCACGTCCGGAAGTCTGAGAATACAAAGAGCCCATTATGTTCACAAACTTTCGGGGCATTCCTTGATGAGCCAGTGTGTCAAGAAGAACAGACCGGTCAACCGAGTCGACTGCGCGTTGGAAATCCAGGTGGACTAGAATTGTGGGTCGCTCATACGTATGGCGTTGTTCTAGCACCTAACGGAGTGTGAAGGTTTTGTCAACGCAACCCCTAACAGGCTGGAATCCCGCTTGCTGCTATCGAGTCAGTGTTTCACGAGCCACCATAAGGAGACGAAGCACAAGTGGCGCCAACAGTCTCGTCACGACGGTGGTCAAGCTGATCTCCCTGTGGTTACAACACTCACTAAGAGCCCCTTTTTTGAAAACGGACACTATCACCGACTATCTCCAGCTGTCTGGGACATATTCCCTTTCCCAAATGCATCGTTCCACTTCAGTGGGCAGAAGGGTGGTCTCTTCACTGCATACGAGTTGACGTTCGTCCCGTCTGGTTCAAGAAGAAGCCTCATAAAGGTTGCCAATTTCTTGTGTCTGCTCACAGTTATAGCTCTGAAAACATCGAGGACGTCTTTCATGATGTCCTGTTAAGGAGGAGTACAAGTAGACAGACTTCGTGCATCTGAGTCTGACCAGTCATTTGAGTAACGGGTGCGCGCTCTCTGCCTATTGACTCCCACCTTGGTGAAAACGTAAAATGATTAGTTGAGCGCGTGCATTCTGTGTGGCGCTTGTTCACCTCTTTTCATTCTGAACTAAATGGTGAGTTCTAGCGTCTACCCAATAACCGAGAGTCATACTCAGTTCGTCTATAAAGTTCGTTAATCAAATCATTTCATTTTTTTAAACGCTGACTTCAATCCAAAATAGAGTTAGGTTGAGTCAAGTGTACGAGAAAGTAGCTTCTGGTTATTGCTGTGAAGAGGAAGACGAATGACGGATGCGTTGCCCAGACATGCAACCTTTGTTTGCATTTACGCACTCGGAAATGGTCTGCGTTATTACCACCATAAGTAGAAGTTTGTCACGCTGAGCTTTTCAAGCCTCAATGTCACGTGCTGAAGTTTTAGGACTGTGAGTTTCATTCCAAGCCAGATGTTGCGCTACCTACTGTGTTGCTCAATGCCATTCACAATGAAACTCAACGAAATTCCTTCTGTAAATCCACTGGATTTTCTCCGCACTCAAAGCCTCTTGCAAATCCAGCTCCCATACAAGAATCGGCCTTTTTCAAGCAGAACTTTTCACCTTTACCTTCGGGAGATTTCAGTTCGTTTGCTGAACAGGACATTGAACGTCTGCAGAAGGAAGGCCGATAAGGTTAAGGAACAATGTTGTGTGCTTTCATCGTGTACAGTTAGAGTATACTCACCCCCGACCAATTGGTGACGCTTCACGGCTGGTGCAGCATGGAATTCCTGGTCTGAGTTCCATTATGCAGTTTGTCACAGTTTGATTGACCATACCGTCCAACTTGGTTTTCCTTCATGATCTATTTACGAACCGGTTTCATTTCCTCCGACCTGTTGTGAATTCAAATGCGAAATAGTTTAGTTACCTGTATATACGTAATGCACTACTCATAAGGTTGCTGAAAATTCTTCGACAGCCCACGATCGGTTTTGCCCTTCTGTTTCGGGCTCATCAGGTAGGCGCAGTCCCCGAGTTTCCGACAACCTTATGTTCTACTTGAACCAAAATTGGACTGTTTTTCGAGAAATACACTAATTTGCAAATCAATTTGGTTTTGCGAGAGACTCGCCTGGTACCCAGTTGAATCTCTCACAAAACCAAATTTGTTTGCAAATGAGTGTAGTTCGCTAATTTCGTGCAATTTGGGTTCAAGTAGAACATAAGGTTGACGGAAACTCGGGGACTGCGCCTACCTGATGAGCCCGAAACAGAAGGGCAAAACCGATCGTGGGCTGTCGAAGAATTTTCAGCAACCTTATGAGTAGTGTACTACGTATATACATGTATCATGATATCTCGAATATCGTAGCAACTGGAACATGAGGCGGCCTGGTGCAGCACATTCAGTTGCCTGGACACATGAAAAACGGGAGATTCAGCTGGGTTCCAGGTTAGTTTAGTTACCATTTCGAGACGGTTCAATTGGCCATCATTACATAATAATGACACAACAAGTAATGGCCAACCAACGCAAAAAGTTAGGTACGAAGACCTTCAGGTTGCTGAAACGAACGCCTTTGTTATCATTGAATCACTGAGGGTCCAGTGTCCCACGGTAGTGGCGTTGCATTTCTCGGAAGACGACCATAAAAGATCAACATAATTTAAAAATCACTTGTCTGCAAACCGGGTTTTGAGACTGAGAGTGAAATAAACCGGTCGTAACAAGTGAACTCTTCTGTGTAACGTGCCGATCCGAAAACGCCTACTCATTTACATTTGCTACTTAGCTTGTCATCAAAATTTTGGCGCAAAGCGAAGCTTGATCTCTCGACAGTTGCTCATCTTCGGAATTATTTATAGTAGTTCTACTTTGCATAAGACCGAGGTGATTGTCAAACGGAAGTGATCTGCTCTGATGTGAATAGCACTAGTTAGAGGATGACGTCAACTGCTGTCTCGGCTCGTAGTAGAAACATGCGCTTCCGACGCATTTTAAAGGTAACGTGTGAAAGGAAAGCTGTTCAGCTCGTGGATTTTTCAAACCAGCTTTAAAAGCTGCTGCTGCTGCTGCTGAATTTTCATGCACGAATCCACGCCTGACGTAATTTACAACGAGGAGAGGACACGCATCATACAACTGGCGAATCAACTGCAAACCTCCATAAGGGGAAATTGAAGGTGGGAAATGAATAACGGGTGCGGAAAATTCGCTTTGGGTTAGAAGTACAACTTTTGATCAGTTTGGGTGTGTAAGAACGTCTCCTGGACCCTGCAAATAAAATAATTCGGTGGTAGCAACATGTCATCTCCTCCAAGGCTTGGTTGTATGCCCCACAGTCTCCCGTTTTCCGGTGATCGAAACTGAAGCAGCTGGAACCAACGTGCCTATGGTACACGGTTTACAGCTGATAAATTGAATTGATAAATTGGTTTAGCAACACACTAAACATCAAGGTAAGTTGACAATAATTAATGTTAGAGACCACCTCGTGCTTCAGTTGGCAACATAATCGAGATATCAAAGTACAGAGTGTCCCATAATAGACACAAAAATTAATACCCATGTTAGAAATTTAACACCAATTTAAACATTTATTGTTTTTTATATAAACATACATACATTATGGAGGTTTTCTGTGAACAAACTGACATTACAAAAAATGTTGAAAAAAACTGCCCCTTTCTTCTATAACAAGTTGGAGGCGCTGTGAGATGTGAGACACAGCATGTTTAACTTCTTCAAGCGTCACTCGTGCACGCTCCTCTTCAATTCTTGCTCCTAACTCCACCAAATTCCTCGGTTTATTTCCATGATATACGCGAGCCTTGATCATTCCCCAAAACCAATAATCCAGAGGTGTGAGATCGGGTGACCTTGCGGCCCAAAAGTTTGGAAATCCACGAGCAATGACTCTCTCATCAGAAAATTGCTCTCAGAGGTAAGTTCTCACTTGGTTTGAGTAGTGCGGTGGAGCGCCATCTTGTTGAAAGACGGTCGAGGACTTATTGTGCTGCTTCAGTTGCGGGATAACATGCGTCTGCAACATGTGGAGATAACTGTCGCGGGAAACCGTAGCATCAAAGAAAAAGGGACGCAGGAGACACTTTGAAGAGAACCCCATCCACACACAGAGATTAGGGGAATGGAGATTATGGACGAGGTACTCGTGGGGAGCTTCACGGCACCATATCACGCAATTGTGCTTGTTGATTATGTCATCCGCAGAAAAATTTGCTTCATCGCTCCTTAAAACTTTGGGAACAATTTCTTCATTGTCCAGCAGCCAGTTAGCGAACGTGACAAGTTGCTCCTTGTCTTCTTCCGTGATGTTTTGTAATAAAGTGAAATGATACGGGTAGAGATGAAGGTGGCGTCTCATAATACGATACACGCTGGCGCGGAGAATGCCGGTCAACTGAGACACCTGAGTTATTGACGAAGATGTCATGGTGCTCTGGGACTGAAGTTGCTCGACGGTATCCTGTACAATGGGCGCTCTTTCATCACTCAGAGACTTTCTCCCTTTGCCAGGTAAATCCAATACAGATCCAGTGGACTCAAATTTTGCAATCAAGCGTGTAATGGTGGACACGGTGAAAGGATCTTTGATGAGACCATGTTTGGTTTTGTAACCACGAAGTGCAGCGGTGGCGCTTTCACTGAGGGGATAATAGAGTTTCACAATTTCAATGCGCATACTGACATCCATCGTGGTTAGAAAAAAAATGTCAACACTTGCACACAAAACCTCCTTTATGTGGCTACTCTAATGAGAACTTTTGTTGTCCTTCCTTTAATAGGCTACGTTTATTAATCCAATTAAATTTGGCGTTCATTATGAGACACCCTGTATATGTTTTGGCAAAACACTACACTATCTATAAAATCACTAGTAACTTTTCCACAACCCACCGCCGGCTTCAACCTTCTTAGGGCTCATCAACTAGATGCAGTTCCCAAGTTTCCATCAGCCTTGTGTTTGTCTCGAAACAAAACTGCACACAACTGGCAAGATACACACACGCGCTTTGGTGTTAACAGAAGGCTGAACTGAAACCCTCTTATGTGATACCCTTTAACCGAATGTGCTACCCAAAAGCGGCCCCAGATTTCAGTTGGTAACGGCATTTCTTGAAATAAGGGGTATCACCCAGAGAAAAATCATGCGTGCGGACGGACATGAGCCGCCGACTTTCCGTTCACCGAACAAATGTGTTCTGTCGACTGACCTACCAAGAACTCAATCCCCGCCGCGCTTCTGAACCTGAGCATCATGTCTGAGTACCTGCCTAATCGAATAAACAAATTGGATATGCGTCAGTGCCTCTTGTCTTGTCTAATCCAATGGGTGAATCTGGCTGTCCAGTGCTACTCGGCGCTACCAGTGCTACTCAGCTGTTTACCATTGAGGTGCCGGCGTGATGCGTCAATTCCTTTCAGTTTCAGCGTAAGACTACGCCCCCCACCCCCATAGTATAGCATTACGCAAGTGCTATCAGGAGTTGCGCGCCAACAATTTGTCAAGGTGGTAACGGATAATCTGTCCGCATTCCATTTGCCCTGATGGTCTCGTCCATGAGACGCCAATGTCAGGCGGGCGGTCATTAGCAAATGGAACAAAGTTACATGGGTTCAGGAAGGTTACGTTTATGAGCTGGGTCAGTGAATGTGTAGCTATCTCTTCACCCACATACTTGACTGTTCAACTCACAGTCGCTCACCGGATCATGAAACTCGTCTTTTTTCTACACTCAAACCACGTCGCACAAAAAGGTGACTCATCTGACAGTGACTGTCTCTACCGTCCAGTAAGCGTAGCAACAAGTCTTGTGCGCACGTACATGCAGACGTACCTACATATAGGAAAACCGAACACATTCAAAACAGACTCACGCGCATGCAGGGAGCAGAATGTCAACCGCTCTACACAAGTCCACGGACAAGCATGGAATACGTGTAGCAGCTACGCTGCGGAGAAAACACGTTCCCGCCGTCCAGACTTTCACCAAGGGACTCTCACAAACGATAAGTTCCCCTTTTGACTTGCTCCACATTTCGCATTGTATTTATTTTTTTACGTGTTGCAACTCACCACTGTCAACCATAGTCAAGATTGCTATTAGTGCATATATACCTTCTGAATAAATATTATGGCTACCATAACCTGTGCACGAATAAATGCCTGGGTAGCCGACAAGACCGATGTTGCTAAGCCACGAACGTCCGCATGATGGACAATTCTACACGGTCGAATTTGCATCGAGGGGATTCAACCCCTTTCGGATAGACAGGTTTTTAGCCACCTTTTCGTCGCAAAGCTTCAAACCCCTTCTTGGGAAGCTTCACTTCAGGCCGTTCTGCAGAGTATCCCGTCATTCCATGAGCTGAAGTCAAAGTTAGAATTGTTCAAAATTACCTGACGACCATCCCAACGGCTTAATTTTGGACGTCCCAAACTTTGAACTTCATTCTTCAAATGACCCCAGACAGAATATTTTGGGATATGACTTTAGACGATTCGTTTCAACTGTTCTAACCTGCGGAGTTGGCTTTGCATTGGACCGTATTCAAGTTGGCTCTTTGAAGGACTTCGGCATTCGAGAAGAGAACTTTGCACACACACACACACAGTGCAGGTAAAATCAAAAACCCGAACATATCAGTTGCTGCCTTATGGTAACAAAGACAATACAGCAGCGCGGTAAACCGCAAGCCTAATACCTATGTAGAAGAAGTGACGTAGTCTGGGAAGCCCAGTTGAATGACGCGCGAAATCAAAAGCCAATAATTGCGAAGTCATCAGATTTATCAGTAAAATTCGATACTACACTTATAAAAACACGTATATGAAAGGGATAAAAACCTTAAATTATGGGAATTTCCGTCTAAACTGTTGCACGAAATGGTTCAAGCCCAAAGAAAGCCCGGTGGAAACTGCAGATCGGTCTGAATTAGCGACAAACGTGCGCACACGCACGTGGTAACGCAAGTGGTCATACCAAGGGTCAAAAGTTCATGCGAGATTGCGGATGAATATCGAGTCCGTGAGGTAGACGCAGAAAACAGTGGTTTCAAGCAGTGGAAGGGTTTGACAGAGAGAGAGAGGAGGTACAACCTATACGGAAGTGGCGATCGCTCCAAGCGTGTTTTTTTTCAAGTCGACCAAATACTTTACTGTCCTTTGGAATTCGTGGGTTCATTTCATTGTCAGGTGTCAAGTCCGTGGAGAGAACGAAATCTACCAAATTCTTAAATCTGCTCGGACTGCCAACAAAGTATGAGCAGCTTGGAGTAGGAATAATTTCAAAAGACGAGTAATCCATCGGTCCGATAATTCGCCACTCAATTAGCTATTCAACACATGACCACGTGATGCAGATTACGTGATTGAAGCGTGAGTGACGCTACATCCTAAGGGCGAGCTATTCGCACTGGTGATCGGTCGTTCGTGGCGAAACTGTTAGGTTTTCAACCTCCAGCCGGGAGGTCGCCGGTTTCAGCCTCCCTGGAGTTTCGTGAGATGCACACTGTTAATGATTTCCGATAAGGATGTACAGCGCTTCTAATCTGTTGAGCATAGATTGGCTTCAGTCACACGACGAAATTTTCCACTGAGTTAAAAGAGTGAGATGTAGTAAACTGAGGGAAATGTTATCAACCTAGCGATATCAAAACCTTGACCATGTGCATCCGTAACCAGCCGGCAGCTAGGTTTACGCAATATCACCGGGCTCAAAGAGAGACCGAAAATGCGAAAGGTTCGCCTGAGGTTGGTCGGTTGCAGGCCTCCTTATCCAGCTCAAAGCACCACTGATTTCGGGGGTTGCTGTGGCCTGAAGAAGCCTCAGCATTGGCACCCCATTCTCAGGCTATCGCACAACGCATACAGACATCAGCCATGATAGACGCACTGTTACATGGTTTGAATTTATACCTGGTTTCTGCCGTTGTTGCAGTAGTCTGATTGAATCAAAAGTTGCTGTACGGCGACTGGTCAGTAGCGTGATAGTATGTGATTGCTATTCAGCCCCAACTCCAGTCACGCTGGACACATAGCAGTCTAGCTTTTCAAAGCTGACTGTCTCCGCGTAGCAGTTTTCTCCAAAATTACATTTTATGCGCAACATTACTTACACCAGGAAAATGCAGGCGATTGATTGTTGTGACTTGCTGTTTTCCAGTCAGTCTGGCGGAAGATCGGAATGCGCTGATGCTTCATTCGTGCCCTATGGGCCAGGCAGCACCACAACCAATAGAGTGAAGGAACCAATCATGTGGCAGGATACGTGTGTAGTAGGGTCGACCAATAAACCGTCAGGCAGCGGCGCAAGTCGCACGGATAGCGTGCACCTAAGCTGCAAGCTCTTCGGAAGTACGGTTTGTGTTTAGTGACAGTGTTAGAGTGAATAAATACCCACGAACAGCGTAAGTAGTATGGAGGACCGGAACTGTTCCATGATCCAACTACCGTTTACTTTTGAAGAGCATGGTCACAAACATAAAAAGTAAATCCAAGCGATTGACCTAGAAGGGTTACAGGAGAACATTAGATAAAACGAGGGAAGCATCTCATCTGAAGTCATGCCACCAAAAGTTCCAGTCAGACAAAATAAATCCCAACGTATGTAAGAATGTCTGGTATGGAAACACACGACTAAAGACCAACAACCGAAGAAAGGACAAACAATGCTGAATGCTCTTCAAGGCGCAGTGAGCGCTAGCACAGTCGAGACTCGCCCATCAGGCACAAAGTGTCCGTCGTACTGGGTCTGGTGTGAGATTCAATGGCAAGAATGTACACTCAACGCCATGTACCACGCACAAAAGTGTCGTAAGTACGCTGAGAGCCCACAATGGCAAGCAAACACAAGTCACTGATTGTGAACTTAGGAAGTCCCAGTCCAATAACAGCCTTGGCAGAGTGAGGAAAGCCGATCCCTCGATAAGAAAAGTCGATATCACGATCGATTGCATGTGGGGCTGAGATTATGGCGAGGTGTCACAGACAATTGGAAATTAATCTATAATGCACGTTTACGTAGTGCTTTTATTGAAGATGTATGGGTTCGCAATGATCAGAGTAGCCATGCCCTCATTGTGTGTATCAGAATTTACCTTTGCACAACAATGATTGTGGAAGGTGCACGTAAGCCATAGGGCCTGAGCTACCTTGATGGGTTCACACATAAATACAGTCGAAATCATACATCCGTGACCAGGGTCACGGTTTGACCACAGTCGACCACATTAGCGTGCTAACTTTCACGTTCGTCCTAATGCTAACCTGCGCGGTTTTACACATCAGTACAAAAATCCTGAGGACTCACATGAGCTGAGCGGGAACTCAGTAAACTCTCACATCGAATTATGCCATGAAGAGTGGATGGAAACTCAAAAGAGATACAAATTTCACCCAACGTCAGACGAATGAGGAGCGCAAAAACGGAGTGACCAGAGGACCGGAAACATGGAAGATCTCGAAAAGAATAAGGCTGGGATATCCTGGTCCAAATTTTGACTAACCGAGTTTACCCAAACACTAGATTATTTCGTCTCAAGGAGACTGTACTGGTATGTGTGTTTCAACTAGTGAGTTTCATCAGTTATGCCGAAAGCGTTTATGGAACCTGATCCGTTTTTGAACTGCGTCTGATCAGCAATCCGTGCCAAAATTTCGCTTTCACTGAACAGGTACTGATATCAGACAGGTACGACAGTCACGTCTCAAGGTTAGGGACAGTGTCCTCCTGATGAAAACCGCACGCGTGTATCACATGTCCGTCTGTTGCTTCTAAATGTAGTAACCGTCCGGATGATCTTACAGACAGAGGACAGCGCAAAACAGGACACTTGCTGCCATGCTTCTGGACCATTCCAATCACTACTGCTGCGTTTTGGTAGGTGTGCTCACGTAGACATGCAAGATGTTTTCTGTCGCGGGTGTGTGGAACGAGACGATATGAGCCAAGTTCATTGGCATGCACTGACATGCGTCCGCAATCGGTTAGACAGTGTCGAATGGGTAGACCGGAACGAACTGAATATTGACCTCGTTAATGGACATGTTTTATGACGAAAGCAGTCAGTTTGGACGGTGATGAAATTACGCCGTCATACGGTGTCTGTCAGCTTCACTTTAAAACAACGTGAAAATTTGTTGGATTTGCGAAAAATTATACCGGTGGAATGATGATTTAAGTCACTCATACAAACCGGCCTGCTTACGCTGAGACCTTATTCAACTCCGGGACCCCAAAGTCTCGGATTTTTGAATTTCAAACCTTCCCTAATGCAAGTGTCCTGAGCTTGCTATTCAAACCTACTTATTCGAATGACGTTTGCACTTGATAAACTGAACCAGAAGCTGAAGGCCTGTGGCAAAGCGGTCAAAATGTGGTTAATCTTTGTGGGTCCGACCCGCACTTAGTGCCCATCGATTTTACAAAGAGTTCGCTGTTGATGAGACGTCACCACGCTGTTAACTCCACCTGTACACACCACTTAACCTGGTCATGCCTTTTGGAAGCGACAATCCCTCAGGCCCAGAACTTATGTCTTCTCATATATGTTGGCTATAAGGGGTCTTATGTTGACCAGTGATATGAGGATGGCATTCGATTGCGCAAATGACACTCAAGAAGGAAGCGCAAACAAGAAAACCATAAGTCGGGTCTACTAGCAGAGGCGGACCGCATTGATGTTTTGAGTGTGAGCATCCTAACCCTGATAACGCTGATGTAATGAGGCATTCACTCACCAGACAGTTTAACTCGACGCATGGCCTACAGAACCTCAGTGATATGGAAAGAACCTAGGAACACTGACACTAGAATCTACATGATCTACGTTTACAAAGTGCCGGCTCGAGAGAGTGAAAAATATGCTGCAAAAATACAGGGTGTCTCATAATAACGCAAAATTTGATTGGATTAATAAACGTAGCCTATTAAAGGAAGGACAACAAAAGTTCTCATTAGAGTAGCCACATAAAGGAGGTTTTGTGTGCAAGTGTTGACATTTTTTTCTAACCACGATGGATGTCAGTATGCGCATTGAAATTGTGAAACTCTATTATCCCCTCAGTGAAAGCGCCACCGCTGCACTTCGTGGTTACAAAACCAAACATGGTCTCATCAAAGATCCTTTCACCGTGTCCACCATTACACGCTTGATTGCGAAATTTGAGTCCACTGGATCTGTATTGGATTCTTCCTGGCAAAGGGAGAAAGTCTCTGAGTGATGAAAGAGCGCCCATTGTACAGGATACCGTCGAGCAACTTCAGTCCCAGAGCACCATGACATCTTCGTCAATAACTCAGGTGTCTCAGTTGACCGGCATTCTCCGCGCCAGCGTGTATCGTATTATGAGACGCCACCTTCATCTCTACCCGTATCATTTCACTTTATTACAAAACATCACGGAAGAAGACAAGGAGCAACTTGTCACGTTCGCTAACTGGCTGCTGGACAATGAAGAAATTGTTCCCAACATTTTATGGAGCGATGAAGCAAATTTTTCTGCGGATGACATAATCAACAAGCACAATTGCGTGATATGGTGCCGTGAAGCTCCCCACGAGTACCTCATCCATAATCTCCATTCCCTAATCTCTGTGTGTGGATGGGGTTCTCTTCAAAGTGTCTCCTGCGTCCCTTTTTCTTTGATGCTACGGTTTCCCGCGACAGTTATCTCCACATGTTGCAGACGCATGTTATCCCGCAACTGAAGCAGCACAATAAGTCCTCGACCGTCTTTCAACAAGATGGCGCTCCACCGCACTACTCAAACCAAGTGAGAACTTACCTCTGAGAGCAATTTTCTGATGAGAGAGTCATTGCTCGTGGATTTCCAAACTTTTGGGCCGCAAGGTCACCCGATCTCACACCTCTGGATTATTGGTTTTGGGAATGATCAAGGCTCGCGTATATCATGGAAATAAACCGAGGAATTTGGTGGAGTTAGGAGCAAGAATTGAAGAGGAGCGTGCACGAGTGACGCTTGAAGAAGTTAAACATGCTGTGTCTCACATCTCACAGCGCCTCCAACTTGTTATAGAAGAAAGGGGCAGTTTTTTCAACATTTTTGTAATGCCAGCTTGTTTGCAGTAAACGTCCATGATGCATGTATGTTTACATAAAAACACTAAATGTTTAAATTGGTGTTAAATTTCTAACATGGGTATTATTTTTTGCGTCTATTATGAGCCACCCTGTACAACTGTCCTTGCATATTATCAATCAACATGATAAACGAACTCTCTGGACCGTTTCTGGTTCCCCACAGATCCTTTACCCAAGCCAGTCGTGGAATACAAATAAGAGGGAAATTCTATTGTTTCTGACTTCAAACGCTTGAACAGTGTATTGCATAGTCTATGGAACGACTGATTTTTGACTGGAATTTCAGCATCCAGTTCGGTTTAAGCCAGAATAGTCATACAACAAATTCCCTTTGATTGCCACATCTACGTATTTCACGCAGAATCATACTAAACTTCAGTCGACAGAAGACTCCACCACTGTCAAGTGTTCTTGGGATAGACGCTCCTACCAGTGAAAGGAAGAAGGCCTTCGCTGCGGAGTTATCTATTTGAGAACGCCAACTGAACAGTTACAGACTATTGAACAGGGAAGCAAAACTCTCATTTGCATCTCGTTTACAAAACTGAATATCCCCCTTCTCCTTGAACGCGTCTTCCTGAACTTCTCTGGATATTCATTGACTGCTACTCAACTGCAAGCAAATGCTACAAAGAGACTCCACAAATTCCATAAGAGATCTCACTTTTCAAGAGACGCAAAGCGGATTTACGAGAAGACGTGCTACTCACATGCCTCATCAGTAGTATCCACCGTTACACACCTTCCCCTTTAAAGGTCGTCCGCATGCCACCGTTGTTCATTTACCTCCGTCAGGTCGGCTCCAGCAGCGGGTCTACTCGGCCGTTCTTCGGGTGTATCATGCCACTTACGAAGCTGCGTCCCATTTACTCTTTTCGATCCCCGACCGTCTTGAATTGTATACACGTTCCCCGGCGGTCGGTAACGACAAACGGACCTTGCCATCGACTGCCCAGCTTCCGCGACCCCAATCCACTCCTTCCAGGATTCTGATGATCCTTCCACTTGACCTTCGCGCCTATGGGGAATGATCGTGCCTTTCCACTTGCCGTTTTCTGCCTAGTCCTTGCCTGAACGGCGGTCAAGTTTTCTCGAGCTTTCCTCCTTTCTTCATCTAGCTCCTCCGGAGACAAGCGTGTTGTCGGCCACAATCCAATTTCCTGATCAACCGGAAGGCGCGGATGTCGACCGTACATCAGCATAAACGGGGACTTGCCTGTGGTTGGCTGTATGGAAGCACGATGAGCTAGCAACACCATTGGCAAGTTCACTTCCCAGTCACCTCCTTTGGCCGCCAGCCACTCCTTGATCGTGCGGTTATTACGTTCTGTTAGACCATTTGTTTGCGGGTGGTATGGTGCCGTCCTTAGCCGTCTGATACCCAGCTTCTGCAAACAATTCCTAAACTCTTCGCTCTCGAAGCAAGGCCCCTGATCGGTTAGGATCATTTTTGGCACCCCATGGTTGGCCACGATGTGATGCATTACCACTCCGCTGATCGTCGTTGCCCGTTGATTTGGCACGGCTGCCGCCTCGATCCACCGCGACAAGTGTTCTGTCATTATCACGATATATTGATTCCCGCTAGTTGTCACCGGAAAGGGGCCCATGACGTCAACGGACCATAACTCGCCGATTTCTGAGACAGGAATAGGTTCCATGGGATGGGTTGCCCCTGTCGTGTCCCCTTTCATCAGTTGGCACCGCTTACAGGACACCACATAATCCATCACCTCACTTCTCATCCCGGGCCAGTAGGCCCTCTGCCGAAGTAAGTCGTACGTCTTGGTGCACCCTGTGTGTGCCATCTCATGGCATTCGACGATAAGCTTCCGTCTCAAGACGCGAGGTATCACGGGCAGCACAACATCCGAATCGGTGGCGTTCCAGGAAATTATGCCAGCTTCATTCAGACTCAGCCGATCAAAGTGACTCTGGAACGTTTCCAATTCCTTGTCTCCCTCTCCGTTCTCAATGCTCCTTCCATCCAACAAGGCGGCTGCAACCTTCCGTAACACAGGATCCTGCCGTTGGAGTTGCACCAACCTTCCGGGATCCAGTTCGACGACGAGGCTATTGGTCCCAATCATGATCCTGGGGGCCTCATCTTCAGCCTCTGGTCGGGTACGAGGGCATTGATTCCTCCAGTGGCCAGGCATGCCACACTTGTAGCATCGGCTCGTTCGAGTGTGCCTCCGCGATTCCGTCTTGACGGCTGCAAGCTGTTCGGCCCGGTGTTCGAACCGAACGATTGGTCGGTTCGGTGTACCTTGTCTGTGTTCCCCTACTCGCTTCGTGCTTCACTGAAAGAATTCATTTCTCTTGCTTATCCCTATTTGGTTGAGCTTGTCTCGAAGGAAGATTTACCGGTATCACAGTAAGCTACTTCGAGATTCAGGTTGACAAAGTGGGTCGGACGCCCTTTACAACAAACGTGCCCGGTTGAAACACCCGGAGGATTCTACCCATTTTTATGCCACTCTACTCATTTTATGCACAACGGCCCTTAACTCGGTAAACAGAGAAGCATTTTGGGTCATACTTCAGAAGTTTGACTACCCAAACACATTCATCTGTCTTGCGAAACCAATTCATTCTCGAATGGAGTCCCGTAGACCTGTATCTACGGACTCCAACCTTGTTAAGGAGGTGAAATGGAGCTAAGCGATGGCGCCGCATCATTTTGGTTGCATTTAAATGCAGTATGCTTGGAGACTTTTCGGAATATGATGTGGATGCTCCGGCCTGGTGTTAAATTTCTAACATGGGTATTATTTTTTGCGTCCATTATGAGCCATCCTGTACAACTGTCCTTTCATATTATCAATCAACATGATAAACGAACTCTCTGGACCGTTTCTGGTTCCCCACAGATCCTTTACCCAAGCCAGTCGTGGAATACAAATAAGAGGGAAATTCTATTGTTTCTGACTTCAAACGCTTGAACAGTGTATTGCATAGTCTATGGAACGACTGATTTTTGGACTGGAATTTCAGCATCCAGTTCGGTTTAAGCCAGAATAGTCATACAACAAATTCCCTTTGATTGCCACATCTACGTATTTCACGCAGAATCATACTAAACGTCAGTCGACAGAAGGCGATCCATCTGTCCGTCGTTCTGGGATAGACGCTCCTAGCAGGAGTTACTGCATCTTGCAGGATATTTACCTCCTAACTTGATCCGGCCACCAAATAGAACTTGCAGAGTAAATCGGTGTTAACGACTGACTCAACCGAATCTCTGGTCTTCAAATAAATGAACAACACGAAGGCAACCACATAGTGCAGCTAGATGGTTGTTCGACGTACCGGAGTTTTCAACAACATTATCTCCAATGTTGTTTGTCAAGAAAATACACTCCGATATCTTGAAACAACCTCTGTGCAGCACGCTCAGTTGAAAAACACCATACGTTGGAAACACAGCAGTCTTTAACACCCATGTAGTTTGCAAGTTTGTGTAACTCAACACTTGCGTAAACCTTGGTGTTCATCAGAACCAACTGTTGATGGGAACCAGAGAGCTACGCGCAATAGTACGGCTACGCTATGGCAAAATCGGCAGTGGGATATCAAAGAATTTTCAGCAACTCCATGAGTAGTAGTGCAATTTCTGAAGAAAAATCATGTTTGATGAACAACCTATTTCTGTGTACTTGACATCACTGTTTCTATGACAGGAAGTTGATCAATTCACAGCAAGTGAATTAATGACATCGGTTTTTCTAGAAACTTCTTATGATCCAATGCCTAAATAGCCCTCCTCAACCTTGAAATTTACAATGACCTCAATTTTAGTAGTCGCACTCTGTTAGGAACCTTGCAAAGTCGACATAAAATTCGGTTTGTGGAAGATCCTTCCCCTGATTCTTGCAGCGACCTAATTCTCGAATACTGAACGAATTCTCCATCTATCATACCCAGTATTACTGCATGACCTCCAAGGTTTGTCGGTTTGTTTTGTTCTGTTTATTATATCAGACAGTCACAGCCATCACTCATGTGAGAACAACGGGGTGATGAGCAACCTTGATGCGCAGCGCAAGATGAACCGTGACCAACTCGTGACTCACACCTCAAGGTCATTCTCTGCCAGCTTTCGGGCTGAGTTCTGCTGACCCGCTGTCAAAACAAAGCGCTGGTTAGAGTGGGTCACTTAATAGAGGTGACGTTCGTTTATATCAACGTTCACTAAATGGAGCCAAAACTTGGCGTGTGTGACTGAGAATTTGCTGTATCAGAAAAGTTTGGGAACCAGTCGGCAGATTTATTGCAGTAAATCTACCAGCCGTTTTTCAAACATTATGAAACGAAAGATCCCACACTGTTGCGATCCCATTTTATGGGTTAGCGAGACATGTTTATGACCATTACTATATATATCAACTCAACATTGCGTCTTCTCTAGAGTGATGAGGATATCTTGTGAAATTTGGGAAAAAATTTGATGGAAAGAAGGTATCACGACAATGGTTAACTGTATAAGACTTCCTACACCCACAGCGACTACTACGACGTAATAATTTGATCATTTGAACTGCTCCACTTGTGTATTGAGTGGTTGTAACTTTATTCGAAATCCTTGTAGTCGATACGAATGTGATCATTTTTCAGGTTAGGGTTATGGTTGTGGTTGCATTTATGACCGTCACGAAGAGACTGGTGTGACGGTTTGCGCACATCAGCGATCCATTGAACCATACTGGGGGATGTCCCCGCGACACTCACAGTCTCTCATACCAGGTTAGTCAATGGCTAGAGGTCTGACGAACACAGTCCCCTGGTCCTCCAGGTTGGGGGTTGGAACATGTGGCGACTTTTTCCGTAGAAATGGTAATGCACTTGCATTTCCCGCCAAACACCGCTGCCTTGTGGTCAGGCTTTTCAGTCCAAGGCTTTGGTTGAGGACTCTGATCTCCCTTCTGTCTAGATGTGGGCGCTTTGACAGTATCCCAGCCCACGTACAATCATGATATACGATAGTGAAACATCGGCGTTAAAAGCTGATGTCATGCTGTCAATGATGATGATGATGATGATGATGAGGATGATGATGATGATGATGATGATCAGGATGATGATGATGATGATGATGATCAGGATGATGATGATGATGATGATGATGGTGATGATGATGATGATGATGAGGATGATGATGATGATGATGATGATCAGGATGATGATGATGATGATGATGATGGTGATGATGATGATGATGATGAGGATGATGATGATGATGATGATGATCAGGATGATGATGATGATGATGATGATGACGATGATGATGATGATGAAGATTTTATGATGCCAGTTAACGGTTTATTTGGCAAGCCATTCGACTTTTATTCGTGACAACAGAAGAGACAAACACCTCAACGGTTTTGAAGCCTGAATTCCTTTCCGAAGCTTTAATAAAAAAAATAGAAATGCATATGAGTGGGCGACATTGTTTCATGTTGCCTCACCCTGATCCGAATTACAACCACGCGGTAAGCACAATCGACCTTTTACCAGTACAAGACACGCTTAATCAGGCTCGAACACCCAACAGAGTATTTTTTAGCCCACAACAGGCTTCTTCGTATTGTCAAAGAATTAATCATATAAGTAGTCCAATAGTCGAAAACAGTAAAGGGGATTACTGTTTAGCTGGGGATTTTTTCCTTTTTGGGAAGATGGTAGAAAAGTGTTTTCGTGCTCACGGATACAACATTGTTCAGGGAAGGACTTATTTTTCTCCAGTATCCGTTCACCGTTTTATTTGGATTTCAAGCAACAAACTAGGACTGTGTTGAGTAGTTGAACACAAAGCCATCGTTTGGCGGTCTAGAGTTCTATCTCACTGTAAGTAAGTTTCACATGGTTTTCTTTCCCTGGAAAATTCGTACTTAAAGACGGACAATGAATGCTCATTATCCAGGTGACAATAAGTGAACTGTTTGATTTATCTTTCAATGTGGTGTCCTCATATCACCCAGTCGGTTGAACATCTGGAGAACAAACACCCTCAAATCACCAAACCATGGGTCGGTCGTTCAGCCGTAACACCCTTCCGGTGCCTAGCTGCTGCGCCATCCGAAGGAAACACGAGGGCTGAGATAATGCCAAATTGCCCAAGCCTAGACAGGGGAAGTCAAGAGGCAGAGGTCGTTGTTCGAACCACGGACCTTCCGGCCAGTAAATTCGCGCCCCCAAATCACCAACCATATCGTATGAAATTTTCTGCCCAATTAGTCACCACTAAATTACCCATGGCTGATCAAAGGACCGGTTACCATAGTCCCGTAATACAGAATCCAGCATTCTTGCCCCAACACCAAGATTATTGCAGCGGGAGTTCAAAGCGGTTTCTTTTTCCCAAATCAACGTAACTACCAAGAGGTTGGAAACCGAAACAGGATGCGGACAAATCGTGGGTGCGTAAAACATCTTGATCGAATAGAGAAATGAGGAACTACCGCAAAGTTGTCACAACAGTTTAGATCGGTCTGGTAGATCGTTTGTATGCATTTCTCTCATCTATTCACCTAACCGACCTACCAACCAATGAAACAACTTGTACACACAGGGCTTAGGAAGCCGTAGTAACCATACATCCGGAACGGACCGACGTCAACCCACCAATCTTACCTCCTTTTATGTAGTGTTGTGAGGATGAGGGAGATCAATCATCGTTTCGTGTTCTGGTTTATCAGCTGGTGATCAACAGGGTTCGGATTTCGTAATATTGTTTCGTATCAGCAGCGGAAGGATTTCCGTTCACGATCGACTTGATACAAGCCACATTCGGAAAAACACAAACGACCGCAAACGGTCGGTCAATGTGGAAATTTCCTTCTAAAAGCGAAGCACTGACTTTTTTTAAAACCACATTGCACTTCCCCTTCGAAGAGCCCTATTTATTCAGGGGACAGACGACAGTAAGTCGTTGTGGTCAAGCCGCATTCCCTCTCGCTGTCTCTTGGTAATGATTTTGATAGCTACCGACATCTTAGTGTTTCGACATTTGCTTCTGTTCGTAAGGAGAGCCATTTGTCAGCGTGTTTGACTTGGTACAACCGTATCGAAAGGAGCTGGGCTGGTTAGAACACGTTTTTCAAATGCCAGTACACTGTCTGTCTTCACACTCACCCTTTTGAAGAACATCAGCTCATCAGGTGATCAGAAAATCAGGTAGAGTTTGAGTCTGAGGACGCCGACCAATCTTCAGTTGGCTTCAGTTGGCTACTCCAACCTTCCTGAACAAGAGGAAGCGGATGCTATGATAATGACTGTAGTCAATCGCCAAGCTCGGCGAACATGTCAACAACCACCGGATCAATTACCGACACTGACGACTGGTTTTCCTTGATGAAGAAACACTGTCACGGGTTCGAAACTATGAGTTTCGTTAGGTGCGCACTGCTCATGAATCCCAGTAAGGATGTACAAGGATGTACAATGTTTTCCGGCTTTTAATCATGTACTGTTTTTGGGCAGTATTGTGGAATATAGGTAGGTCGAGTGCACTGCTAGGTTTTTGGTCTGTTCCCTGAGATTGGCTACGTTTCATTCCCAATCGAGGTGACATCTTCAGTGCGTGGTTGAATGGCTGAATCCCTCCTCTTCTGCCTGTGCTTACATAGTTTCTAAACAGCATCTGGTAGCTCTGAAGCGATTGGTTCGTCCGTTGGAGGTCTTCGCGTAGGGAACAACCAATCGCTTCAGAGCTTCCAGCTGCTGTTCAGAAACTATATAACCACAGGCAGAAGAGTAGGAATTCAGCCACTCAACCGCGCACTGACGACATCAACGCAATTGGTGATGAAACGTTTTCAATCCAACAACCAAGCTGGGCATATAGATTGCGGTCACTTACAGACTGATATCCTTATTGAAAAACATTTGGAAACAGCCAACAGCTACAAAAAACGTCGCCGAAGAATGCCGGGAAGGCGTGTGGCTTATCCATAAGAACCGAATGTTGCCTGTTCAGTTTGTTGAAAGTTCAATGAAAGCTGCTGACTTTTACACTTTACAATTCAGTCAAAAACATTCTTCCGCTCACTTAAAAACGACAATATCTAAGTCGACAGCTTACGTTTGTTCGTGTCCTCCTGGATGTGGCTTCTATCAAGTCTGCCGTGAATAAAAAACCTCCACTGTCTATAACAAACAGCAGTTACGCACTTTCAGATGCTCAGAAACAGTTCCATTCCTAAATGGTACCAAAACCAGTGATTGATTAACATGAATCTATCACACTGGAGATTTCTTTCCAACAATACACTGCCAAGGAGCCTTCCGAGTGTCGCACTCGAATAAGGTTGGTCAGAAAGTCAATGAAAAGCACGTTGCGGTATTCCAGCCGTCCCAATGGGACTTACGACCAAGATACCTCACAAATCTCACTGCAGTCATGGGCATTTCGCACTAGAACACCCAGACATTCACCGATTCTGCTCGTTCATTGGTTTTCCGTCGAATTCGAAAATTTCAGGGTGCTGCAGCTCCATCTGGTCACATGAAGAACAACTGACGCGTTTAACATGCGTATCCTAAACACAGGGGTTTGGGTCGCGGATGCCGGATAGCGAGGATGAGATTTTATTCCGGATACCGGTGTACATCTTTTCGCGGAAGCCTTAAGCACCAGGAGGTGATTTCCATTTTGACAGGACTAGAGTGTATATACGGTCTCGTGACCTACCGGTAAGGTTACGCTAGACAAGGCAAAGGCCTATTGACTGACTGAGAAACAACCATTCCTCAGGTTTCCCACTGACACAGATCAGTCGGGAGCAAACTAAAACACTGTCGAACACGAGGCGTTGTCCACTACTGCACCGTCCTTTTACCTAAGTATTAGAAATGTCACTTGTAACTTACATTGATCTGACACAGCTCATACATGGAATCCCATTAAAGGCTTAGGTTAATCGGATCCATTTTATCGATTATGGCAGTAAAGTACCAAGGCTCTCATCCGGCGATGTCGTCAATGATGATGATGATGATGATGATGATGATGATGATGATGATGATGATGATGATGACGAGTATCGGTCATTTGGCCAGTTCCTATTCTAGTCTGCCCCAACCGGATGACTCTGCCTCTTAGTGCGTTGCTTCCAAGTGCGCCTGAACTACAAGTGAAGGTAGGAACTTACACTTCCAGCAAAGAAACAGTAAATTATGACGTCGCCGTTCAATTCTGGTGATGCATTTAACCAAACCAATCACCGAATTGTAAATTAATCACCGATAGCATCCGAAATTCCGTAGGGCATAATGACCGACAGACATATGGCTCATGCCAGATCGACACCGGACCAATCTGATTCTCGTCGGTAACGCTTATACTAAACCCGTCTATTCCCAGTCAAAAATGACTGCAATCGCCTGCTGCTCACTATCAAGTGAGGTACCAAAATGTAGTGAACAGAGCAGGCTAAAGGCACCAATAAATGAATACATAAATAACACTGTTGGGCTATTCCTTAGTGTTGAGTTGCGTGTCAGTTTCTTCCTGGAGGATTTCCCTATACCTGCCTAACAAGTGACAGGTGGTTCGGTCTGGCAAATCAGCACAATGCACAAAATATATCTACAATGATTCCGCAAGGACAGGAGGACGATTGTTCAAACGAGAGTCGTGTGAGTATGCATTCTACAGAATCACGCAACCGCCAACACCGGAAACAAAATGTGTCCAGAAGGTTTCAAGCGTCTGTGGCGCTAGCTGATTGGGACGTCCTAACTGGTGGGCCAATCGATCGACACAACTAAGGCATGTTACTGAGTCGTCGTTCGAGGCATCGGACGTTCCGCTCACATCACTCAAGAGCGAACATGTTCACCTAATCAGATATGAAAATTCGGATGAATCCCATGTGCGCTGGTGGAGGGTCGGTAACACGCTTGCCTTGAATGTCAGATGTGCGGAGTTAAAAAAAACCCCGGCATGGCCATTGCATATGCACTGCTGATGAGCTCTGGTAAGAGCAAAACTCGAGTCCAATGCTTCCCTTTGGTGTGGACTCACCGAAATAATTACGCCAGGACAGGAGGACGATTGTCCCGTAACCGCCAATACCTGAAATCCCATTTAACATGACAATTCACAACCAAATTAAACGGAGTATAACGTGTGACAATAATACATTTTGGATTTCCCTCCAGTCCGTTTTGATTATCTCTTCAAAGTTCATTGACTACTGACCGCCAATGGAACGGTTTAGGAGTAATTCGCATCTACGGAAGAAAGCAATTTCCCTCAGTCAAACGCTGATGACGCGTCTCATGTCAATAAGAAAACACAGACATCTTAGTGAGTCCGAACGTGGCGTTGGTGCGCTATACGAAATCCGTATCCAGTGAATACCGATTGCCTTTTGATTGGTCAGTTTCAAGCACCAGTCATTGTGGGTTTTTGATTGCCTTGCATTTAGGTCGCTGGTTCAAGTGGCCCGTTGTTACCTGATGCGTTTAATCTGGCTAGTTCTTGCTAAAGGAGAAAAACACATCATTCGAATTCGGTCCTGGTAAAGTTCAGCAGTTGTACATGTCGTTCCTCCTGTAAGTTAGCTGGCGTGTATGGTGCCTAGGCGTTGTACCTTGACGAGGCAAAGGTCAACTTGTGTTTCTCCGCTTGCTAGTATAAGCTACAGGCTCTTGAATGAAAGACTGTAATTCCAAAGTAAATAGAGAGCACCTGTTGATGCGTCTCGGATATGCGAACTCTCGCTTACCGAACAAGTACTTCACCAACTGAGCTAACGTGGAAGCTAACCTGCGTGCACTTCAATGCCACATTGTCTGTCTGATCACCAGAATTTTAGGTAGCCAGTGGGTTGTTTCTTGAGTCACCAGCCGTGGCATCTTCCTTAAGCAGATCTATCAGTTGTCAGAAGGCAGCTTCAAGAGACTTTATGTCGTTGATACGAATACGGAATTTGCGATGGCCGAATGCTCTGCTTCCATTCAAAGACATTTTCCATTCTAGTATCTCCTGGAGCCACTTCTGATAAGTAATCGAGAATACGTCGGCATATCTAGAATCAGTCCAAACAATTTCCAGGGTTTTAAATTCTTGGTGAGTTGGATTTGTGAAAAAAATTAGTGTTTTCCTTCAACAGACCGTACTTTGAAGGCATATCTTTTCACAAGTAAGACAAAACAGTTTCTTTCCTCCACGACAAGCTCGCCTAGACGATACATCTCCATTGAGAAAACGTTTTTGTTACAATGGAACCTTCTTTACTGTTCTCTGCCTTTATGGACAGGGCACTCAGAACAGCTGGTCTCACATACAATCGGTTCACCGTAAATGAAGGTAACAGCGTCGGAGCGTATTTCACTATGACTCTTTTTCCTCGTTCATTAAGTTAGTCGGATTCGCCCCCATCAGTGCACAACCATCACATGCCGTAGGAGTTTTTGACTAGAGCACAAAGGAGGAGACATAATGGCCAAAGTTGCGTTGACTATCGCCCCGAATTGGAAAGAACTCTGCAGTCCACTTGCCAAATCAGGCACAGAAAAGAGGGATCCGGCATTGTATCCCGCCTACCCTTGTCCTACAACATTCCAGCTACTGGCGACGATTTACTAGCCAGCAGCCAAGTTTGAAGTCAAAAATGCTCCTGCTACGCTATTCGGTCACATCTGCGAATTATTCTCGGTTGACTGAGAAGAAAGCTTTTGAAGCTAAGAAGTTGTTTTCAAATGATTACCGACTGGTCGCTGCGTATCGTGTTCATATGAGACAACTGTTATACAAGCACGTGAAATTCGAGAGACAGAGATAGAGGAAAGCTCATAGAGAATGCAAGTTTGTCTCACTCAGGTGTTTATTGACTAATATGCAAATTTAGATGCAAAGCCTCAGCTGGCACTTGACCTGACAGTTGACCCGTCCTGTCTTGACTGTCAGGCCAATTCATCTGGACTGCTCCGGCCATCTTCGCCTGTTTGCACAAGTTGGGTATGCTCAGTCTGATGTTAGTTGCTTCGGCTATTTCCGACATGCTTGTCCGTGCAGGTTTAGAAGGATGGGGTGCAGTTTTATGCATTACTCTGAAGGTTTTGCCGGTGTCTTCCATGTGACCTGAGGCCACGAGATGAACAACAATGGAGCTTCTCAGTGATCCTGTACAGCACTTCGTTAGCCAGCTAGGGTGATGCTCGCGCATACAGACGGAAGGCTGGCAAGTGATCAAAACCAAAAGCATTTTCTATTGGCTGTTTACTTTCCTTACCAATATAACAGCTGGCAGATTTCCCTCGAAAGCAAACTGGGAAACAAGCATTGGCATGCGCTTTTAACAGTGTGGGGTTTTGCGATGGTCGCTTAATATTTGTATCACTGAGTCGTTTGGAATAGCCATCCTATAAAAGTACATCTATCCCGCTACCTATCACTTTAAATTCTTCAAGCGAGACGCCTTACGAAGTCAGTTCTTTGCTACGAAGCAATCCAGGTCTTCTCCCAATCTATTATGCGTTACACTGCTCCGTCTGATGGTCTCCTACGGCGCACGTCCAAGACGTCGTCTCCACAAATCCAATTTAACTTTAAAAATGTGTACAACTGGACACTGAGTAACAGGTTCTAATATATTCACCAATCATTTGGTCACCACATGGTACGGTGGCTCTTCCATTGAGCAAATAGGATTTTGTGGAACTAACAGCTTTGATAGTCGTAAAAAGACTGGAGCTGATAAGACCGTCATCAAGGAGTGGTCAGAGGAAAGTTCACATTCCCAGGTAGTTCTATTCCCTTACGTAAAGGTCAACTTGTACACAGGTGGCGAATTAGACTCATTTGGAAATCCAGGCCGCCCGATAGCCATCGGCGAGTTTGCATCCGTCTCGCCACCTACGTTTGCTCGTGCGCACTCACAGCTGAGTCGGCATTCAGCCTGTTCCAGCCGGGTTAGTCTGTCTAGACCACATTTATGAGACGATCGAATTCAACATGCATTTTACCTTTAGCGACTTTGATTTGTACATTCATCGTTAGTGCCACTGTAGTTAGTAGATGTTGTTTTTCGACGGCTAGAATCTCGAGAGTTCACCGAATATGGAACCTTCAAACACTCTGTGCAACTACAATACTGGAGAGTGTGGAGTATCCCAGCAATTAATAGGCAAGCTACTGGCTGTCCCGTACAACATGGTTCTTGAAAAGCCACAACAAGGGACTTTTTATCACACACAATTCAGGAGGACATTCAGCTTTTTGTTTGCGCATCCAAAAGTCCGGGTTATCAATGCCCTAGAAACTTCGTCACCTGTTGTGACATGACTTCAGTTAAACGGTAAACAGTACATTAGCAAGAGCCTTATCCAGGCCTACTCTCTGTGTAAACAAACAAGTTTCGTAATCAGGTCTGGCAAGCAAACAAACACTAACCGGGGTTATTGTCGCATGCATATACGGGTGTAGTTTCGATAACGCAACTGCGTTAGCAACAAAAGACAGTGACCTACTAACTGGTTGAATTCAGCGAAGATGCCTTCTGAAGGTGTCGTGCTGGATAATTCAGTGAGAGTTACCTGGATTTTGTAGGCAAACAATTCAAATAACCATTCCACTCATCCATGGTAACTTGTCGTAGATATACATAACAGTAAACCTATCTACAGTTCTGGTCACATCCCGCTAAGTTTACTCTGTTGTCATACGACCTATCGTCCTGTTGAGCAGCGCCGCGTTGGATATGATTCCTAGTAGCCACGCACTCCAAGAAGAAACATCGTCCTTAGAGACATGCTGGTATCTCCCAGTGTCCTTTCAGAGGGCAGGAACTTACCACGTCAGAAATAACCGCTTTCACTTGGACGTCTCATATTTTCTGTTGTACACACAGACTGAGAAAATTCATCCCCCCCCCGGCAGGAAAAGGGCCATTCTGCTGGACAAGCTATAGTGGCTTTTTTCCCAAACCGGATTTACTTAAAAAGTCCACCTGAAGAGAGGCCGTCTCCCGGAACAGTCCAAAGCGCTCCTCTCCCCCTCATCGGGGAGAGTGGCTGGCTTCATTCATTTGCAAGCTACACTTCACTTTTACAGACGCAAGCTTTTCGCTTGGTCATATTTCGTTATTCTGTCATTCTTTCTGGCAACTATACTATCCCTGCTCAACAACAATTAGCAGGATTCTTGTGCTGTAGCCGAGGCCACAGAAAGTAACCGAGTAAGACATTTCTCGTCTGATCGACTCACAATCAGGGTACACTGTACTTAGCATGGGTTTCCTTATTCACTATACACTCATTGACTGACCATTTAGTACGAATTACGTGCGCCTGCCAATTTCGTAGTTCTGTGTTTCTCAATCAAACATCTAATTAGCGAAATACACTCATTTGCAAACTAATTTGGTTTTGCGAGAGACTCAGTCGAATCTCTCGTTTATGATGTCTCTAAGCAACTGAATGTGCTGCACCAGGCCACTGCGTTCCGCGTGAGTCTCTCACAAAACCAAATTTGTTTGCAAATGAGTGTAGTTCGCTAATTTCGTGCAATTTGGGTTCAAGTAGAACATAAGGTTGACGGAAACTCGGGGGCTGAGCCTACCTGATGAGCCCCAAGAAGGGCGAACCCGGTCGTCGGCAGTCGAAGAATTTTCAGCAACCTTATGAGTAGTGCATTACGTAAATCCAATGTTATCTTTCTGTTGTCTTTGCCTTCGGTAATTTAACCCTGTAAAGGGTTACATAGAAAGCAACACCCCATGTTGGACTGGTATTCAGTCTACTATTTTGGTAGCCGAAGGACAACAAAAGTCATCAGCTGTAATCTACAAGGCTGCGACAATCGAGTTAAGTAAAACCGGAAAGGCTCTCAGTGGCATTCTACTACTGACAGTGCTATATACAACCTCCGTTAAGGGGCTGATCTATTCATGGTGGTTGTTGCACTGAATGTGAGAGGTTATGGCCAATGCCTCTACGCACAGCTGTTGCATTTGGGACTCTTGTTCCGGACCAGGACACTCAAGAGTACTGAAAGCCTTCGCACTGCTCCCTCGTCAATACATGGAGGACAGTCACTAAGTTCTATGAGGTCGTTTTTGGTTGTGCTGCAATCTACGAAGAAGTATGCAATAGCTTTTATGTTTCTTGATTTGTACGGGGCCCGGTTGCATCAACTTCTCCGGACAAGCTGCTATGGTATCGTAACCATAATTGAATAACACCACATATTAGCTTGTGTGTAACTCAGTTTCTTTAGTTGCCTTGTCTAGCTGTCTTTGCTTTCACCTAATGTTTCTTCACGAAAAAATGCCAGTCACGATAATTCCATATTACAAACGTTGGGACCAGCGTGAATTGACCTTGACTAGAAGATAATGGGTCTGTTTTGGGAAACAGCTGTATGTTTTCCGTCCTGGATATCTGTAACTTATAGACGTTGCTGTATGCTTCCCGTCCTGGATATCTGTAACTTATAGACGTAATACACTGCTCATAAGGTTGCTGAAAACTCTTCAGCAACCCACGACCGGTTTTGCCCTTCCAGTTCGGGCTCATCAGGTAGGTTCAGCCCCCGAGTCTCCATCAACCTCATGTTCTACTTGAACCCAACCTGCACGAAATTAGCGAAATGCACTCATTTGCAAACAAATTTGGTTTTGCAAAAGACTCACCTGGAACCCAGCTGAATCTCTCGTTTATGATGTTTTCAAGCAACTGATGTGTTGCACCATGCCGCCTCATGTTTCAGTTAGTACGATATTCGAGATACCGCGATACGGGGAATGACGTAATACACTACCCATAAGTTTGCTGAAAATTCTTCGACAGCCCACGACCGGTTTCGCCGAGTGAATTTGGCATGCCACAAACTCAAGCAAGCAATACACTACAAGCAAACTTAGCAAGCAATATACGTTTCACATGAAGCTTCGCTCGCTCCAGTGGTTCTGTGAATTGTGACTCTTAACTGTCTACAGCTGGTTATTAATAGCCGACCTGCAGTTATTCAAACAGACTCTTGGGTCGATGGACGCTTTGACCATGATCCTCGTGATTGGTGCGGGTTGCAGGATTTGTGGAATTCGCCTGCCCATTGTTTATGTTTGGGCAGGTCTACTCCTGTTCCGTTACAATCATTCTGCTGAGGTCTGCTGGGAAGCACTGGACTCGAGTATTGTCTTTCAGGGCGTGGGGGAAAACTAGTCATGTTGCTCGGACGTGAGCAAAATCGACTGTTCAGACGCGATAATTCAAGTGCATCCAGCGTGCGCAGGTGAAGCAAATTTAACGGGCTCGCCCTACACGTTAGACGACCGGAGTTCGAGCGCCGGCACGGTTATGAATATGCACTAGTGATGAGTTCTAATAAGAGCGAAACTCGAGTCCAGTGCTTTCGTTTTTGTTGTGGATCAAGACGGGAGGAAGACTGTTCAAACGAGAGTGAAATGAACGTGATTTCTACACACCCACACCCATGTACAATTACTGCTAATCTGTTTGAGGACCGGAGTAAGTCGTGATATGATCCTCGTGATTACACGGCATCCAGGCCTCGTAGGTGTCAACTAGCAGTAGCCGCTATGCTTGATAACGAACGACATTCACGTAGTACAGCAATGGTTCATTCAAACACCGGTTCTTTGAGCAGTAAACTCATTTCACGCCAATTTCTGAGTGATTTCTGACAAGTACCTGACATCTGAAAACGTATGAACCTCAGGATTTCAGGGTTATCAAAATTGAGGTCAACATCGCCACAAATTTGAAGTACATGATCAGTGACGAATGGAACATCTGAAGGACGAATTTGCACCTGTCCATGTCTTTAAAAGCCGTGTTTGGGAGATCCAAACCACTTAGTACCATAATGTAAAAAAACTCAACAGTAACTCTGCGCCATGCTCTTTGTTTGTGGGGACAATTGTTCATGTGGATCGGAGTGTGGTGGTCCCTCTTGCGGAGGGAGCTTATAATGAGGTGGAGTGGTCGATGTGTTTGAAATAATGCGAACAACGAAAGCCGAGCCTTTTTTACTTGATGAGTAATGTTTGAGCTCGTTGAAGTAACCGGAGCAGATTCAGTGCTACTTCCAGACTTCCACGGGGATCTGGAACGCAGATCGATCTGCAGACCTCCGTTTAGAGAGTTTCAGGAATGAGTGAGATATAACAAACGACTATACAACTTCATTCTAGAACAAATACGTATTCCATAGCTCCAAAAATAGAGGGCGAATCGCATTCGCACACGATTTTTGACCATCACTCGAGCTTGATGATGAACAAATCACAACGTGCTCTGAACTTTTTGTCAGTCGAGCGAATCATGACTTTTCGTGCCTCTTGGATACCCTGTTGCTTTGGGTCTGAGTCAGTTCTAGTGCCCGTAACATAATTCAATGGTTTCTAGTTGTTCCCTTGTCAAACCTGCACTAAGTTTTTTTTAATGTGCGTCAACCTGTCGATATGTAACTTTCCCAGCGAATCGAACGGAATTGAGTTTGTGCAAATTTTCTCCACTCCACGCTAAACTAACCGCCCGATGCACATAACTACGTGATTTGGGTACCATCTTCGAATCAGTCTCTCAAGGTGATTAGGTTCATTTAGATTCCGGTTATTTTCCACTGTCAGCCATTTTTATCGATTGCATTATTGGACCTAACTAATGTGGAAGTTGATCCAATTCACTAATCTGAAGCGTCGAAATTCCGGCCCGAAATGCATCGCAATTAGTACCGGTGAAAGGAAGAAGGCCTTCGCTGCGGAGCTGGTTATTACAGAAACACCAACTTAACAGTTACAAGGGAGCGAAACTCTCATACGCATCTTGTTTACAAAACTGAATATTCATCTTCTCCTTGAACGCGTCTTCCTGAACTTTCCTGGATATTCATTGAATGTTACTCAAATGCAAGCAAATGCTACAAAGCAACTCCACAAATTCCGTAATAGATCTCACTTTTCAAGAGAAGCGAAGCGGATTTACGAGAAGGCATACTACTAGCATGCTTCATCAGTAGTATCCACCGTTACACCGGTACAAAATGAGGAGAACGTCACGCATCAAATGTTCCACCTCCGTATTTATGAAAGAAATATTTTGATGAACCGTTTTTCAATCATCATAATGTTGGCAACGACTTGGAAGAGGGAGGAACGCTGTGAAGCGTAGTTGAACTAAATAATCCGGAAAATGTGTGGAACTCTATGGAGATTACTGGAGAACACGAGAGTACTACTAAATCCGAAAAGTCACAGAGTCACAGCAGTCTACATGCCAGTATCATCAAGTTGTATGCAAAACTTTTGAGTAGAATTATACTGCTTATTAGCCTTTAGAAGAACCGGTTCCTCAGTAACACTCTCTTTTCCGGGCTCGGTGGCGCACCTAACCGGAAAACGAGGTTACGAAAAGGTTACCTCAACCCATTTTTCGTCTCCCCCCCAATTGTGCCGTAGAAGCACTTCAAAAAGCAGAACCTCTTAGCATCATTTGTATGAGGTCACATGTGTACATGTGTCCTTTCTGTCACTGTTGAGAGAAGAGGCCATGACCTGCTGCATTATTGGTTAACTGAACAAGGAATGAGCACACATAAGCTTCGGTGCGCACAGAGAGATCATGGTTACTTGCTACGGACATTAGTTACTTGCACTGCGGGGGGAAGGGAGGGGTGACGATTTGACACTAAATGGTTGAATGGTCGTAATTAACTTTTTACTTTTGCTTCACATGGTTACAATCGCCTTCTTTCTCATTGCGCGACCATACATGAGTGGTTCTGTGTGAATTCGTTCATCATGGAGGACATAACATGCATGTCGCAACTGCTTGATTTCCGGACAAATGTCTACAGTTTACCGGCCGATACAATGGGGAAGATGGAGCGGTGCAGCCATCCATTCACTTTCGAGAGAATAAGACCACAACGCAATACAAATTGAGAAAGGTACCAATCAAACGGGAGAGGAAACTACTAAAAATAGAAGACATCGGGATGGCCAATCGACTCGAAGGAACACAACCCACAACGCAACAAAGGTCACGAACGGACCAGTAAATTCATGAAAAACGCTTTCAACTGCTATATAAACGCACGCAAGAAAACAGGAGGTAGCGACCCAACTGCGCATTGATAATGTCTCGTTGTATGGTGACGAGACGTTTGTAAGTCAATTCCCAAGATCGGCGAACAGATCAATAGCTACCTGGTCGACAACCAATAAGTCTTTCCGGTTCTTTGCCTGCGACTGTCCGTGTAGCAGTAATTACTCAACTTAGCACGTGACGGTCGGACTGGCTCACACTGGTCGACTGGTGCCACAACTCACTTGGGATACCAAATATCCGGTGAAAATATGATTTGTCTAAAAGAATGGACAAAATTGCATCTACTGAAGTTCACAAATACTCCCGTGAATTGGAGAAAAGTGTAATATTCTGTATCTTCCGAGTTCAGTTGTTTTTTCCACCTCGGTCTTCTTCGTTTGCGTGAGAAAATCATCCTGTAGTGGTGGTTTAAACATCTGTCACCAGAACTGTTTGGTTGCAGGTTGATTCTGAAAGAACTGGGTGACCTGGAGAAGAATCGACAGAATTAGTCCTGCATTCCGGGTAGTTGTCCAGTTGTTCCACCTGTATCAACCCAGCAGTATTAGTCCACCATGTTCCCGTTTCTGGGTAGGCCTTCCTAGACTAGCCGGGGCAAATTTAAACGCAGAATTATCAACCGCTGTTTTAGAACAATGCATTCAGTCATTCTGTCCCATCTTTTCTGTTCAACCACGTGATTCTTTAGGCCGTTTCCTTCCTTTGCTTACTCCAGTTCTAATAGTCTGCTTTCATGTAGAGTAATTAAATTTTGTTTTCAAGTAGCAGACGGCTGTCCACCTATCCCACTAGACGACCGATCGACTATGCGTCCTGTCTACTCAAACTAGGATGACAAGAAAATTAACTAAGCAACTAACTAACTAACTAAGCAAAAGAAGGAACTGTTTGTCTGAATCTTTTCGCTGTAGTTCCGGTACACTTGGTGGCATGGAAATGAAACTGCCTACAGTGGAATGCCCGTATTCAAACAGTACAAAGCCAGAGCCAGAATAAACTGGAAACTCGTCCAGCTGTAACACCCTTTCAGTGCCTAGCTGTCATACCACCCGAAGGAAGCACGAGGGCTGGGATACTGCCAGGTTGCCCAAGCCTAGACAGGGGGAGTCGAGAGGCAGAGGTCGGGTTCGAACCACGGACCTTTCAGTCAGTAAATTCTCGCTCTGACCAGTTGAGCCGGAATCCTCCGTGAGCATTTCAGAATGCTAGTCAAAAATACAAAGCATGGTTAAGTATGGTGAAAAAAGTGTACGTTTTTAAGTAGCATGTGTGTGTTTACAAGGTTTAAACCTTTTTCCGACACTGGCCTTGGAAAAAACGAGATTCACTTCATTTAATTCTGGTCAGCTTATAAGGAGGCAACGTACCATTGACTTTGTTTTGTTAGTCACAAATTTGTGTTCTGCACACCTCTGGAAGCTACCATTCCGGCCCAGTACTTATGGAGTGTTTCCCATCATTTTTCGGTAGCAGCAGTTGCGGTAATTTTCCCCGTACCGTCGAACACGGTCACTGTTCATTCAGGAAAAAAGGTAAAGCCAAGTAAAGATTGTATCGTCTTCCAGTCTTAATTACGTACAAATATGGGCCCGACCAATGGCGTCCACCCTTCCAGAGTAACCGTTCTGGCCAATTGTACAGGTGGCCGCCAGAAAGGCATATTGTTCTACTGTGGTGGAATTTCGATGCGTAAAAAATATTTGTAATCACTTGAAAAAAATCTAGGCAATCACGGTTTGTTGTAACAGGTGAGTATTTCTCCTCCCTCCGGTCTGCCTCACAGTCTCACTTGGAGCGGGAGACAGTACACTTGAGTTCATGTGATTCAGTTCTATTGTACCGCCGTTCGCTGAGCTGTGTTCTACCACTCGCGCCGCCGTAAAGGTTTGGGTGTGCTAGCCGATTGGTTAGTCACTCCAATGTTATCGGTTCATCAATATTTTTTGACCCGATTATTCACGAATGGATGACCCTTATGGCCAGCTGTCGGTTGCAGCTGAGACAGATGGTGTAATGCGGGTTTCACAGGCCTGTTGTTGTTATTGTTATTTGTCACCGTATGCCTATCCTTCTATTAGAGTGCGTTGAAATACCAACGTCAGATGGAAGTGCATAGCGTTCTTCAGTTATTTGTTCACAATCAAACCTATCGTCTTTGCTGATTTCACATCAGCACGTTCGGGGCAAACACCTGTACTGGTGAATGCCTCTCTGTAAACAAATTTGTTATCCTCTCAACCATAACCAACTGTCTAACGATGACGACCGTCTTCATATGCGTTCTGATGGCTTTATTCTACTGTAGTAAGTCTCTCTTGTGGATGCAGTACAGCAGTCACTCTCAGTAGGCAGGATATGCCCTTGGATGAAGTGGTATTAAAAGACCTCAACATTTCATTCCAACATACTGACCCCCCCTACCTCATAGAAGAAGCTCCGGCCTCCCAGTACGCAATGCTCTTGCCGTAAATCAAGTAAGGCAGCCAAAAATTTCGATTTTGATGAAGTGGCAGATTACACCAATTACCAGTTGGTACTAAGTGCCTTTTGGCTGGTTAACACTGCGAGTGAACAACAGATGAAGAGGGAAATGTGCTACTCGAGAGGCAGATTGGACTGGTTAATTGATAACAGTGTGTCCTTTTATCCATTTAAGATGACGTAGAAAGAAATGAAATGCGGGATGGAATGATTTCGCGTCGGTCGCAACGTTTGTAACATAGACCAAAAAGAAGGCGCATTGCCCACAGACCAGACGCAAAGTTAGGTGAACTGCACTCACTCACAGACTAAGCAAAATGTGGTAGCCACATAGATCTGAGTGGAAAACAGTGGCCAATAACGAGTAATCAATAAAGTCTTAAATAAGCCTGAGTCCTAGTGATTTATGGCATCGCACTGGAATAGGAAACAGTTGATTGACTTTAACCTAATGGGCAGTTTCGAGAACATGTCTAGTGATTGGTTATGGCGGAGTTCGATCAGTTTTCCATCCAGTGGCCTTATTCAGTAGCCAAAGAGGGAGGTGGTCCTGAGCTCTGGTTTCAAGAATTCTGTTCTGGGCTGCATAATATACTCTCTTTGGGGCGGTTCTCAGTCTTGGTTTTATTGATTTTGTGAGAACATCGCTCCTGAAAGACAGCTTCACACCGGGACTCAGTTCGGTTTTGGACTGTGCCATGCTATAGCGCCCGATCATTTCTTCGTGTTATTGTTCAGTTGCAAAATTCTTGTGAGCACTTAAAGCACCGTTGACAGGGCTTCCGAAGTACCTGTTAAGTTCGCTTGATGGTATAACGTCCTGACCAGAGATGTTCTTTGCCTCACTGGAAAAAAAGCAATATCAGCTAGAATACTGCTCAGTCCAAGTGGATTTTCTATAGACTGAGCACCGCTGTCAGTACACGTTAGTTACACACCTAAAAAAAAACAATTCCGTCCTTAATCACTTATTCACAAGTAAATTTTGTGTTCGGACAGAATGATTTACTAACCTCCAGGAGGTGTTCTGCGTCACTTTCATTTCTGATATTTACTAAAATTTCCTCAAGTCATCTTTTACAAAGTAGAGCATTTTCTACGTAGATCCCAACCTTCTTCATGAAAATATCCGTTAATGTTGCCTCAAAGGAACAGTGTCTAGGACACTTCATCAAACTGTTTGAATCTGTCACCTTGAAAATAGAACTTACTGTTTTGTGTACACATTAAAATAAAGCAAAATAAATAAATAAGAGCATTATAGTGTACAAATGACTGTATTGAGCCAAGTTCATATAATCTGGGTTCAGGTTGATGGAAACTCGGGGACTGCTGCTGCTGCTGCTGCTGCTGCTGCTGATGATGATGATGATGATGATGATGATGATGATGATGATGATGATGATGAGCTGGAAACAGAAGAACGGAAACGGTCTTGGGCTGTCAAGGAGTTTTCAGCAAACTTGTGAGTAGTTTCCTTTATGAAAATATTCTGTTACATCTCGGATGTCGTAATAACTGAAACATTAGGCGGCAGTGGTGCAGCACATTACGTTAAGACACTCTACCATAAACGGGAGCTTCAGCTGAGTTCATTTGAGTTTCTTATCAAGACTCAATTCGTGAGCAAATGAGAGTATTTGCCAGAACCTTGTGGACGGTTTCCTTCGCTTAAATACGGTTCGTTAGAATTGAAAAGGCAAATGGAATGAAAAAATATCGCGGACTACTATCTACTCAAATAGGCAAGAAATAACAGGTAAGGAGTTCTGAAACACTGCAGTCCTCAATGCGGAAGACAAACTGGACTGTCCTTGAGGTTACTTCCAGCTAATTCTGTAAATATTTGGTTTTTGACTTTCACTATCGGTTTAACAGGTTTGTGGTACAGGGAGAGTGGGCGAGTAGTAAAGGTGGAATTTATCAGCGTTCGTTTTAAGGTGACCAATTTCTTGTGTTAGCTTCAGAAAATGTATATCAGCTTGGCAGAACGTCATACGCGAAGATGCATAGGCAAAGACTTCAAGTCCTGGTGCTTATGTACTCCACGGGTCAAACAGCAGCACCATATGACTCTTTCAATCCTTTTTTTGTAAATCAAGCTTCTTTTTTGGTTGTTAAATTTTGGTCTGTTTTGCATATCTTCAAGCCTGATGTATGAGCCTAAAGTTGACACAACAAAATTTTTAACTTTACTCAGTTTGTGTTGATCTTGTATTCCGAAAAGATGGCGGACGCAAGAACATATAGTTTTATTGGAGGATGTTCTTGTAATTGATTTACCGAAACTGTTCACCGATGACAGAATTCTGTAAATGTCCAATGGAAAACCCATGGTGGACTTTATGCCATCGGGATATGTGCTGAAGATCCATAGGACGGTGTCGTACCAGAGGAATTCGTGAACAATTTTTTTAATTAGGACAATTCACTTGATAACTGTTGGCGAACTGATCTCTCGAGGATGCTTTTTCAAGTTGCAGAGGTAAATTTGTTTCAGTTAGAGGCAGCAACTAAGCACCACCACCACCATGGGTGACAGATGCATCTGAAGGCATTGGATCAAATGAACGAGGTTTGTTAAACTAAGCAGCCATTATCAATTGATGATTATGACAACATTTGTATTGATCTTAGATGATTATGAAGGTTATTTTTCTTCTTCAGTTTTCCATCCATTGTCATTTGTGATCGAAAAAATGAGAATCTTTTGACACAGGCTTAAACACTTCGGGGTGAGGTGGCTCAGTGGCGCGAACTTACTGACCAGAAGGTCCGTGGTTCGAACCCGGCCTTTGTATCTGGTCTTCTCCTGTCTAGACTTGGGCAACCTAGCAGTATCCCAGCTCTCGTGCTTCCTTCGGGTGGCTTGGCAGCTGGACACCGAAAGGGTGTTACAGCTGAACGATTATCATTGTCAGTTATACACTTCAGCAGGTTCTGTTCAGGCCCCGTCCTTCTGTTCCATTGTTTTCCCCTATCAGTCAAGAAGCTTTCAGTACGTGGGACCCGCGTCCGAATTCAGCCTGACCGAATTCCTCACATTTCATTACGATTCGCCTATAAACAATGAGGCCTTGAATTTTGTGAGCCATGGCACATCGCTGATCCCTCCCTTCTGCCTTTTCGTTATGTACCGCATAATTTGCATGGTTTTACGTCTACGTCTTTATGTAGAACAAATACCCGGGAGAAAAACAATGATCTTGTTAGAGATGCAGTAGATATCAAGGCACTGGCCGTTCACACGAGAATGGAAGTAGACCACCGTGTTATCCTCACGTGATGTCTGTTTGTGTGTGTGTGTGTCTGTGTTTGTGTACTACAGAGATGAAATCCTAAAACGTGAAAGTTTGACCTGCGGTGAGATCGCCAACTCCAATAATGTGCCGTCCGCTAACCAGGCCACTTGGATCATCCAGGTCACAATCAATGGAGTTTACTTCCCCCCCCCCACTTAATTCCACAGTAGTTGACCTTTTGCTGGCTTGACTGTGTTTTCAGTGCATTCTAGTTTGTCGGATTGTTTTTCCCATGCACTGGTCCCTTCAACGCAACGCCAAGATAACGAAGATTTCGTAGAGATCACTGAACCAAATGGTTGTCTTGACCGATGAGTTAAGAACTGGAATGTTCCACTCTTAATGGGGAGGAGGAAATTGGTAAAATCCATGACCCCAATAGCATTTGGAGCCCTGTGTCGGGACACTATGATTGACTGAAGTCGCGAAGATTATCGTTAAATGTTTGAGAGGAGCTTGGTTCATCCATGCTCTTTGGAAATTCGTTCACCAGCAGATTATGAATAGTGGTTGTGAACTACTGAAAATAATATCTAACTATTTGTCTGACAATACAGAATCAGGATAAAACTCAAACCTTTCTCACCTTTTGTACCTATCGTATCGATCCCCTATTCTGTGTGCACTAGAGGGACAACATATCCACGTCCTTCAACAAAGAACCCTCTGAACAGAGAGCATTCTTGTGTTGGTATGACCATCGGTTCGCGAAGATGCTATTCTCAGAAGAGGCCTGGCACACCCTTCTTGAACGCGGTCAGGTCTAGGTGACTCATGTACGCAGAAGATAACGTGCTTGGTGATGGATACTAGCATCTTTGCGCATTGATTTAAAATAAGCATGGTGACTGCGTAAAACTTCTTCACTGAACGCAATTTTGAAGATGCATCCATCCTGGATTTTCATATGTTCACAACTGTGGACGCGCATTAGGATGGAACATGCGGACGGTGTCTAGAGCCATATCTGCCCGTATCTCCCGTAACACTGATTTACCCTCCCTCGGCGTCTCCATCCAGGGCGGCGGCAATAAGCAGCGCAACTGCATTTACTGGTAATGGTTGTCATATTTCGCTGCCAAGTTAGAACTTGACATTCCCTGAATAGTTTCTCCGCCCTTACGTGATTGTGCGAATGGGACAGTCGACGAGGACATCGATGGGCTAGCGTGTGAGACACTGACCAAGCAAGCATATCCTACAGAGCACCCGCCATCCATTCAGGGTACTTCAGCAGTACTCGTCCCACGTTCCTACCAGACGGAGACAATGCTCCAGAGATACCGATGGTCAACTATCGGATGCTCTCTCACATCCTAAGACCCTAGCAGCCAGGTTTTCTTAACCCATATGACGATAAGGATCGCATTGTAACAGTGTATAATCTACCCTTGAGAGGAAAGCTGATGTTTCGTCTAAGCCACGGATGGTGAAAGTTATCAACAACCGCTTCGGCCCTTTCTATCCGGACAATACGGATGTTCTCAGATAGACTGACGTGACTGACACAATCATCCCGATGACAAACTTGTCTACCTACTCAGCTGAATGCTATCCTCACGCGGTAAGTTCATCATCATCATCATCATCATCATCATCATCATCATCATCATCATCATCATCATCATCATCATCATCATCATCATCATCATCATCATCATCATCATCATCATCATCATCATCATCATCATCCTACGAGACAGCAGCATTAGTATTGGCACTGACGATCACAAAGTCCATTCAGTTACAGCTAAAGCCTTAAATTGGAAAGAAGAGACGAGAGAAAAGGCATCCATCGGCCGCTGATAATGCCTCACGCCGGCTGAATTAAGGTTTCAGTTCGTCTTTTGGGTCGGTACGCAGTCATTCATTGCGGTGGTACTTAATGACTTGCTACAGCATAGGGTCTAGATCAGTAGCCTGGCGGGCCACGTCAGAAGTCACTGGGAGAATGTGAACCGCTCGCGATGCCATGCGCTCCACCTCCAATTTCAAGGCGATCGTTGCAACTACAGTGTTCTCTTGTTCTGGTCTGCATGAAGAAGCGCGACAGTGTGTCGGCTTGTCCGAGGCTGATGGTGAACTGGTACTTGATCTTGAAGTCTTAGCCCCGAAGTAGAGTGGCCCATCGCTGCAGACGGTTGGCGGTATATACCGGAATCCTCTTATCCAAGCTAGCCATCGTAAGGGGTGGCTTGTGATCGGTCAGTAAGGTAAACTGGCGGCCTAAAGCATTTTATGATACTTTTTTGACGGCAAACACGACCGCCAAACTTTCCTTTTCTATCTGACTTTAGTTGCGCTCGGATGATGTCAGAGACGTGGTCGCACGTGCAATGGCTTTCGGGCTACTGTCAGGAACTGCATGTGTAATCACTGTGCTAATGTCATAGTTCGAAGCATCCGACGCCACGACGATTTCCAGTGACGGACCGTAGTGGGTGAGAAGCGAATCGGAACTCAGTATGGATTTGACAGGGTCAGAGGCGCGTTGGCCTCCTCTGACCATGTCCACTTGTGATCCTCGGTGGGTAGCTGCTTTAGCGGACTTCGGAAGCAATGAGTGGCAGGCAGAAACGAGTTGTAGTGACTGACGAGACTGAAGAACGACTTGAAGGATGCTGCGTCTCTGGGTGCTGGCATATGTTTGATGGCGTAGATTTTCTCCGGGTCCGGTCGGCAGCCATGTTCGTCAATAATGAACTCGAGGTATCGATCACATGAAGAAGGTTCATTCTTCTCGGCGCACTCTCAAGCCATACTCTTGAATACGACCAAGCGCGTAACAAAAACGCTGCCACAATTCATTGGCGTTGGAACACATGACAATGAGACCATCTAAATAGTCGGAAACTCCAGGGGCATCCTTCAGCATCGTATACATGATCTGTTGAAATATGGCTTGCGCTGTCTTGAAACCAGATGGTAGTGGGGTATACTGGAACAGACCGTGGTGTGTATTGATGGTCAAAAGTTCTCGGGATTCTTTCTCAGCTTCAATCTGGATCGGCCAAGTCAATCTTCGCGAAAATTTTTCCTCCACTCAGTCTCGCGAAAAAGTCGTTTGGAAGAGGCAGATTTTGAGGTGCAGCACTGAGACTGATGAAGTTTGCACACAACCGGATGGTCCCGTTAGCCTTCTCCACCAATACGATCGGTGTGGCCCACGCAGAGTCGGTTGAAGAACACCAGCCTTCTGTAGTCGGTCCAGTTCATGCACAACGATGGGCAAGGCTGTATATGATACTGGGTGTTTTGGCCTGAAAACTGGTTTGACCTTGAGCAGGAGGCACAGTCTGGCTCAAGCTCTTGTGCAACGTCCAAGCCCGTCGTCGAATATAGATGCATAGCGCTGGAGGAGGTCTTCAAGCAAACACTTCGGAAAGTGAGCTTTTTCAAGGTACTGCGTGGGTAATCTTGCGAATAGAATTCCTTTCCAAGAGATCCAGCTTATCGATCCAATCCACCCACATGAGATCAGGTTTGGGGCATGACGTCAGGTAGCAGCGAGCCATCGAAGCTTACGGAGCAGTCAACCTGGCCAGTCAGTCGCAGTTTACCGGCAGAAGCTTTACGGGCCCAACATTCGGTCGGTTTCACATGCTTCTTACCAATTGATTTCTACTTTCTTTCACTGAGCAGCGTGATGTTGGATCCCGCATGAAGCTGCAAACGAACTGGACTGCTGTTGATACAAACCGTCGCAAACTTCCTTCGCTAAGCAAAATCAACTTTGAATGTCGTCATCATCGATTTGGACCGTGATTTGTGAGTTGCACGATGGTGTGCTGGGGGCGATCGTACCTGAGATCGACATAGGTCCTATTTGTGGTCACGACACTGGAGTTAATCGCTGCTTGTAGTAGCAGGTGACTGACCGATCACAGTCGTGTCGTAATTCAGCTTGATGAGGCGTTGAAATTCAGTGGTGGGGCTCTTCAACGTCATTTTATTATCCTGTTCATTCCTGTGAAGCAGCTGAGTTCTGATACCTGCGTCTTGAAATGACTGGAGAGCCGATCTTGTTGTCAGTAAGTTCGCGCCTTAACCATTAAGTAATCTCGAGCTCCCTAATCAGTGTTTTTGTCTTGGCGCTGACCGTCACAGGTTCACAGAATGTGTTCCACCATTATCCTTGCGCACTGGGTCCCACAAAGGACTGTCTCATCATCAGGGACAGCTACATCAAGTTGACACTGGTGTTCCATTGCCATATGGCCTTAGAGTGAAAAGAAGACAATAAGAGTGTGTGAGGCAGAGGACCCGGTGACGCCAAGCCTTCTGAGGTGCCTACAGCTTCAAGCGCTCAGGAAAGAAAGTTACAGCATCGATCAGTCGCCATTTTTTGCAACGTCTCCAGCCAATCGCAGGAGGAATCACAGGGGGCCCATCCTGCAACATCAAAATCACTCAAACTTTTCGTAATCTCTTTTATACCTTTCTGTTTGTGCCATTCTGATGGAGGTACACAAGACTGCACTCGATGGATGGTGTTTCGGCGTGCGTAGTACATGACCGAGCCATCGTATTCCGTGGTGCTGGATGTTTTCCCGGATTGAAGTACCTGCAGCACAACCAAATACCCGTTTTCTAATAGTCTCGTTACTAACACGCTTGGGCCATCCAAAACCAGCCACGCTTCCGAGGCATCGGTGGTCGAAAACCTGGAGACGCCTTACATCATCTGTCCGCAGAGGCCTTGTCTCGCACACATACAACAACACAACCCTCAAGATGTAGTTATACGCCTTTTTGACGCCACAAGTGACGCAAATTAGCAAACGTGATTTGAGCCTTTGAGATCCCTTCACTGAATTCATCAGACACATTTTCGTCAGAGCTAATACAACTACCGAGGTATGTAAGGCTTTCCACAATCTCCAGTGATTCTCCTTGAATTTTAAAGGATATGTTCGGCGACTACACGTTCTGAAGCTTGACTTTGCACTTTGAAGGAGCAAGGCGCATGCCAACAGATGGTATGATTGTGGTCAGTGTATTCAACAGGGCTTGTACTTCGCTTTGGTCTTCAAAAAGGAGGGCGACGTCATCTGCGTACTCCAAATGGACAAGGCTCTCCCCAGCAACAATTTTGAAGACCTTCCAGCATTCGCCTCATTATTTCATCAATGATAAAGTTGAGCAAGAACGGAGTGTACTTCCTTGTCGGACATCACTTTTTGTAGGGAAGCTTTTGAAGAGCTAATCATACACATTCACCCTCCCAGAAGTATGTAAATAAGGGTCCGGACTATACTCACTAATTTCCGGGTAATAACCTGTTGAACAAGTGCGGTTAACAGCACTGACCGATCAAGAGAATCGAACTTACCCTTAAAATCTAAGAATACCAAGATTGTGGGTCGTTTGTACCTGTGGCGTTATTCTGACTCCTGAAGGAGTGTGAAGATGTGGCAACGCAGCTTCGTCTACCCGGTCGAAATCCCGCTTGATTTTCACGGGTCAAGGATTCGCGTAGTACCATGAGACGACGAAGGGTCAGTGACGCCAGAGACCTTGTTACAACTGGACTCGAACTAACATCTCTGTGGTTATCACATTCACTGCGAGTATCCTTTTTGAAAACGGGCACTATTATCCACTCAACCCAGTTATTTGAGACTGCCTCTTTCTCTCTGATGGACACAAATAGACTAGACAAGCACTGGCTAAGGGATCCACCGCCATACTTGAAGCGAATGGGTGGATGATCATGAGGACCAGGAGCAGAGGACGCTTGGGTGGAGATATACACTTGAATAGTTCTGATGCTGAAGTGGGCTCCACATTCACAGTCCACTTTTCTGCTGAAGGCCGACATTCCGGATTGAAGGTAGCAGGCGATCAGCTGAATTGTTGTTCGAAATACTGTGCCGGACGGATGAAATTTTCTCTGGATATCAGGGAGCCATTTTGGTCCCTGATAATTGCGCGGACAAGAGGCTTCCGAGGACCAGTCGAACGAATCGAGTGGTACAACAAATGTTTCCAGCATTTTTCGCATCTTCCATTTCTTCTGCCTTTTAGGTCCACCAAGCTTCTCGGTCTGCCCGGACACTCAGTTTCACTTGGCGTCGGATGATGCGCTGGGTGAAGTTTTGGTGGCTGCCAGGGAGAAGCTGTCGCCGGGAGTCCGGCAAAGACATAGTTCTATCAGAGATCCAATGTTTGGATGAAGTTGGCTGGGTTATACTGAAAACAGAAGCTTTGGATCTGAGTAGCGCTTTGGATATCTTTTCCCAGTGGCCGTTTATATCCGATATCGGACCTTCCGGTTCGGAAAGGTTCGTTTGATTTCTCCTTCCACTGGCTTCTCACTGGCTACTCGAGATGTGCGCGTTTTGCGTAGGTCTGAAAAGCTCAACGAAAGGCAGCAGCGGTCAAACGCATGATTGGAGTCCACCCAGGTGGTCCTGAAGGACCTGTATGCAATGATAAACCCTTGCCACCTGTGTCTGATGGCGATATGGTCCATTTGGAGTCGGGGGCTGGTTCGTTGATGGTCAAGTGATTTCCGCTGTTCCGGAAATTGGTACTGCCAAGAAACAGTCTATGTCCAATCCAAGGCGACCACCCAATCGGGCCGCGACCGCTCCTAGTCTATCTACTCGAGCATTCATGATACCAGCAACCAGAACGATCTCCGAGCTTTTAGCCTGTTGTAAAAACGCACCTAATGTGTTATAGAAACTGTTTTTGGCATATTCAGAGCTACAGTAGTTTGGTTGAGGACACAATAAACAGAGGGTAATGGACTTCACTTTCTCGAGATTCTTTCAAAAGTTTTTTCAAATGAATCGCGCAGAGGCGACTATCAACGGGTTTCCAGTCAAGTGTAGACGCTTGTTCTCAGTCGGTTAATACAATGCCCATCCCGTCATATCCAGCTATAGCGGCCTCCACGTCACCAGAGGCACACTGTCGGAATCTGGATGGCAGACACAGACAGTGCCACAGTCCTGGAAGATCAACACAGTCAAATTCAAGTAGGATGGTCACCTTTGGTTGCTAGAAGCAACGTCACTGTTTCGGAATCAGCCAGAGAGTGAAGGCGAGTTCTATGCATCCCCTAGTAGGAGACACGAAGAATGCCACGTGAGAAAACCAAGCCGGTTCTAATTTTTTTAAAATGCACAAACAAACCTGAGCCCTGTATGTTTTTTTCCAGACGCAACAAGTAGCAAATTTAATGAGGTATAAGGTCCAATTGAGCGATGACTGTTTGTCAGTTTGGTGCAAAACAGGAACCTCTTGAGTTTTTTAAAGTCTTGTTTTGGTTCGCACTGAATAAAACATACCGGTCAGACTCCACAGTTGTGATGTGATCGGTTGTCAAACGTATCAGCTGCAAGACAAGTGGGTAAATGGGACGAAATTCGGGGAGCAGTTGTAAGTTATAGGTAGAACAGACCCTTATCTACCTGTAACTAAGATCCACGTTGAGGCAATGACTCTTCTTAGATTTTTTTGTGTTGAGTCTTATAACTAGTGAAATTTACCCTGGGTAGTAAAATGATGCGTATCAACAGACAAGATGCAATACAAGGTTAGTACAAAAATAGAGCTGCCGTGGGAGTCCAGCTGACTTAATGGATAGCGCACTTATCTGCGGTCCGGAAAGTTTTGAGTTCGACCCTTGGACTGCCTGCTTTTTGCATAGGAACAGACATTGGAAAACAGACAGAGTTGACATAACACTGTATGCAAAGCAAGCCTTAAACAGGAGCAAAAACCCGGGGAACGAGAGGCAGGAAAGCAAAACTGTAGTCAAAACAAATAAAAAAATAACCAATAACAAACGGCGAGGAATAAACATGAGGAATAAACGCTACACCGAATTTACGTACCCTTGTGAATAAAGGATTACCAACTCAACCGGTGAACCTTTAAAAGAAGAGGCTGTATGATAGTATCCCCTGGTATATGTCGGAAAGGTGGAGACGAAATGTCATCTGAAGTTCGACAAATCAGAACTAGACCCAATCCAAGTAACCAATCATCCCGTCGCTAACAAAACGTATATAGCGACAAGAGTAACACTGATTCACTGACCCACGAAACCTTTGCAACAGTGAACGGTGAACAGCTCAAACCTCAGATGGTCAAAATTATTCATCAACCTTATAAATATTTCCCGGTATCAAGCTTTCCCAGCCGTTCTATCGAGACTTCAAGAACGTCAAGTGAAACAGCTGCATGTTTTTCATATTTTCTATTTGGCTGCAGTGAATTCAACGAAGACCTTTCCAATGGTTCTATTTTGAATCGTTGTACCAAAGTATTGGAGCGATTCGGTTAAATTGCATCTATGTCCAGAGCTCCGTCATTAGAACACACCACGTCATCGGTTCCATTTCTTGGAGGGACCGCTCAAATCGTTCCCGAAGGCTGACTGAACTGAACTCATATGCTATTAGTGTTCTCTGTCGGACACCACCCGCATAATAGAGCCGCGTGTTTTGAAGCTCCTTCTACACACGTCCCGTCGAAATTGATGGTGGTGGCTCTAGGACACCTGTCTTCTCCACCGATCCATTCGGTTTGGTGACAATTTCTTTTAGTTCACCTTTTCGGATAACCCCTGTTTACTACTAGAACGACTGTGCAGTCACACTCGATGGATGTCAACCTTTGAACAGAATTATCTTTCAACTCATCAAAGAAACTTAGCGACTTATCTCGTCCTGACAGAATCTCAAGTGCACACACCCAACGGTTAAACTTTGGCACTGGTTTACGAAAAATTCACCTTGACACAACCAAATGTTCTGCGTTTTTCAGTGGCTGGTATTCCCACGGCGAGCTTTTACCAGCTCCATTCATCAACGCAATCTTCACAGGTCCTAAACGTACTGGCCTGGCAGCGTTCTAGCTAGGCCTCTTTTTCCACATAATATCGTCGCGTTCTCGCGCAATCTGGGGCGAGATGGCTCAGTGGTTAGAGTTCGAATTTACTGACCGAAAGGTCCGTGGTTCAATCCTGATTTTTGCCTCTAGGCTTGGGCAACCTGGCAGTATCCCAGCCCTCGTGCTTCCTTCGGGTGGCATAGCAGTTAGGCACCGAAAGAATGCCACAGCTGGACGATTCTCGCTCAATCGCATAGAAACACCCTTGAGACCTGGAAGCAAATTGTCGATCGGTTTTGTTCGTTTTGTTTAGCTGGTTCATTCTGATGTGAACAGCTAGGCGAGTTGTAGATACGTATACTCATTTGGGTACATCGTGCGATCCTGACACAGTTAATCGATTTTTTATTTTATTTTTCTCGTAAGATACGTCTTTGGATTTTGGAGGTACGTGCAGGATAGCGGTCTGCACTAGACTGCTGGTGAGAACAGCTGAAGATGAGCACAGCAGAATGCCTATTTTCTACACTGCTTCATGGCCACTCCGAGGTTGGTTCCAGTTTGTTTTTAGGAGAACACAATTTTGTTGCAAATTTTGTAGACATACTGGAGAAGTACAATGAGGCAAGGATCTGAGGAGCTTGAAGATGCTGGTGTGTTGTCAGGAGATTTTTGGAATTACCATTACAGAAAGTAGTCTATGATAATAAAGCTGACGCATGCGTGTGCTGTGGAATTATTCATGACTATTTTAGCGGTTTTGGGATGCAGTAAGAATGCCGCACTAGAATGCCGTCACTATATGAATGCTACTGATCATAGACATTGTGATAACCCAGTTTTTATCGAATATTCTGCTATCTTCGTGGTTGACCATTTGACAGCGTTAACATTCCCTCTTGACGTGGAGCATATTCAAAGTATTTCACCACGGCCTCCACCTAATCTATACAATGTCTACTTATGGTAACCTGAAACAAAGGTGAAAAGGGTTGAAAATGAACCTTATTATGGCAGTGCTTTGGGCTTTGATTTGCCGTTTATCTAATGCGAAATAGTGGTCAAACTATTAAATGGTAAAGGTCTTGATGTCAGTTTACCTATTCTCTCCCCAACTACTGTCAACTAATGCACTACTCATAAGGTTGCTGAAGAAGAATTTTCAGCAACCTTATGAGTAGTGCATTAGTTGACAGTAGTTGGGGAGAGAATAGGTAAACTGACATCAAGACCTTTACCATTTAATAGTTTGACCACTATTTCGCATTAGATAAACGGCAAATCAAAGCCCAAAGCACTGCCATAATAAGGTTCATTTTCAACCCTTTTCACCTTTGTTTCAGGTTACCATAAGTAGACATTGTATAGATTAGGTGGAGGCCGTGGTGAAATACTTTGAATATGCTCCACGTCAAGAGGGAATGTTAACGCTGTCAAATGGTCAACCACGAAGATAGCAGAATATTCGATAAAAACTGGGTTATCACAATGTCTATGACCAGTAGCATTCATATAGTGACGGCATTCTAGTGCGGCATTCTTACTGCATCCCAAAACCGCTAAAATAGTCATGAATAATTCCACAGCACACGCATGCGTCAGCTTTATTATCATAGACTACTTTCTGTAATGGTAATTCCAAAAATCTCCTGACAACACACCAGCATCTTCAAGCTCCTCAGATCCTTGCCTCATTGTACTTCTCCAGTATGTCTACAAAATTTGCAACAAAATTGTGTTCTCCTAAAAACAAACTGGAACCAACCTCGGAGTGGCCATGAAGCAGTGTAGAAAATAGGCATTCTGCTGTGCTCATCTTCAGCTGTTCTCACCAGCAGTCTAGTGCAGACCGCTATCCTGCACGTACCTCCAAAATCCAAAGACGTATCTTACGAGAAAAATAAAATAAAAAATCGATTAACTGTGTCAGGATCGCACGATGTACCCAAATGAGTATACGTATCTACAACTCGCCTAGCTGTTCACATCAGAATGAACCAGCTAAACAAAACGAACAAAACCGATCGACAATTTGCTTCCAGGTCTCAAGGGTGTTTCTATGCGATTGAGCGAGAATCGTCCAGCTGTGGCATTCTTTCGGTGCCTAACTGCTATGCCACCCGAAGGAAGCACGAGGGCTGGGATACTGCCAGGTTGCCCAAGCCTAGAGGCAAAAATCAGGATTGAACCACGGACCTTTCGGTCAGTAAATTCGAACTCTAACCACTGAGCCATCTCCGATGCAATATTCCGTGATGTCTACAGATGAAAAGTAAAACCCCGGATTCAATTATTGTTTAATCAGAGGACTCGAAAACAATACGTGTTTCAAGCAACTCGGGACGCGGGGTGGTCAATTCCCAGCTGGCCAGTCTTCCCTTCTATCCATACAATTCGAGTTATAACAGTTACCCTGTAGGGCGACTTTTCCGCTGATACTTCTAGTTCAGTTATTCAAAATTCAGTATTTTCCACTGATTGTCCGATTGCAATTTTTATATGCGAACTATGCAGAGATCACTCTGTTTTCGCAGAACGATGCAATGGGCTTTTACCCTCTTCTGTTAGCCTTGTGTCTACCTTCCTGATGGATACTTCGCTTGAAAGATGTACGAAAACCCGTCCAAACTTCCTATAGTTGCAACTTGAGGTTGAGCAGATGTCTTCCGAAACGCCACTTGTGCTTCATCGATGCGCATTTATAAACAAGAACATCTGATGACGATCGACGTTGCAAACTTTTGATCGATTTGAGTGGGTCTTTTTTCTGCTTCGTATGGTTTCTCGACGAACCGCAGTGTGTAATTCTCGTTCACTCGACGTGACTGGATAGCAGTAAATATTCGGTGGTCACGTGTGCAAGAAATCTTTTGGTTTCATGAGTGTTACAGAGCTGAATTCGTGAGATGATCTCAGGCCTAGGGCGCTTATTTCTCAGCAATTCCTTATCCGGGAGTTTTAAGGTGCACGAAATCTGTGTTTACTCCAGTCCGGAATTTATAAAGTGCCGCATTTAAATTCACATGAGACCAAACGAATTTCGATGACGATGAGGACCCCAAATGACTCGTTGTTTCAAGAAAGACCAACCGACATTTGGCTCCTTCTTAAAAGCGTGGTGCAACAGTGAGTTTTTTCCCCACTGGTGTTTTTTCCATGGAGAGATCGATTTTCTAACAACCGCTCTAGGAACAAATGTTGACAAAAGTCTGTGAAATCTGAGGAGAATGACAAGCAGATTTGAGGCATGTCCATAACGTTAGATTTGGAAGGACTGATTCATCAAACTGCTTACTTGACCCCAAATCACGTTTCATCTTCATTTGGACTGGCTAAAGCTTTTCCAGACTGCATGGCTGTTACCGACACAGGACGACCCTCAGTTTCGCGGACTCACGTGACCTACACAACAGTGTCATTTGTCTAGACATGCGATCTGCGGTCACGGTTGAAAACACGCTTCCAGCTCGCTCATTATTTTTCATTTGGCCGTGGTGTGCAAAGGACTCGTTTGCGCCGGATTCGCCATTTACGGTGAAGTTAACTGATAGGAGAATAAGTGCACAGAAAAATTGAGCAGATTAGCCATTTGTGTCTCCGAAAATCGATCGAGCCTCTGATGCGTTTGAGTCCCAAAGACAAGGATTTCGTTCTGATCTGGCGCGTTTGGTGGAGACAGACAAACAACACAGATTTCACGTCTAGGTTGACATCAGACGACTATCTGTCATAGCCGCTGATAGGAAAGTAATTTATTGTGTAATCTTATTAGGTTTTATATGCCCTTTGTAACTGTAGTGATATCCACGGATCCCCACAGTACGTGCACCAAATTACGGTCATTGTAGTCCGGTCTTTGAATCGGTATCTATTTAAGCGCTTCCGAATTCAGTGACTCCGGTCGATGCATTACTGAACAAAAGCGGTCCTTTCTCACGAATTCGGAACTCAAACGTAGTTCAACCACTCAACTCCGTTCACCCTAGATGTCCTCTTGTCGGATTCGGTTTTAACACCATTGCATGTAGGCGACACGGTTACGTAAGTCATCGTTGATTACTAAGTTTGACGTAATTTGTTTCAGACGGTCGAATACACCCAGGACCGTCATCAGAGTAACGAGATATCGAACAAGTACCGTCTCCTCACGTAGTTTACAACACACTGTGTGTATGAACGCAGCAAGCAAGAGAGAAAGTCATTTAAAAATAATGGATATATAAGTTCACAGTCTAACGATAAGGTGTTTTACATTTGCTACGCAGTTGTCAGTCATTACGTAACCAGGGGTTGGTGCCAGTTTGCGCTTGTTGCTGGCTAGTTGAATTACAGTATTCATGCACATGGTTTTTACCTAGAGAGGTCAGACTTGCACAACCGACTGGATATCCTGTCGGCCAGTCCGCTCAAACTTTGACTGATTTGCCATCTGAGAGGCCTTGATAGGAACGCAAGTATGATTACAGTCAATCATATAGAGAGCAACCGAAGTCTGTTGGGCATATCAATGTGAAACGCAGCCTCGGGAGCACTTTCCAGCCTGTTGAACTAAGCGCGACCAAACCACAGCTGTTTTAACTTGATATCGCGTCACTTTTACCTGTACACCACATTGTAAAACGAAAGATTACCCGCGTAGTTGCATTGAGACTAACGGACTAGACACTGGTATCCCAAATGGTGAACTGAAAGATTTTTTGATCCTGTGTACACGCTATATATGGTTCCGATTCTATACACACAAGACGGCCCTGTCATGAGATCTTCACTTGGTCTCCTGCTGGTTGTTATATTCGTGGCAAGCTTGAAGAACATCAACTGAATTCTATTCTTGGAAAATTGATCTTTTGTAGGCGCTACGCCCATAAGCTAATTGTCTCCAGTCTAGTTTTGAACTCAGTTGGACTCACACAAGTTCGCAAGAAGGAACGACAGCGTACGGTTCACAAGAAACAGACCTGGAATAGACAGTAAATTCGTTCTCTAAAACCAGAGAAGAAATATTACACGGTTTTTTAACCGGTATATTAATGAAGGTTTTTTCGTACGGCACAATGAGAACCGAGTTACAGCACTTAGGGGACATATTCATCCTGAACGAATACCGAATATATTAATGAAGGTTTTTTCGTGCGGCACAATGAGAACCGAGTTACAACACTTGGGGGACATATTCATCCTGAACGAATACCGAATGCGCTCTGTACAAAGAAGAATAGAATCGGTGACAGCCAGACCGAAATTAATATCACTTGAGGAGGAACTGATTTATGACCGTTTACTATTGAATGGTGATCACGTCGTCGAACGTATAACACGGAGGTTCCGATAAGGTATTCAATCGACTTACCTAACAGTATTTTCATGGATTATCTTCTGAAAGTACTGTTATTTGTGAATGTCATGGTTGTACGAGGGCTGAGATACTGCCAGGGCGCTCACACCTAGACAGGAGGACGATTAGAGTCCTCAACCAAAGTCTTTGGCTCAAAAGCCTTACCGCAAGGCAGCGGTGTTGGGCTGGAAATGGAAGTACATTACCATTCTCACGGAACACGTCGCCACACATATTCCAACTCCCAATCTGGAGGGCCAGGAGACTTGTTCGTCAGACCTCTTACCCATTGACCAACCTGGTATGAAAGACTCTGTGAGTGTCACGCGGGAATCCCCCAGTATAGCTCAATGGGTCGCCGAGGTACACAAACCGCCACACCACGGTAAGGTCCAGTCTCTTCGTGGACGACCTGAACGATCTGAACGACCGCTAATTCAATTACTCAACTAGGAGCGAAGGTACCATCTTTTCATGAGTACTCATTCGAACGCCCACGCAGGACACGCGTATTGTTCGTACAACAGGGTCCGTAGAGACGCTCTCCAGTTTGATAAGCCTCCAGAAGTAAAAACTCAATCCCAGTTCAACTGCTATGTAATTGAGTGATTCCAATCGTACTGTGGTTTCTTAGGTGGTGTGTCGAATCTCGAATTGTACACAACCTCGACTGCCCGCTGTTCCTGTGGAGATATCCATCCGGCTTTGAACCCAGCTCCTGTAAGCAAAACCATTTCGGAGGAAAATTGAAGCTAAATGGACCGAGAACCATTGCTAACCGCCCGAACTCACTGATCGTCCACTGAATGACGAATGGACACGTGCATACCGTAGTGCGGAAAAAACGCAGATCCTCCCTGTGCATGCGCCCTGGGTGTTGTAAAAGTACTTTGAGCAATGTTCACAAGAAATCCGGATGAGTAGACCCAAAAGGACTTCACGTTGACCTATTGGAATAGACAGGGAATGTGGAACAAGTCTTGGGACCCAGAAACCAACAGCCTGGAAAAAAGGCACAAGTGGCTTTCTTCAGAAATTCTAGTTTTTCGGATCAACTTTGGTGCGCGTTCATTGTTCAGTAATCAGAACAAATCAGCATGCTACAACAAATCAACGTGTGTCTGTGGGGAGAGGAAGGGGACCGGAGGATCTGACGTGAAAAGATTATTCTTGTTCACAAAAATCGATAGAACAAATTAAAAACGAGACAAAGTGTCAGAATAGAATAAGCAAAGAGCTCCGCTGTGACATTCATGCAGCGTATATAGTTTTTTTGGTCAATGGGAAGAAAAAGAACGAAAAAGAATTAACAGGGAATTCAAAGATACACTTAAACGACAGACACTCTCAGTCAGACACCGTGGGAGGTATGGAATATGAAACATCAACCAGGTGATGATTCTCTTTATATATTTGTCAGTAGAGTAACCTCTAGGTGGGAGGTTTCGATGTTCAATCCCTCGGATAAACGCTGACGATTTTAACCCCTTATTATAGGATTCATGGGGTACACAGTAGAATCGGGTAAGGACGAAGCATATATGCAGTAAAATCGTTCTGTCGTGATATCCCTTCAATGCTTAGTTGCCATACTACCCGAAGGAAGTACAAGGGCTGAGATATTGCCAGGTTGTCCAAGTCCGGACAGAAGCAGTGTTGAACAGTGTTGAACAGTGAACACTGATGTTGAACACTGATGTTGCAGTTCGATTCCGGCTGATGAAAAAGAACAAATAATAATTTCAATAACAAGAACGCAAGAGAGGACTAATCAGTTGAAGGACACGATTAATCATTTCAAGTGTAGGGAAGATAATCACACTGATGGTTCACGCATGGTTCACCGGTTAGTTCTCATCATGAAAACCAGACTACTTGGATGAGGTCGAAGTGCTTTCTTTCCGATCATGGTACACAAAGGACACGCTCATGGGAATGAAGAAACGAGTGGAACCAAAATCAAAGTTGTGGACACTGGTCGGACTGCATTAGTCCAATGTGGCTGAATGGTACTCAAATGCCAGTTATGATGTGATGATTGGTAAGGCTGTGCTAAAATAGTAATCCAGTAGCCCAGTAACCTAATGGCTCGGCGCTGTGGCGATTGGCAGCCCGCACTCGGATGGAGTTAAGAAATCCGAGGATTGTCAAAACGATGCATTGTGGTCTGTCGAAAGCACAAAATGCTCAAACATGTGGCATTCTGTGGACTTTTTATGCAGCAAAAAAAATTAAAGCAATGCTTCCTTTTCGATTCTTCTCCGTTGGGGAGAGTGAAGTACATGGCAGGCAATCATTTTGAACCACTGGGTTAATCCAGTAGGATCATAGCAATGTCACATCCGGAAACATTGACTCCCACGATGATCGGAAGTGTAGGGGCCATAATGGGTTAACAATAGATCAGGCGTGAGTTCGTGTTCAATGTAAGAAAAGGCCGCTTGACACGCGCTCCACTCAGACAAACAGTTTGTTTAAACTAGAGACAGACATGAATGTAGGTGAACAGCTGCACTGTGAGGGAATGAGATGGATGCTAACAGGCATCTATATACTTGAGCGACGTTACGTGTCACCTCTTGAATTATTCAAGAGTTGTTATTTCTAACGGCAGCTTGGGATTTGAGATAAATTGATTCTGTACGCGTACTATCATCAGAGCCAGACTTGCGTCCAATGCTTCTTCTTTTTGCTGTGGACTCGCCAGAATAAACAACGCCAGGACAGGATGACGACTGATCAAAGGAGAGAGTGATTTGAACGTGAATTATACAAAACCCACAAACGTCTACAACAAATCAAAACTTGTCTGGTCGGTTTCAAGCGTCCGTGGCGCTTCATTGCCCGGAACGTTCTGATAGGCGGGTCAGTCAATCGAGATGACCAAGATAGTCATTGTCCGAGGCATCGAGCAAACCTGTCACATTGCTCGTTCACCTATTCAGATGTGTTAAGTCAGATGCACCTAGAGTGCGCTGGCGGAGTAGTGGCAACACACTCAGCTCGCATATCAGACGTCCGGAGGTCAGATCTTGTAAGGATAGGCACTGTTAATGAGCTCTAATAAGAGCGAAACTCGATTCCGGTGCTTCCCTCCCTCCCCTCGGTTGGTGCTGGTTCATCGGAGTTGTTGCACCAAGACAGGAGGACGCTTATCCAAACAAATCCATAAAATACCTACTACAAGTGTTTGGGAGACTTGAATGTACAAATCGACGTCTCACTATAGTTGCATCACTTTGTTCACTCAGCCAACTGACGATCAAACGTAAAGTAGAGCGGAAGGCTGATGAAAACTAGGATAATGCATCTACCCGATCAGCCTTAAGAAAGGTGAAACCGGTTGTGGACTGTCGGTGAGCTTTCAGCAACTTTATGAGTAAAGCCTTTCGTCTAGTTCGAGAGGTCTCTCACTTCTTATAACGCAAGCGATAAAACACTAATTGATGTGTGTTCACAACTTGCCACTGAACAAGCACTACAAGTTCGGCTGGAACCGACCTCCACTAAACTGTTCCTTATGAAGAAAACACGAACAATTCAATTGGCACCACTGACTGTCTGAAACACCCTAGAGTATTACCGAAAATGACTGCTTCAACGGAGCGAATTCGTACGCGACCTGTACGTCCAGCTTAGTTTTGTTAAGGTAGCCGACTACATGTATTACACGCAATGAACGACTCTTATAAGGGACCTTTTTGTCAAGTGCCGCACTCACAGGCAGTTGACTCGTAGTCTTAACTGCAAATCCTTTCTCCCATTGGACGCGTGGATTGCAGCCGCCGGATGAAAAACGCATCCAAGTCATCATCTCTCTTAAATAAAAAAACCTCCTCACATTCACCCGAAATTCTTCGACGTACAAGGACAACGCGGACAGACCCAAGTAAGTTACATGTTCCACTGTTCCAATCGTCATTCTGGAAGATGGTGTGGTTGTGTTGCTGAGTTCACCACTGAGGAAATGTTTTGACGATGGTAGAGCAAAGTACGCATCTAATCTCTAGTGTCAACACGCGAACCACCATATTTTGAGAATTCGATTAAGACTAAACATCCATGTTTTGTGTTCCCGCTCTATCCAGCATGACTATACGCTTCACACCGACATGGATGTGTATTAATTGTTGTTGTGAGTACAGCTAAACGGAACATTGACCCAGCAGCTAAATTGTTTGTTTTTGGCTCCATAATCGTAATCGATTGACCCAGCAGTTACGTATTTTCTTGTTTTGTTCTGCTTACGGTAGCCACCTCGTAAGCATTCCTAATTCATGACCGACACGTCAGTACTGTTCAGCCACACTGGGCTGATGCTTCGTAGCGTCATTTCTTGTTTTTTTTTGTTTCTACTGCTTTCCATATTCCCACGAGAATACCCTGTGTACAACATGTTCGGAAAGGAACCTCATACAAGTGGTCTGTTTTCTACGACGGGGACCAATCGGTGAGTGGTGCGTGACAGCAGCGTGATTGGTTTTCCTGCAGTCAAAATGATCATTCGTGTCCTTCAGTTGATTAATTATGCTCGTGAAATTATGGTTTCTTCGTTTCGTTTTGAAGTGGTGTACTTCTGTCCGTTTATGCGAACACCTGAATGCCGGATGTCCTTCGCAGAGCACTGCTCACAGAACGCTAAGTTTGTTTTGCTAAATGTAAGGCTCCCTGAGGTTTATGTGATTCTATGTCTCGCTGAAACGCGACCTCTCTAAACTGACTGTGCCCAGTATGGTTAACTGTGTGAAAGAAACATTTAAAAATTATTGGACAGATTTATTTTAGTTGTCCCACACTGAGACTGGCGTTCATCTGGTGGCATTCTATGGGTCTGGTTGTCTACATATATCGTTTGATCTGCGGTATTCGCGGTTTTTTTAGAGGCGGGCTCTTGGCACCAATGTAGTTATGAATGCGAATCCGTAATCTGAGTGTTCTAGATTCAAGTTATGCACAAAATCAGGCTAGTCAATTGGCTGGATCATGAAAGTAAACCTGAATTAGGACAGGTGGAAACAAATGCGACAACAAGTATTGTGGTGGTAAACAATACCCACGTGCATTCGTGCGTGATAGTTCGACCCATCCAGCATGATTGTTGTCTTGATATTTTATCAACTCCTAGTATGGTGATTTCTACTCGCAAGGCAGTATCAGCTCTGTCCATGCTATTCGTTATCAGTTCTCATTCAGATGGGGAGGGCGAGATGGCCCAAGTGGTTAGAGCGCGAATTTACTGATCGGAAGGTCCGTGGTTCGAACAACGACCTCTGCCCCTCAACTTCCCCTGTCTAGGCTTGGGCAACCTGGCAGTATCTCAGCTCTCGTGCTTCCTTCGGGCGGCATAGCCCCGAAAGGGTGCTACAGCTGAACGATTATTTTATTTGCATTTTCTGATTCACATGCAACGGTCCTATCCTTCTTCTCCTATATCCATACAGTCGTTCAGCTCTAAACTCTTCTCAGTGCCCAGCTGTCAAACTACACGAAGGAGACACGAGGAGTGCGATGCTGTGAAGTTTTCCAAGCCCAGACAGGAGCAGTCGAGATGCTGGAGTTGGGTTCGAACCATCAACCTTTCGGTCAGTAAGTTCTCGATGAGCTACCCGTGTAACGGTGGATACTACTGATGAGGCATGTGAGTAGTACGTCTTCTCGTAAATCCGCTTTGCGTCTCTTGAAAAGTGAGATCTGTTACGGAATTGGCGAGTCTCTTTGTAGCATTTGCCTGGATTTGAGTAACAGTCAATGAATATCCAGAAAAGTTCAGGAAGACGCGTTCAAGGAGAAGGTGGATATTCAGTTTTGTAAACGAGATGCATATGAGAGTGTTGCTCCCCTGTCCAATAGTCTGTAACTGTTAAGTTGGTGTTCTCAAATAGACAACTCTGCAGCGAAGGCCTTCTTCCTTTCACCCGGAGCTCCTGTCCATACATGTCGGATTAAACAACGGACTGGCGATAACTCAGCTCATTTTGATTGTTCCAGACAGTCCATTCTCTCTACAACTAACTAACTGGATTTAACCTACGATTTTTTACTCAGTCAAGCCTAGGTTCCATGAATTAAACTATAATATTTTCGAAGCTTCGCATTCCTTTCGATAGTGAGCATTCCTGTTTTCAGTGCTTAGTGTGTTTCAGCGTTTGTACTCGTTCCGTTTTGTCTTCCGTGCTTTACCACCCCTGCTGTTCCCGCTCCAATCCCTAGTGCCGGAAAAACACTCACTGACAAGGAACATAACAGCTTTATTGCACCAAGCGATAGCAAAAGTTACAAAGGCTCCGCACTGTTTAGAAGGCGCTTTTTCCAGGCTGTCTTATCGGTGTATGGTGAACACCGATCAACATCGACCGTGCTTCCTGAAATGCTTGAACACTTATCATAATTGGTCGTGCTTCTGTGGCGTGTCTGAACACTCATCGGCTTTTACTGAGTGATTGACTGGTTTGGCTTCTCTATTGAGATTTCGGTGGAGTTTTAGGGTCTCATTAGTTTCGTCCATTCTGGAATTATTTTCAAGAATCTGACCTTTCTGACAGCCCCCATAGGTGCTTTAACGCCCGCGGTGCTTTAACACTATGGGATAAGTCACAAACCAAGTTTTTTTTTGGTTTTTGACGGTGTCTATCCCTGTAGTAGCAGAATGTTTGTTGTTGCTATTATTAGTATCCGTATTTTAAACGATTATGAAGTGAGCCAGTTCTCAAACAAGAAGACTTGGAAAGTCTGACGGACTGTGTAATATGGTACTTTGACATCCGCTCAGTAAACCGTTTCATCTGCATCTCACTGGAGATTTGCCAGGACGACATAAAAAGCTCATATCAAACCACGACTAGGCCCCTGTGTATACTGTACAGCATATAAGGTGAGATATTAGCACTATCAAGCTTCGGAAAGAATCAGTATTTCTTTTCGTGATAGCCAACTTTCGTAATCTGAATTTTCTTGGACCTGTTCACCTTTTAAGGGGGGTTCTCCGCCCAATTCCACTAAGCCTCCGTGAAATCAGTTTGCCCCCGTGACCATTTGCTTCGAGGGTCATCGTTTACACTAATGGTGGACACGTTGGTGCCAGAGCGCCCTTTACTACGAGGGTTCATGAGTTCATCTTAAATTCTGCCGGTCGATGATTCGTGTCAAAGATTTCTGGTCGAACATAAAATATGAATTCCAAAACGCCAAAAATGCATAATCACGGTATGAATCTTTCATCTGCCAAAAGTGATTTGTTAGCAACTTGAGGGCGTCCGTTGTACAAAAGCCCAAAACAGCATAAACGAGAGATTCAGCTGGGTTCCAGGTGAGTTTCTCGCAAGACTAAATTTGTTTACAAATGAGTGTATTTCGCTAATTTCGTGCGATTTGGGTTCAAGTGGAACAATAAAGTTGACGGAAACTCAGGAACTGAGCCTACCTAATGAGTCCCGGTCATGGGCTGTCGAAGAGTTTTCTGCAACCTTATGAGTACTGTCTTACGTCTTTTCGTCACGTGATTTAGTAGGATTGTTTCCATAACATCTTAGTCTGCTGTGATTTGATTGGCTGATTTGTTGTTTCCTTTGTGTCACCACTCCTGTTAATTTCTGCTTGTTTCTTTCCGAAGAAGATCATCCCAGAGACATAGTACGCGTCAGTGGGATCGAAAGTGCGCATTGAATGAAACGAATACCTTCCAATCATTCCAGATTATGTGTGAGTAACCAATTCATCCTTGTACCAACAATCAAAACAGCTGACGACCGATATGACGGAGGTCTCTAGGGCATTCAACTGTCCTTACTGGAGCGACGTGAAAACGCTGATAGTGTGAAAAATAAGTGGCAGCAATTTGATTCGATTACGGTCACGAATTAGCTACCTGTCCAAATTAACTTAGTTACGAACGTCACCGTATTCACGAAGAAAAACTGAAGTTTTTTTCTTTTTAGTATTATGTGTGATTAGATTATCTATACGAAAGAAATGAGTCACGGACAAATTTTGTCAAAACATCTGCAGAAAAAGACGAACTAAAGATCTCGAGGATTTGGAAGTAAACAGTTTCTGTGTGACGCAGATTTTGTCAATAGGTTTTGTTCTCCGGTGCCCTATTCTAGACGTTTATCATGGAAAAACCTGATGGTCTGTTTTTAAGAGGCTGACGAATGTCGTTCTGAAATTAATTAGAGACTGCTCTTACCCACAAAAGGTGACATTGTTTGGAAATGCCCAAATGGTTTTTCGATCGAAGTGTTTTCCTCCAGGCAGCCGAAGTCGCTGAAGCCCGTTAGTGACAAACTGGAAGGACTGAATAAGAGAATGTTGTGTCACACATAAAGGACCCCCGTCTGGCTGCTACTTTGCGCGTGAGAAATACATGGACGTTGCGCATGTATGAGTATGCTTTTGGAAGATCTGATCGAGAAAAGCTTTGTCGCGACCCTTGAGCGTCACCCATAGAAGAGGGATAATCGAGCATGAACAGCAACGACGGTTGAATGAGTGGATTTTTCCCGAGAGTCTCCTCATTAACAGGACGGAATTAGGAAGGATCCTGCTTAGAAGGTAAGTATGAATGGTCAATACTATTACCTGTTGTTGTCCTGTCTCAAGATGTCTGCATAAGGCATATATAGCAGTTGAGAACCGACCACCCACTTAGGTGCACAGCCAGGCTAATCAACCCACTAAATCACAGAGTTATATGCGATGTATTTTAGCAGCCTCTCCTTCAGTCTTCTGAAACAGGTCTTCTCAGTTCCACTAAAAAATGAAAACCGTAACCTATATAATGATCGTGCCTTATAAAGGCAACATCAGCAGCTATCACGATCGTTAAGACAAACGCTTATTGCACTTACGTGACCTGATTTGTTCATCGTGTACTTTGCTCGCCCCGGTTTTTCTGCTCATTTTTTAGGCAGCGATTCCGACAAATGTTTTACGATTATCCTGTCCGTACTCCCATTTTGAGATAGCTGTGAAATTTTTGAGATAAAGACATGTCTGCTACTGGTTGCCGAGGCGGTGTGACATGCCAAGCATTCTAACGTGAATAGAATACAGGGCTGTAATTAGTATCTCGCGGAGAGAGGTTTTATACCAAACCGGTTGATATGTCGTTCAGCTCTAGCATTCTTTCGGTGCCTAACTGCCATGTTATCAAAAGAAAGCACGGGGGCTGAGATACTGCCAGGTTGCCTAAGCCTAGACGGGGGAAGTCGAGAGGCGGAGGTCAGGTTCGAACCACGGACCTTCCAACCAGTAAATTTGCGCTCAAACTACTGAGCTATCTCGTCCCCCAAGCGAGATGGCCTAAGTGGTTAGAACGCGAATTTACTGATCGGAAGGTCCGTGGTTCGAACCCGATCTCTGCCTCTCGACTTCCCCTGTCTAGGCTTGGGCAACCTGGCAGTATCCCAGCCCTCATGCAACCTTCGGGTGTCATAGCAGTTAGGCACCGAAAGGGTGCTAGAGCTGAACGATTTTGGTCCCATGGTGTAGCGGTTGATATGTAGCAGTGAGATAATCAGTTAAATGATCTGGGTCGATAGAAGAAGGCCCAATCTAACGGAAGTCCAATTCACCTCCTCAACCCTAATCCATTTATCCTTTCACTTCCTAACCCACACAAATCACCCAATAGGATTATCCCACTACAGTGCTATAAACTGAACGCTGAGGCTCCAAATGCCGATTCAAATTGGTGCTAATTTCCCCTCATAGTCCCTTTGCTGAGCTGGTCGTCCACATTAACCAATAAGATGTTCTGACTAACGATCAACACCGAGGAAATCAGCTGGTTACGGGACCTCATTTATTGGTTCTGCGTCTGGCCCACCACTCGGTATGCCTATCAAATTATTCGTCCCGTCTGACGAAGCCTTTGAGTCGAAAGCGAGATGTTGCCCTGCAACGAGGATTGTGCCTCTCTGGTGAGCCCCAATGAGGACCAAATGGAGTGTGGGTCGTCAAACAGTTTTCGGGCAACTCGCGAAATACTTCCGTTCGCACACCGGTTTTAACAGCAGACTTGATTGAACCCCAGCTGAAACTCTCGTTTATGATATTCATCAACCGAATGTGCTGCACAAAGGCCACCTCATATTTCAATTGATACGATATTTGAGACATCACAGCATAATGAGTAGTGTGTTTCCTCTTGTTTTCAGCCACCTTATGAGTAGCTTATTCCTCCAAGAAATCCACCGGTTTTTCATCAAACTATTATATCAAAGAGGTTTTTGGGCAAGTATGAACAAACTGAAAAACTGAACATCTAAATCAGAGTGATTCATTTGTAATTTCAAATAGAAACCACTTTCAGGCTCAGCGTAACTCCTAACAATCGACATCCGCATCAAGGAACACAAACCCCACTAGCAGCGCACTTTCTCTAGGAGGTAAAATCCTGAACATAATTGCATAATTATCTATCTATCTATCTATCTATCTATCTATCTATCTATCTATCTATCTATCTATCTATCTATCTATCTATCTATCTATCTATCTATCTATCTATCTATCTATCTATCTATCTATCTATCTATCTATCTATCTATCTATCTATCTATCTATCTATCTATCTATCTATCTATCTATCTATCTATCTATCTATCTATCTATCTATCTATCTATCTATCTATCTAGCTATCTACCTATCTAGCTATCTATGTATATATGTGTCTATTTGTGCCACCCCTGTTCTTCGGGGATTACAGCTATTCCTTACTAGTTTGGCTGACAGCCCCCATCAAATTGCACAGTAAGAATATAACAATGTTAGATATATGTGTAGGCATAATTGCAAGTATTTTTTGCATAAATGTGTGACCATAAATAACCTTTTGCATTTACCTGCGCATAAAATGTTTTCAGGTAATTTTCAATGCCAGAGCTTATTCGGTGCCATTTGCATGCAGATAAATTAGTGATGTGCCAACAGTTTAGCTAAACGAACTGACGGAACGAACCAGTTCAAATAGTTTATGGGGTCAGTTATACCATGCTGCACGCGACAGTCAGTTTTTGTGTCTGATGAGGTGAAATTTACCCTGTTCAGTAACCGAGTGCATTTCTTTCGGCAGTTCGTCTAAATACACAATCCAAATTTCGTGGAAACACTCATGCAACTAGAAAAATGTGAAAATCATGGAAACTTATTTGAAAAGTACTCACTACTATCTCCATGACAGTATGGATTGAAAATTACCTTCAAGGTTTGTGCAGCCTAAATCCCACTGTGGAGCACAAATGGTTTTATAAGCCAAGAAACTCAGGTGTTCTCGGAAATAGATGCTTTTATGCTGCGTCAAACTGAGCAGAAGAATAGTGTGCCAACGACCCTCCACACAATGGATACCTGCACTAAAGACTATTCACGTGATGATTACATCGGGTTTTGCCAACAAAAAGCTCACAATTAGAAAATATAGTCATCGAGCTTAGGTACTCAGCAAACCCCTTTGGAACTTTTTGCAAAGGAACGGCGAATGGTTTGCCGGAATTCGAAGATGATCTGCTATGTATACTAATTACCTGCTGTTACTCCATTTTACTGTTCCGTGAGCTTGTTCCAGAACAATATTTGGATGATCCCTTTCGATGGCCACCGGTATTGAGCCATCTCTTAGTTCATGGCCAAGTTCCCTCTCTTACAGACACCGATTCTACTCAGATTTTTTCAGTAGAACAAGTCCACTCATCTGACGGTGAGTATCAGAAGTTTGTCTTGTTCGTTTCAGTTTCAGTCGTCACTGTACAGAACCTTGTATGTCAGTTAAAATATATGCCAGTTTGGCTAGCATATCAGTCAAGCCTGTCAGCCAACTGTGACTTCGGGGCGTGCCGCTCTCTGTCGATATTTTGAGAGGTCCTTCCGAAGAAGAAGGGTAGACTTCTCAGGAAGGAAGTTTCAGGTGACACTGCTCCTTTCACACAGCCAGCAAAAACACTACTGTCTGGCATTCTCCTACCATGGGCAATTTTGGAGAGCAAACATTAGAGCCACAGTGACCGATAGTGAGGCAACTATTTCTGAACTGCGTTCATCTTCCTGATAAGAAAGATTCAGAATGAAATTTACAGGAAGGACTCTTCTTAGAGGAGGAGTTCGCAGGTTCTGGGGCTATTCGGCAGGATATTGTCGATAGCCGGTCTCTGGATAGAGGTGTTTGCTGAGTAGTCCGGAATTGGATTTGTCCTTATTGTAAGTGTCCGGTGGTGGGGCTCATTTGTACCATGGCTCCATTCCTCCGCTAAGAAAACAGTGAGATATGAACAAATCTGTCATTATAGTGCAAGCGCACTGAGTAGCTTTGGCTACACGAGCATTTGGACTTTTGTGTAGAAGTTAGGTGAGAATACCTGTTCGTTCAAGGTATGCCCTGTAGATAACAATGAATTTTCTGAATGTGACGATCGTTTCACACCAAGAGTAAGCAGGCATACTATACAATTACTGGTCAAATACACTCATTTGCACACACACCTATTAAGTTTCAACCGAAGACCCCAGCTAAGTCCGAGCTAAATCCCTCGTTTACAATATTTTTCAAATGAAACCGTCCCAAAAAGGCAGCCTCATATTTAAGTTTGTACGATATTCGAGATATATATTCTAGGTATATTTCCTTGAAGGTTGCCGAAAACTCTTAGACAGTCCACGACCGGTTTTGCCCATCTTGGAGCTCATTAGATAGATGCAGTCCCCGAGTTTCCGTCAACTCAACTTGTACCAAGTTCGCGAATTACACTTATTTACACATCAATTTGGTTTTCACCAAAAGCGTATCAACCAAAACATAAGGTGACCTCCGTGCAGCACATTCTCTCAAAAAGACTACCATGAACGAGAGGTTCATCCGAGTCCCCCATGAAAAGCAAATCGAAATACAAATGAGTGCATTTGTCGAAATCTGTCCAATTCGAAGTCAATTAGAATATAAGTTTGACGGAAACTCAGGGACTGCGCCTACCTGATGAGCTTCAAGAAGGGCGAAACCGGTCGTGGGCTGTCGAATTGATGTCAGCAACCTTATGAATAGTGTATTACGTGTATACAAACCTGTTAGTAGTCTCATTCAAGGAAACTACACAGCTACGTTTCCCGTCATTCACACCCAAAGGCGACAATTCGTTAGAACACGATAAGCGTCGCTATCCAAAAGACCACGAACCATAAACTTCAAAAAGAAGTGACGGTAAATCGTTTTTTTTCAGAAAGGTGTGTCTAGTTTCGAACACTCTGTACGTGACCAGATCACTTTTAATGTTTTTTTTTTCATGAATTAGCAGTTAAAAATACTCCCAAAAATTTAACTCCACTCCCAAGTGCGCCCGATAGCTCTAAACAGTCGGACGTGTGGTACTGATTGTAGAGTGCACTACCACGTGATTAGTCACATCAGCCGAGCGTTCGATCTCGAGGCTGAGTGGTCGAATCGCATGAAAACAGACTGTTCAGTTGGACAACTCTTCATGCGCCCTTCCGATCGAATTGGGGGAAGATGACAGGTCGACGCAAGGCCACCCTGAGGACCTGCGACGAAATTGTAGGGTGACTCTGATTTTTTGTGGCAGCCACATGTTTAAAGTTCCGAACTTGAGGACAACTAGGACGATTAAAGTAAAATGTTCTGCGAAAACCTCTATCCCAGGGGCCAAACTGAGGATGGACAAACGTGCAAACTTTTTCCTCAGAAAACATTGCGAAAAATCTACAGAATTATCTCGGACCGCCAAGCCATTCAACGTTGGTTCTTATCGATCAGCAGAGCTGCAACAGGTGTAGCGACGGGTAGTTTGAAATAGCACAATCAGATCGGTTGTTCCCATAGCAGTCTGTTTTGACCTCCGCTGTGATGGCTGCCATCACGTGGAGAGTCAGATGCGTGTGGCGTGTCAGTCCATCTGGAATGTTCGTGACACCACTGATTCAGTGGTCGCATTGAATTTATCACGCACTGGTAGTCAGGAAACGAGATACATTGTCCTTGTGCCAGTCGTCAGTGTCAGCTTTAATTCCCATCTCCCCGATCATGAGTCGGGTCACGAGGGTCTCGACTCTCCAGAGTTCTACGACCACTCAGATCATCAAATTTAGACTCACTTGGAACTTGAATGTTTGATGCATAGAAAACCTTACTATCCATGAAAATCACCTCAAATAAAGTGAGCAAAAGTAAACATTCCTCCGCTTTGAAGAAACAGAAAGGATATATGATGATTCTTTCGGAATAGAAGGGAGGGGAACAGCGGATGTCTCATACCGTTTCTTAGTAAACTGCACGTGCATCAGAGATGAGGACACTACCTGGTGTCTACGGGACGTGCTCAAGGATATACAATTTCTAGACTAGAAGCAAACGAACAAACATGCAATTGGACTCGAAACTACCTGTCATGGGCGGACATTTGTGTGACCTGGAATAACCAATCAAAGTTTGTCACTGTTGATGACGAGAAGAAACTCAGCTTGGATGGGTGTGTTTATAGAACAACTACTGGCAAGAGGTCGAAATGGTTTCAGCAGAAGAAATACGTGTCCTAAGCTGGGATGCCTCTTCAGCCTTCAGAATGAGTGAATAAGCAATGCTGGATGTCACTCACCACTTTGATGTGTTAACTGGGTTACTGGATCAGCTCGTGTTGCCTCCAGTCTTCAAGGTTGGAAGGGGGGCGGGAGGATAGCACAGCTGTACATAGCTCTTCGTTCATAAGGGACTGACTTCCTTCCTTGGCAGTAGCCATTGAAATGACCTATTTGCGGTCTAGATCTAAGACGCATTGAGAACCAATGAGAATACTTAAGGATAATAACTTCGGAAATGCGTTTTTGGATGCAAAGAGGTGCTCAACCTTTGATCTGGCAGAGGGGTATGAAAGAGATTACGAAACGCTTGGGTGCTGTCGGTGCTACTCGCCTTCCAGGATGGGGACCGCGTGATCCCCACTGCACCTGGTTGGAGACGCTGCAGGGCATGGCTGCCAACCGATGTCAGTGGCGTTCTTGTTGTCAGTTTCTATCCAGATTCCCTGGATGAGTGTTTGGTGGTGTAGACACCTCGGAATGATTGTAGTAGGCAGCACTAAGTCCCTTCTCCGTCCATCTTTATTGTTTTCTTCACAATAAGACCCTCAAATAAATCATGGTTGTACTGCAGTGAAGCATCGGTGTTGAACACTGATGTCATGCTGTCGATGATGATGATGATTTTGGATGCTCTCAAAAGACTGGATAATGATCGATTTTGCCCTGGTCCGATTACTCTGTCAAAGATTGTGAGTGTGGTATATAGTTGTACATAGTTGTACATAGTTGTACATAGTTGTAACACTAGTCTAGAGGATGGATGCAAAAGATGTTTGCACATCTTGCCTCTACTCGATCTTTTGTTTTGTTTAAACCGCTTCCTTTGCACAAAAACAAACTGAATTATTCATCTGTTTCACGTCCATGTCAGTCATCCATCTAATCAAGTTGAAGATGCTATGTGAAAAAAAACACCGATGATCCGATAATATTTGGTCGTGGGCTGAACACTTAATGGAAATAATTGCAAACGGCTTATCAAACCTTGGAAGCCGTTATCGGTTTTCGGCATCTTTTTTATCTTGCAATCAATGTGTGGACCATAAACACGAGCAGTTCTACCGAACATGTGATATTTGTCGATCTTATCAGGTTTAAAATGCATTACCTCCTAGCTCAGCTTGAGTGTGTGACCCAATTTTTCAGCTCAGTTTACTACCACACTGCTCCACAGTTTGGAAGTTTACGTCCGTGCCGGTTAACATCCTCAGCAATTGAACCCGAAAATTGCATTAGAAAGCGGTGCAGAAGGACACATGCAACTGGAGAAACATTCCTTTGCCAATCAAGTTGGTTCTAACGGGGGATTTTAGCTGATTCTCTCTCCCTGAATGTGCTACATACATGCATCCTCATGTTTTACTGGGCAAGTTATCCGAGGCTTCACACTATATTATATCACACTATATATATTTTCCTCATACTACGCATGAGGTGACCGTTGGAGAGTTTCCAGTAACCTTGTGATCATGGTCTTAAATGTTACCTCACTCCTTGAGTGAGAACTTCTCAACTGGACCGCTGCATAAAATCAGTATGCTTCATCCTAACAGATCTGAGTGTTTGAGAACACTTTCGAAAGTTGAAAGCTGCTTACAAACATTATTTCCACTGTGGTTGTCTTGCTCAAGCTCGGACACACCGATGATTTGGGTAAAGACATACACATACACACACACATCCATCTTTCTTGACCGCTTACGAGGTCTTGTTCACTCACCGATTGGTCCCTGTAGAACTAAGGGTTATCTCGAGAAATACACTAATTTGCATATCAATTTGGTTTTGCAAGAGACTCACCTGGGACCCAGCTGAATCTCTCGTTTTTGATGTGTCCAGGCAACTGAATGTGCTGCACCAGGCCGTAGTCAGTTTTCATCCACTGCCTTCACGGTCAACGGGCATGTTTTTTATTCATCTTTGCTCTCCCAGGGACACTGAGGTCCCTGTATCCATTTAGCACATATTCATCTTCCCGCCATACCACTAATCGCGACCCAACCGGGGAAAGAGGAGTAATGCAGATAGTTGTTTCGCCCTTCTTGGGGCTCATCAGGTAGGCGCAGTCCTCGAGTTTCCGTCAACCTTATGTTCTACTTGAACCCAAATTGGACTGTTTTCGAGAAATACACTCATTCGCAAATCAATTTGGTTTTTTGCAAGTGACTCACCTGGAACCCAGCTGAATCTCCCGTTTGTGATGTTTTCAGGCGATATCTCGAAAATGGTAGCAACTGAAGAACTGTAGAACTAAAGTTTATCTCTTCAGATCCTTTGCAATAATATCGCTACCCTCTGGAAACCTAATAATTCCAATGGATTACCAAATATGGCTCAAAACGAATGTGGCATTCTCAGGTGGTACAAATGAACGCAGTCGTGAAGGAACTGTCAGCGTCAGCTGAGCTAGTATTAACAGGATAACAGAAAACACACTTCGGTCTTCTTTCAGCCAGAAAACCAGAAATGACTCACCACTAACCAGGCTCTATTGAAAGATCGGCAGAACAGCTGTTTGCTGTGGGACTCACCGTCACTATTGGAGTTCTAACCCACCTAGTACTGAATCTATGAAGCAGCCGAAAACCGCTTTTCTTCCTGAAGGAAACTATTCATGAGGTTGCTGAAGACTCTTAGTCAGTCTTCGTCGACCTGTGTCGTCCTTCCTAGTCAAGCTTATCAAGTGGGCCCAGTCCCCGAGTTTCCGTCAGCCTTTCGCTTTACATGGACCCAAATTGGGCGGAATTCGCGAAGTACACTGATTTAAGTTGGCTTTGATGGGAAACTCAGCTGCATCCCTGCTGAATATCTCGCCTATGAAATTTCTCAACTGAACGTGCTATATAAAGGCGGCAGTATAGTTTCACAAATCAGTGATTCAGCTGGGATTCATTTGATTCTCCCATAAAATCTGAATCGCTGTATTTCACTAAAAACCATTATTCATGACAGAATGAAGACCAGCCATTGGAAACAGTTGGATTGATCATCAACTGGTAAACCATCAGCTTCGGAAGACCCTCAATTCCATGGAAGATTAAACCACACAAGGATATTCCACGAAGCATAGTTACGTTAAATCACGTTGTACAGCCAGGACGTTCTAGTGTTTCCTTCCTCAGTTATGAAGGTATTGCAATTCGACATCGGAATTCACCCACTCCATTCAAAAATGCGGTTCGTTTTCTCTCTCTTGCCGATTAGGTACGCGACAGTGAAATTCGCTGATCAGCTCACACCTTGTCAGGAATTAGCACACTCATTCGTTGCTCACACAGTTCGCGTCATGTAGTCCGATCTTAACTACGTCAGATAAAAGCTTACCAAACAGGAGTCCCATGCAATGTGTTGTACCTTATTCGCCATCCCCCTCACTCTGTGTCCGTTAACTGAGTGACAAATGACAGCGCTCAATGACAGCCCTTGGCATAGGCAACAGCAGTGGGTATAATTCAAGGTGATCAACAAATCAAGCAAGTTTGCTGCGACACCCGCCGGTTAGATGGTGAGCAGTGAACCATGTGATGCTGTGCTAGAAAGAACTCGAATTTAGGTGGTTGATGGTGTACATCGGATGGATGACGAGGTGCAATCAAAAGCCGCTCGAAAAAGTCCACGGGGAACGAAATCCGAGTATGTCATACCAACTGACCTTGTTTCAACACAACCCACAAAACTCTGGACAGCCCACAACCGGCTTGTCCCTCTTGAACCTAATCAGATAGGCGCGGTCCCCGATTCTGTATCACTCATGTGAAGAGGTTTTACGTATACTGCAATAAAATTCATTTGTAAATTCACGTCGTGTCAACGGGACACTCAGCTTGGTTTCACTTGAACGCTATTATATTCACTTCAAACAGAACACTGATCGTGTTTTGGACACTGGTTTGACGTCAGGCCCACCCAGTGAACTTTCGGTCCATATGGCAGACGGTGGCGTTGTCAGTGATTATCTAGTCATAGTGATTATCTGTCTTGTAACATTAAGGTTGATATTTCAGCTCCCACAAAGCGCACTGGAACTTAACAGGATCGTTTCCCGATGGATCCCAGAACTTTACTCCGAAGTTGGCAATTCAACGAAAAGAATCTAAACTTTTTGCCAGTTTCGGCTCATTTCTTCCCAAAAATGCCAGAAAATATCACGGCAGTTGGTGGTTATCGAACAACTGAGAAGCTCGTTCTTTGGATGCCGAGTTTAACAGGATTGGTTATGGTGCAATCCTGACACTGTCAACATATTGCTGGTCATTATGGTCACATGACTTTTGCGTTTTGCAGCCAACCGTAAGGTGTAGAGCATAGTAGAGTAGAGTAGAGTAGAGTGGAGTGGAGTAGAGTAGAGTGGAGTAGATTAGATTAGATTAGATTAGATCAGATTAGATTAGATTAGATTAGATTAGATCAGATTAGATTAGATTAGATTAGATTGGATTAGATTAGATTGGATTAGATTAGATTGGATTAGATTAGATTGGATTAGATTAGATTGGATTAGATTAGATTGGATTAGATTAGATTAGATTAGATTAGATTAGATTAGATTGGATTAGATTAGATTAGATTAGATTAGATTGGATTAGATTAGATTAGATTAGATTAGGTTAGATTGGATTAGAGTAGAGTGGAGTGGAATAGAGTAGAATAGAGTAGAGTAGAGTAGAGTAGAGTAGAGTAGAGTAGAGTAGAGTAGAGTAGAGTAGAGTAGAGTAGAGTAGAGTAGAGTAGAGTAGAGTAGATATGCTGGATATGTTACTCTTTATAGACAACGTGGCAAAAGCTTCTGGGATTTAACCATCGGCTGATTTCGAAGGGTTTGAAAGACTGTGAAACATGATAGCAACGTGTGTGGGATCAAATAATTAACAGCAGTTTCTGTGATAGTTCGCTATCGAAGAGATATACGTTTCGCTCTTGAAAGAATGTGAAATAATATGCATTTATCAAGTACCGAAATGAAGGAACAGAAAAATCAGCCCGGTCTTAGTATGACCGTAGTATGTTGAGGCTTTAACAAGTTTTATCGTATTATTTCATGCCGTGAAAGCATAACAAGAAATATTGTCCGAAGCTCTTCAAAAACTGATAAAGATGCAGCTTTACAATCCAAAAAAACCGAGCCAACAAGATCAGAGTAGAGAGCTTGTCATGTCTCATAGGAACCAATTGTATCCAAGATGAAGCAACGTTGGGCAGAGCACCGTCATATGGAGAGAGTTCTCTAAAAAAGTTTCAATTCACACAAAAGTAATTCCCTTGAGGGTGCGGTGTGACACAGACTGTCTCACCTAATATGCTTATCCCTGCTGAAATTGGCTACTCTGATCAGTCCAATAAGCGCTCTGTATCGGTTTATCGCGTGCTCCGGGGACGCCTAATGGTCTTTCAAAGCAGCTCGATTGAGAGTCGGCACAAACAAACAGAAGATCTGCGAAATCATCTTATCGTATGCGTTCGCCATCGTCGTGAAGCATCGGAGGAACTGACCTTGGTTCAGAGCGATTTGAAATGTGAGGGCGAAACTAAAATCTGACATTTTAGACATAACGATGGACATGGTGTGGAGTGAATCATGGAAAACAGCTTCAAAAGACTGACTAAGGAAAAAACGGAGCACCGCGCAAGATGTGTTGCTGTTGTGGCTGAAGACGATCCGGCCGGACAGTGTGACGGCTGCGACAGACTGCAGCATTTCACCTACGCAACCCTAGAAATGAATGCACATCATGTTCTGAAGACAAACCTATCAGATCAACTGCCATTTTCCCGCACGCTGCATGCAGCGCGAGGGCTTCGGGATAAAGGATTGCCAACCGGGAATTCAGCCAAGTCGACCTCTCGCTGGCAATGGGGCTATCTTCACAGAGATTACCATTAGCAGTAAAACGACCCAAATCATCAGAGGGCCCGCGCAGAGTGGTGACCAGGAAGGCTCTCTTGGACTAACGATCACGCAGCGGTTGATATACGAATACGGCTTTGCCAGCGCACTTGGTCTAGTCTAAAATCCTTGATGAACTGATTTTGGAGCACTGCAACAGGTGCTTGAGGCCGTGGGCTGGTCCGGTCCGGAAGTCGCTGATTCAGTTCGGCAATTGGAGTTCAGTGCCTCCAAGCTACATGCCCTCCACTCTAAACGTACCTCGCTGAAGAAAGTTTCAGCAGTGATTCGGCGCCACCTCAGGTGGATAAGAGTGTGAAAAGGTAAACGCGGATACAAAACCGTCTCTGAAATTTGTCACAGTCCTTTCCGTGTGCTATTTACAAATTATCCTGCAGTTAGAGTACAGCCTGAAAGAAATCCAGAGGGTCTCGCCACGAGATGTTCCCATTATGGCCATTCTGAAGTGTACCATGTAAGGTGAACGCGTAGTTCAACTGCAGGCTTCGGATGACGGATAACCTGACTTTAATGATCGCTGGAGAAGAGGACTCTTTCACAGGGGCTACAGTATGAGCAGATGTGTTTCAGGAATCTTCACCTCCCAACTACGAAGGATGCCCATAGGGTACAGCCCGTTACACGTAAGCTGTTCTGTTCTAAAGTTGAGCGAACTTCTTTGAAAGCTGGATTTCAATGGAGTACCCGGAGAGGATCGGTGCCATTTGATCCTAAGCTAACTGGTAATCACCACGGGCCAGATGGTTCACCTGTATCAGATGTCAATAGACTACAGAAGAGTGGAAATCAGGTTTAATTAAACCGTTTCACAAAAAGGGACATGATGCTTTCTCAGATATGTCGTTTCTCATGTTTAACGGCTGCCTCAGGAACCATGTCTACCCACGTCTACCCACAAGGTGTCCTTCGACCTGAGGAGCATAGATATATACAAGGGTGCTCGTGCGTCATCCCATCACGAGTCTTGGACCCAGACAAGGGAACATCAACACCATACGAATGTGATACTTTTCGGTTTCGCTAAAGCCTTCGATGGAGTCAACCACACATACTTGATACGCTGTTTCAAAAGGTGTGAGATCAATGGCCATCTCTTCGACTTGTTGGCCGACTTCTTGTGTGGACGATAACTAGCAGTACGCGTGGACGGGACAGTCTTTTCTTGAAAACTAGCCCTAAACAGTGTGCTGAGAGGATCGTTACTTCATCCTCAACTATTCACCGCTCACACTAATGCTCTAGCGGCCGGCTTCAAGTCCAAGTGCATATTTTTCGGCAACTCTAGAGTGTATCAAGTAGTCGGTACAACTGAATCTATCGTGGGTCTCAGGCGGCCCCATTTATGGTTGGACGGCAGAAAATGGGCTCCCATTAGTCAGGTGACAATGATACATCTCTGCATTAGTTCACACCCTTTCAACAGGCGGTGCACATTGAACGACAGAGCAACTACACAAAAACTTCCAGCCAGGACCTAGGTGTCATTCTTTGACCAGATATGAAAACCAATTACAATGCAATACCGATCAGGTTATCAGGCCTTCCGTTGATCTGGACTGTTTGAGTCGGATTTCATACATAGCCAAAGGAAGTTGTCAGAATTCTGGCGAAATACACTCATTTGCAAACAAATTTGGCTTTGCGGGAGACTTACCTGGAACCCAGCTGAATCTCTCGTTTGTGATGTTTCCAGCTGGGTTCCAGGTGAGTCTCTCGCAAAACCAAATTTGTTTGCAAATGAGTGTATTTCGCCAGAATTCTGACAACTTCCTTTGGCTATGTATGAAATCCGACTCAAACAGTCCAGATCAACGGAAGGCCTGATAACCTGATCGGTATTGCATTGTAATTGGTTTTCATATCTGGTCAAAGAATGACACCTAGGTCCTGGCTGGAAGTTTTTGTGTAGTTGCTCTGTCGTTCAATGTGCACCGCCTGTTGAAAGGGTGTGAACTAATGCAGAGATGTATCATTGTCACCTGACTAATGGGAGCCCATTTTCTGCCGTCCAACCATAAATGGGGCCGCCTGAGACCCACGATAGATTCAGTTGTACCGACTACTTGATACACAGAATTTTCTTTACAACCTCTACCTGTTGGCCATTTGAGTGCGCCATACAAGCAACCTTCTTGTTCATTATCGGTGAATCAGGGGCCCTAGAGCAGGCTCAACGTCTGGTTCCCAGAATGGTACCTAGTCTGCGTTGCCAATAACAACCACAACGTTGTGCTCAAATGTGACCATTCCAGGATGCCAATTGTAAAGTCCAAATTATTCTGGTTAGTGGGCTTCTACACCTCGGAATATGTCCGCCTCTGTGGTATTTGGCCAGAAAACTACAGGTAGTCATCGTCACAGGCTGAAGATAGACCGAACGGACTGACTTCCACCTGTAAACCGGCTGTCACAACGAGTGATTAGGAAGTGGAACTAACTTCCAGGCCAGGTCTCGAAAGCGACATTGTCAAAACACTTCAAAACGCAGATGGATAAGGTACTGTAAAAAGAACGTGAAGAACAACTTCAAAGGCGAGTTCATCTGCCTGGTAACTCCACAATTACGAGTATCTTACATGGTGTATGGAGTGAATTCAAAAGGGCTAACCGTCCATCTAATTTGACCATTTGAACCTGAATTTGAAAGAAATAAGGCAGGAATAGTCATCGCAAACGTCATCATCGTCCTGTGGCAGTTGATGTTTTTCGTAAGCCAGACGTGCACGCGTAATAAGGCAGGAAAGTCTTTTGCCTTTATATTTGAAGAGAACATTGGTAGCTCAGGTCTCGTAGTAGATGGTCTCTGGTTTGTTCGCTGACCTGTGCAGTTTGATTGCAAATGTTTCTTCACCGTTCGAGGTGAATGCATCAGTGCGTTGTGAATGGACGCGCGCGGTTGTCAAGCCTTCATAGGTCGATATAAGGTTAACTCACCAAGTCGACCTTGACCGATCATTGGTCCCTTGAGTGGGCATCACTGTTGGGTTGTTAGTTGAACTATCTTCTGATTGGTGGATTTCCGGGTGTCCTCTCCTGTCCCCCGCCGTGACCATTATTCGTTTGCCAACACAGTGAGTCCGGTTCTTCGTCCTATGGCCAAGGTCGACTCGGTGCTATCATTGAGTTTGCGGTCCCTAACCCGTAGGAGTGTGTAAACAGGGTCGATTTCGATATGCCGGTTAACTGAATCCCTTGAGAAACATCGTAACTCTAGGAATTCTCTCTCACATCTTGTGCTTCCTCGCGCCATGATTTTCGTGTTTTCTGAAATAAACGTATGTCCTTTGTAAGTTTTACTAACTCGTCTGACACATATGGTCACCAGCGGCAGACCTATTCAGCAGTGCGTGCTCCAGTTGTGTACGAAGCCTTTTATTTATTCAGTAGGTTTACTGTTACACCAGGGTTACAGTTCCACAAAGTGCATGCCAAGGCGACACCAGACAAGCTTTCAAGCTGGTGCCATGGGAATAGGACTGCAACCCTGGTGAGGTGAAAATGAATCGTGTTCCTGAAAAGATCACTAAGTCTGTCTGTTGGATAGGCACGCAATATGTCGCAAGGTAGAGGGAGCATAAACATATCAGTGCTGCCAACGCAGACAACGCCCATGATCCGGGTGAGTCAGACGTTACCATGGCAGCCACGAATTTCATCTCTGCCAAATTTTATTCACCTATGGCAGTGAGAGGGAATTGCTCTGGGACATATTGTCGTGACTGCGTTTCACACGCCAGTATGCATACCTGTTGAGGATGTATTTTTTACCTTCATTATCATTGTTATTATTACTGCTAGTTTCCTTACTTTTACCATTACGGAATTTTTTTATCATCAAGTTTGTTTCATTTGATAGCACTAAGCTGATCGTCCTCACATTATCATCTTTCGGTAAATAAATTTCAATGAAACGGAAACGATTTTGCCGCAGTTTACGGTAAATTTATTTGTACTTCGGTCTGCACTTATGTAAGACTATCTCGTCTTTCATGTTAGAACCAACTATAAATATGTGCAGCATTTTTTAACTACAGGCTTGCTCTCGTTCATTAGCTTCTCCGTTCACAAAGTCCATTGTAGAACGATTTGAATTGCTCGCGTGTCTTTTTCAGCCTCAGGATTTTTGTCGCTTCCCCGAGTTACTATTCTGTCCAGCAACGTCGTCCAACTGAAGACACACTGCAAACTCGGCATGTACAGTGTACCCAAACTCAGTCGGCCAGAACTTCGGAACGCCATCGGACCTTCGGTGCGTTTCGCACATTGTTATTTATCATTTCTTTTGTGGAACACTTTTGAGCTTCGACAAGGCCATCTGGATGCTTCGGTGAGGCAAAAAGCCTTGTCCAATTTAAGCCGAAACAGCAGGCAAAAGTGGTGAAAAGTTGTCAACCAGCACCTCGAAAAACAGGAAAAATGGCTATACGTAATGCACTACTCATAAGGTTGCTGAACATTCGTCGACAGCTCACAACCGGTTTCGCCCTTCCAGTTCGGGCTCATCAGGTAGGCGTAGTCCCCGAGTTTCCGTCAACCTTATGTCCTACTTGAAACCAAACTGGACTGATTTCGATAAATACACTCAATTGCAACACATTACAAATGGGAGATTCAGCTGGGCTCCAGGTGAGTCTCTCACAAAACCAAATTGATTTGCAAATTAGTGTATTTCAGGAAAAATGCCTGTTTGATGAATCTAATGATAGGCGTTTTATCGAGAGGTTCGACAAAATGCTAGGAAATCTTAACATGAATAGAAGTTCGCGCGCTCTAGCCTTGCTGATGAGCAAATCTCTACTTTATGATCTTTATAATGGACGTTCATGTGACCAGTAAAATCGCTGAAAATTGCTGACCACCTAACACCTACTTGATGGCGCATCATCCAAAGCTAGTCGAATTGCCAACAGACGTTCGGGATGACAGTGTCGGTAGCAAAAGCAATGGAAGACTCACGTGCTACACCACCACCAGACACATGTGCACACGATGTGTGCGTGTGCCTCCACTCCACGGGAGGTGCAGCAATTTACCGAAAATGTCTGTCGTGTGCAGTAGCTCGTCTCGCTAGCCACGCCGCCAGTGCACCATCCAGACAATGATAGTTGTGTCATCTGGAAACAATAGTTGATGCAGCGTGGACGTCAATAAAAAAAAAGATTACCAAGGCAACAGCCATAAAATCACTTATATCAGCGAGACCAACGTTTCAGACATGTGACACCAGACAAGAAAGGAAAATCGAACACTCAAGTAAAAACTTGTCTGACGTGGAGGCGAGATTGTTGGAACACCTATATTTTCCAAAAATTTTCTGTCTGTAGTGTACCCGTTGGCTGGGGTACGCGCAAAAAAAGACTGACAGAAATCCCGAAACAGCAGAAGTAATTATTTGATGCACCAGGGAAACTGTAGCATAACTCTTGTTGAAATATTAGAACGCAGAAAATCTGATGATGATGAAACCTCGTTCGCTTGGCATATCAATGAGCAATGAGAACTATCTCGGAAGCTCCTGTTTTTGCTTTACAACAGACCGGCAGATGTCGTTCTCTCGTGCTGGCAATATTCCATAGAGAGGGATTTATTCCTAAACTAGAATAAGCCTGAAACACAGAACAGTATGTGTGCCATGCGTGGGTAATTTAAAAACTGCATTAACACCACGAAACACACTACTCATGAGGTTACTGAAAACTCCCCGACGTCGCAAGACTGGCTTCTCCTTTCTTGGGACACGTCAGGTGGACACAGTTCCCCCGGCTTCGTTAGCCTCATGTTCCTCTTGAACAGCAAATTGTACGCAATAAGCGAAGTACACTGGACTATCGTAACGACTGAAGCATGAAACGGCCTTTGAGCAACCTCTTCAGTGAAGAAAAACACGGACAACAGATTCAGTTGAGTCTCTGGATAATCCCAACTTAATCATCCCTGTTTGGGTTCTTTTACACTTTCAGCTAATTGTATTTTTTGTGCCCATGTAGTCGATGACCATCACTCTTGTGGAACTGTCGTCTCCGTCATTTTGATCCATTTGACGGATAGTTTCATAAAATACTTTGTTGCATCCTACCGCCAACTTGCAAGTCTTAGACACGAGGGTAACCATCCTGGTTATAAAACCAATCACCTAGATTCTTCACTATCGTCTTCAGGCATTCAAGCAAGTGACTGTTTAGCCAAGTGTCTTGTGGTGTCATCACCGAACTGCTGGACCATAAAAGGATCTCTGGTGAAAGGGCGATCCTTGCGATCCCTAGAGTCCTTTCTGCTTGTTTTATTACGCCCTTGGTCTTCTGGGTTGAGGGCCAAACTGAGGGCCAACTGTTGGGATGTATGCGATAAAAGTGCGGCTGCTCTGGAAATCTCACAGCTCGAGCTATTTTGTTGAGAGCTGGCTTCTGAGACCAATGCTGGGGTTTCGGACCCTAACTGTCCTCATTTACGGACTCTAGTGCACTTGCAGTATCCTCAGTCTCTCCCACAAACATGACTTTTGCCAGTGAATTTATCTCATGCCAAATGCATACGTGTTTTTTGCTGCATCCATCAGAACGGATAATCGAAACTTTCCTAAGGTGGATTACTCCTCTTCTCTTCTCTTCCGGTCCGTCTACCGACCAATATCCCGAACGGCAGCCAGGTTTAATAATCGCTGTTGGTTAGAATGATACGCCGACGTACTTTATATATGTGTACAGTATTACCAGCGTAGTACTGACTTTATTTGTTGAGAAACTCGCTCCGAATTTCCAAGTTGTTCGGATTTTTAGTCCATCCACTTCCTGGAATTTTTGCTCTTGCTAAATTCTCACATGTTGCTCTTCTAACTAGCAAGATCGGAGCATAGCTCGGGATTGCATATAACGCTTTCATGCTTGCAATTTCAGCTTAATTCTTTTGTGTGGCTTGTTCAGGAAGTGTGCCAAGAGTGTATCGTTTTTTTCCTCTGCCTCACAAGCATCTCCTTTTGTTTGGGTGTAAACAGTGACGTGGTTCTACAACTCACCTATACTACTCACATGCTTCTTTTTTTAGAAACTGGCACAGTCATACGCAAATTAGAGGTAGATGATGTTCTTCTCAAAGAGCCCTCGAACTAGATCAGTAGTGAGGCGTCCGGTAACTACCACCGCATACCAACTATGGGGAATTAGCCGGGCATGCGGATCTATTCAGAACCGCCTTCTTGTGCTCACCGTCCAGTCCTCCTCACTCCGGCTTACAAGAGCTTCAGGACGTTGAGATGGTGGTACTGGCGACCCAATGCAAACTACATGCATGCAACACTACAAGCGAAAAATTCAACCACACGGTGAACTGATGAATTTTGCCCGAATGGTGACGGACCAGTTACCAAACTCGAAGGACAGATAAAAAACCGAGAAAGACCTATTAGTTTCGGGGTCTGATTCCAGTTCCCCGTAGTACATCGTTTGTTGCAATAAGTCTGCTACACGGAGTCCCTCTGGACGAAGATTCCAGTATGGATCAGCTTCATGGCCAAAAAGAGAAATGTGGCTAACTGGCACATTCGATTACGGAAGTGAATTCTGTCGCAAAGAACGAAGAGTGGTAGGCTAATGCCCTAAATAAATGCTTCTTGTATATGACTCAGGCTTTTCAGCAATTATCACTGCTTTTTTGCGGCACCTTTGGAACTGCCTAAAGCCACCTTGCTGATCGTCAAGCCAAGCTATGCAAGTGATTGCTTCTGACTGATGGCAGTGACTGAATTAAGTGCCTCAAGAATACTCGATACTTATCGTGCTAACGAATGTCACATTGGTTTTTCTTGTTGCTGTACGTTTTTTTCTACACACAATGGAGCAAGACAGTTACGTTACAGTCGATGAAAGCTGAGGATCAATACGAGGTTCCTGAAAAAAATTTCAGACCACTTTTTGGCTTCCAATCAACTGGTAATCCTTTGGATTTAACATTGTTAGTTCCCTTTCCAACAGAATTTGTGATTACCTAATGCACTACTCATAAGGTTGCTGAAAATGAAACCAGTCCAATTTGGGTTCAAGCAGAACATAAGGTTTACGGAAACTCGGGGACTGTGGCTACCTGATGAGCCCGAAACAGAAGAGCGAAACCGGTCGTGGGCTGTCGACGAATTTTCAGCAACCTTATGAGTAGTGCATTACGTACATACATGTATCGCGATATCTCGAATATCGTAGCAACTGGAACATGAGGCGGCCCGGTGCGGCACATTCAGTTGCCTGAAAACATTACAAACGAGAGATTCAGCTGGTTTCCAGGTGAGTCTCTCGCAAAACCAAATTGATTTGCAAATGAGTGTATCTATCGAGAATTTGTGATTGTTTTAGGTCCCTAATCACTTGATGGTAAGCCCGGTTGTTAAAAAAATTTATCGATTCTTGATCTCGTTATTTCATAAGTCCTCAGTCGAATTTGGGTATTCAGACACGCGACCTAGTTAGCAGCGTTGTATCGTGCTGACTTGCACCTGGCCCGCGTTATGACCTCAATATGTGGAGGGATGATATACCGCTGTCCAATCCGGATGACATATGAATGATTACAGCGGAATTAATATTTTTCCGGTTAAGTATGTTTTTTTTGTGACGATTTGCCTGAGCGGACGTTGCCGAGTCAAGTAGTTAACACCGCTTCTTACCGGACAACCTCGAATGATTACCTAAATTGGTAGGAGAAAATTCCGACTGCATTTGAACAAATCCACAGTCCACTCTTACCGATGTGAGCCTTTATCTGCTCCTTTGGTTCTGTGGAACGCTGACAAAGAAGAGTCATCATTGGGGCGAACACAGGAAAATAAGTGGCATAGTTGAACGTCATCGACTAATTGCGTGTCATCACCTCTACATGACTGGAAACCGATTTCCCTGGAGTATGTTGAATCCGTCGGTGTTATTTTATCCTCGCTGGAAAATATGCCACGAGCGAAGTGTGTCATGTACTTAACTTACACACACACACACACACACACCAATCATAAGAGAGCTGAAAACGCTTCTAGAGCCCACAACCGGTTTCGTCCTTCTTGGAACTCCTCACAGGATCACGTCAATTCTACCCGATGAGTCCCAAGGGAGGTGAAGCCGGTAGCAAGCCTGTCGAAGAGTTTTCAGAAATCTTAGGAGTAACATGACCTGCCAATTGAAGCAGTGGGTGCCAGTTGTACGGCTTTGTTGTCAAAAAGAAGTCTTCGATGAACAATTCTGAACAGTTTTGAGGTTGGCTGCAGTTGGGCATCAGGGTGTAAGACGAGAGATTCCGATGAACTAAACCATACCTCGAGGAGTGTTCAAATAGTTCAAGGCGTTATCATACAACCGATGAAGTACTCCATTAATAGCTCAGCAATCTGAGTAGCTTCGGTTCGCGATCCCACCTTGGAAACCAGTCAGCTGGATGAACAGACTAACCTTTATTCAGGGTGGGATAGGACATGAATGGAGACGTCTACTACAAACTTAGAGTACTCCGAGAATAAAACGGTGATCACTGTTGCAATGCAATTAAGGTTTATAGATGAAATCTCTGAATAATGATTCTGTCCAGATTCGATCTCCATAACAGTAGCTTAACAATTGCACAAGCCCAGAAAACTCTCTCTGTGTCTACACCTGATGAAACGGACCTGAATACAACGCTCACCGCATGTGACAAGAGACAAGTGGACGAAATTCTGTCATTTTTCCTACGTTCAGTTTTCCTTCATCAGATGGAAAACGATGACACTGAAGTACTGGAGCATTCTTACGAAGGAATAATGTACCCACGTGGTCGCTGTTTCCACAAAATTTTGATTCCATTACTGGTCCTCGTTGTCAAGCAATTTGCTGAGTCGCCCCGATTTTGTGGGCCATATTTAACACGTCCATCCTCTCACAGGCTTTTTGCGTATCTCCATAAGACTCAAACATTATACTGGTTTACAATGTTTCTGCTTCAAACTTGCCTTGGAACCGTACAAAACAACACCGAAATGAGTGAAGGATTTGCGTGAAAATACACATTCACCTTGTTTAGCCGGCTGATCAAAGACAATATTGCAAAGAGAACATTTTTGTCCCTCCCACATAACCTTCAATGTATGGGCAACTGGTGGAGCCCAGTAGAACAAACTTTTACCGGAGCGCGAACCAGAGTAGTCCTACATTCCAAAGATAAATCCTGTCCAAAGTAGTCGAATGCCACAGCAGATGTAGGAAGTTTTACAGAATGCTTGTCTTTATTCTCCAAAAATGATTCTCTACAGATATAACAAGGTGACCTCCAAAAAATGCTCCGATATTCCCCGATTTAGAACCACTATACAGGCTGCGGGCTTAGTGTCAGTTGTATACGAAAAGTGGGTAACTGGAGCAGTCACGAGGGCTGACATGAAAGTAATCGATCCTCTTGTAACTGCAGCTGTTGAAAATACCCGTGAAGATGCTCGCTCTCGAATGTATTCTCCATTCTGACATCCTCAGAAATCGCTTCCACATAGGAGTGAGTCACGGATACGGGCAGACGGTACTACGACTATACAATTGCCCTGATGATGAGAAACTCAGGCGGCTAGTGCCACAAGAACCCCACGAGCACGAAAACACTGGAAAAGAAGTTAATCGACAAGTAACAGGTGAGAACGCTGGTCAACCGCTAATCAATACACATCAGCACAAAACATTCTGTCCACTGCAAAGCCTGGTTGGCCACATCATTTTCCTCACGGGTCTCAAGGAATCCTACTTAGCTTGGATTGCAAAAAAGCCAATTTCCGCGAACTTTCCACCGAGCGATTGACAGACAACGGATGGCGGTCCAGTCTAAAGTTAACACAGGTTTCTTGAAGTATTTAGACCCAGTAGACCCGTGTCTGTACACCCGTATGGCAAGTCCGCTGGACCACGCAAAAGTACCACTTATTCGACACTGACTCGCATCCTTTCATCAGTTTTGTAAGTAGCATGGAGCCGAGTGAAATTCCACTGGGATTTAACCACAGAAATGCGAATTCGTATATTTGAATGGGCCAACTTCATAGGACAAGACTAGGTCTTCATCAAATTACTTGCTAAGCCAGTCAGATAAACAGCTGATTGTGATCTTTAGCCTACGGAATCCGGGAGGTCGTGGGTTCGAGATATGATGGTAAGTGGTGACTGAAAACCATAGAAAAGGATTACCGATTCTGGATATGTCGGATGAGGTTTCTGGGACTAATATGGGACTCACATCCTTGCTATGCGATGCGCCTGCGTACCTGGTATGATCTATTCGGTATAGGTAAAATTTTAAGTAGCTAATAAGTAGTAGGTTGATTGAGGAGCTAATAATAAGTAGTGAAGGCACGTGACGTATTCTAAGGGGTTTACACCGACTGTATGACGAAGGCACTAACAAGGATTGTCTACGTTTATATGAACTATGGATCGGAAAAAGGTGCATAGTATAGTAACGAACTTCTGAACCTTTTAAATGCGGGGCCATGCTGAACTACCCGAAGGATGCAAACACCATCAGGAACAATAATGAATTAAAATTATGTTCCCGATGTAAAAAAAACACTGTACTACTAGGCCAGCTTTTACTGGGTCGACTGTTCCTAATCACATGGCAACCACACCAAGGTACTTACATTAAAACCCCTCTGATATAACCTTTCCGGGAACTGGAAACCGGATATGTGAAAAAGTGCCCTGTGATAAGAATGTATTTTAAGCATTATTCATCCACATGGCGATGGATGTCTTTCCGCGCGAGAACACAGGGGAATACGTCACTATAAGAATACATTTAGCTGTGTCAAATAGCTATCAGTGTGATAAAAGCCGAAGTATCTCAAACACTAAAGCTAAATTTTGAGGATCCTCTCCACCGTATATTGCACACAAAGGCTTCATTGTCCAAAATGGTGCATTCGAGAAAAATGCATATTTTGGTGAAGCCAAGAGGTTCTCACCAGCACTTACTGTGTAAGTCAGTCTCTAGTTCAGAATATGTATAATTAATTGCAATAATTGCTTTCGATTTTGTGGACATCTCAAAAACGTAAAATGAATTGTCTACTGTCGCCAGAGCTGACGCATAGGAACATGTTGCTTTGACACTTGATCCATGTCCAAGGATAATGATAAACTGTCCTTTGATTGGCTCACGTACCGGCCGTTAAGTGGTGAGGCATCAGCTGTTGCTTGTCTGATTGGTCGAATCCCGCTAGGCTGATGCCGCCAACGTGCACTGGAGTGAAGTGCAGCTCAGTGCATCGGCGAAAGATCATGTGAAGTGGACCTAAACGCTGCGATGATGATGGGACAAGGTTAGCATGGATCCACTAGATGAAGAGCGCTTATGGACAGTTCCCAATTTCGTCCGTGTTTACGCAAACACACTAAACTGTTATTCTCACCACAGCTCGTACACTGTTTTCACCAAAAGGTTCAGAATAAGGAAATCCGCTGTGCAATGTGGGCCTCTAGCCAAACCGCTTGGACGGCTCTGGTAAGAATTAAGCTCGTCGATAAGCAATCAACATGCATCGTGCGCAATGTTTATTTATTTACCGGTTAGAGATAAACAGGTTTTCATCGCTTCCAAATCAGTGATCACATCCGGCCCAACACTGTCGTGTGCTTGGCCGCTCTGTAGATTACGTCAACTTCCGTTAACACCGCCTAATAATATCCGTGCCAAATATTTAAAAAACTGAGTCTTTAGCTGTTGGCAGACGTTCAGTGGAAGCTCTGTATCTGTGATGCCACCATTCCTAAGAGTGACCAGTAGAAAACAGAAAAAGTTTGTTCAAAACATGAAGCATTCTGTCAGAAGCCATCGCTTTGTGCCGTAAGTTATCGCGGGCCCAGAAATTTCGCTAGACTTTTTGCTCAAGTGTAGTATACCAAGAAAGATATCTTAAATGATATGTATATATATATCATCCTGTTAGTGAGACTGATTGATATTTCCCAACTTTTCCCTTCTTTTTAGCCAATGGAATTACTCTCGTCTATTGGCTACCTCCGGATCAGCTTAGAGTTTACAGATAAACCACAAAGACGACGTTGCTTCAGCACATTATATATGCTGGCCTACATACTTTCACCCTTTTTATCCAGTTATGATGTTATTAGTTCATTGTTGAAATGTCGAACTAGTGTGGATCTTCCTTGGAAAATTGTTCCGGAGGGAATTCTCGAACAGGACACATTTCCATGGCGGCATGGAAGTTTTCCTCACCGTTATCTCCTTTATATTAAATAGAGTCCCGGAATGGAAAGGAGACACATCCAGGTGCATAAATTACCGATTCGTCTAGTAAGACGAGACAGTCTCAGAGGAGGCGCCCTAGCCTGTTGACACAAGCTTACCTACCTTTGTTTAAACGTTGAGTTGATCAGAATGGTTGCCAAATTATCACTCCACACTAGGAAACTACCTCTGAATGGACTGGTAAAAGTTCAGTGCGGTAGGATGCCTGCAATTGTTGAAACAAGTCACAGTCAAACAGGTCACAGGTAATGGTGAAGAGACTGGAACAGGGGATGGAGCAGAGCACTTACTGAGTTCCCGATAGTTATCATTGTGCTGACACGAATCGGCGACCGGCTATCCGGATTCGTGGTGTGATTTGAGTGATTCAAATGATGCAGAGGTCCCTCCGTTTATTTTGCCCGAGATTACAGCCACCACCACCACCATACTCAAAGAGAGATATACAAATTTACCAAAAATCTAGCGTCAGTTACCCAGACGATGTGAAATGTTTCATTGCCTGTTAATACAAGGTGCAAAAAACACGCAAGTGCAACTGAAAACTCATCAGCCTTGAACAAGAAGTCTACTATGCAATTGCTTATTGCCCCAACTCTAGCGAGGAAATACGTTCCACCGGAGACACATGTTCAGCTGTAACACTCCTTCGGTGCTTAGCTGCCATGAAATCTGCAGGAAGCACTGGAGCTAAAATACTGTCAGGTTGCCTAGGCTTGGACAGGAGCAATTAAGATGCCGGCGAGCAGTAAGTTCACGCCTTAACCATAAAGCTATCTCAGTCTCGAAAGTAATCTACTGATGTTGAAAAGTGTACAAAAAGGGTACAAAAATAATAGTTAAAATGCCAGTGTACTCAGTCGAGTCTTCTACTCTTACTCATGTTAAAGGCCACTCATATTTTGCTTGAAAGTAGAAGAAACGTTGATGAACCTTGAAGTCCAAGCAAACGGCATGAATGGAAAGCTACGCCCTCGTCCAAAGGGTTTGGGCCTTGCACCTTTCATTTAAACAGGCCTTAGGAATTTTGGCATCCGAAAGGAGTCCTGTTCATAACAAGGCATTGGGTTTTGATGCAGGTTGAACGCTGACGAGTTGTTTGGTATTCGTAAGTCCCATTAGTCAAGTGTGGTCCACACCACTTCCGCCCAATCGGGTAGAAAAAACAATTGAGAGTCTACCATTTGCTCATAAACTGCCTTATGCCACACCTTAGCAGGCCCGCAGAGCTTTATACACAGATAGGTTTTGATCGGACCGGCTCTGCTCTATAAGTTTTTTTTACAGTAATCTTACATGTAGGTTTTTTTGTCGATGCTTTTTTCCCAACATTTTGGTAAGAACTTTGGATCTCAAGGCTTTCAAACAGGTCCATTTGGCGTTTTGGCTTACAACGTTGGTGTCATGCATCATTACGTCAACAACCCAAGAGAGTTTCAAAGACCTGGTGGCCTGGTAGTAAAGAAAAAACGAATGTACAAGTCGAAATCAAATATGGTCATTCGGCCGCGTGTATTGCTCCGCACCGGTTGAACACTCACCTGCATGTGCGACAGACTGCGACTGTGATCAGTTAAAACAACTTGTCTCACTGGAGAGATGAGACACTGGGCCGTGTGGTGCACACACTCTGCCCTCCAGACGTTTGGCTGTTCTCAAATCAATCTGCAAGCACAATCTACTGGTAATTAATGCTGATAGCTTAAAAATGACCTTGGTTTTTGGCCCACGATCTCAAGACCTCAGGATTTGAAAGACTAGATTGCGCAGCACTTGTTCCACAGACAGATTATCATGAAACGGCATGTGTTACTGGCTGTCGCGTTTGAGATTCTATTAGTCAGATGCGACAGGAAAGCCCCGAAGTAGATATTAGCCCTTTATTGCTTTGTGCCTCAGTACAACACCAAGGTTCCGCCTGTTTGTTGGACGCGCTTGGCGGCAACATTGAAGCGCTTTCAGTTTGGAGTTCGTCCTGTAAGTGAAGCCAAGTTATGTTGGAAATTCGAGAAGAACCGTACAGCTGCTTCCTCCTCGTTGGGAGTCACCGGCAGTGTGCATCTCAAGAAGTTCAAGGGAGTCTCGAACCCACGACCTCCCGGATTCCGTAGGCTAAAGATCACAATCAGCTGTTTATCTGACTGGCTTAGCAAGTAATTTGATGAAGACCTAGTCTTGTCCTATGAATTTGGCCCATTCAAATATACGAATTCGCATTTCTGTGGTTAAATCCCAGTGGAATTTCACTCGGCTCCATGCTACTTACAAAACTGATGAAAGGATGCGAGTCAGTGTCGAATAAGTGGTACTTTTGCGTGGTCCAGCGGACTTGCCATACGGGTGTACAGACACGGGTCTACTGGGTCTAAATACTTCAAGAAACCTGTGTAAACGTCAGACTGGACCGTCATCCGTTGTCTGTCAATCGTTCGGTGGAAAGTTCGCGGAAATTGGCTTTTTTGCAATCCAAGCTAAGTAGGATTCCTTGAGACCCGTGAGGAAAATGATGTGGCCAACCAGGCTTTGCAGTGGACAGAATGTTTTGTGCTGATGTGTATTGATTAGCGGTTGACCAGCGTTCTCACCTGTTACTTGTCGATTAACTTCTTTTCCAGTGTTTTCGTGCTCGTGGGGTTCTTGTGGCACTAGCCGCCTGAGTTTCTCATCATCAGGGCAATTGTATAGTCGTAGTACCGTCTGCCCGTATCCGTGACTCACTCCTATGTGGAAGCGATTTCTGAGGATGTCAGAATGGAGAATACATTCGAGAGCGAGCATCTTCACGGGTATTTTCAACAGCTGCAGTTACAAGAGGATCGATTACTTTCATGTCAGCCCTCGTGACTGCTCCAGTTACCCACTTTTCGTATACAACTGACACTAAGCCCGCAGCCTGTATAGTGGTTCTAAATCGGGGAATATCGAAGCATTTTTTGGAGGTCACCTTGTTATATCTGTAGAGAATCATTTTTGGAGAAGAAATACAAGCACACCGTGAAACTTCCTGCCTCAGCTACAACATTGGATGAGTCTTGGCTGAATTTTTCTTCGTATAAAAATAAAATTAATTCGTCCCTCGATCTGGAACCTCTCCAACCGCCGTACCGATGAAAATTATTCTCCTATGTTCTGTCAGTTCGTGCATCGGAAATCAAAATTCTGGCGCAAATTCTAGCGATATTCACTTAACTTGACGATGTTATATGTATGCGTCAAACGTATGTTCATTGAATGTGTCCACCTGGGTAAACTAAGATCTCTGAAGTTTGTTGCCAGTTTGGCCGATCACAGTTGGAGATGGAACAGTTAATTCAATTCTGCTATTCACGGATAATTGGCTTAAAACCGAATGTGTTTCCAACTTCACTGATGAATACGACAGAACCAGGAAGTTTCGAGGTGAAATTTCGACAGCAGCTCGCAAGACGGTCTAGGATGCATTTCCTTCCAAAAATGATCTTACATTTTCTCATAGTCAAACTCTGTAGGAACACAGAATTCAAGCAAACGTGTAACTACTCTCTATACATCGAGGCATGTAACTGAAACTTTGTAGGCGGTCTTACGAAATCATATTTATCAGACAAGGTGTCCTTGTCCTTCGCTAGGGTGCCTGTCACGTGCGTGGCTTTAGAGGTAAGTAACAACTAGGTGACAAGATGAAATCGTAATATCTTCTCTCATGACAGTCCTGTTTGCATCACTTCTCAACGGCGATAGCGTTTCGTTCAAGCATAGTTGGAACAAAACCTCGAGGCGGAGGTAAAAATATCGTTCTGCTAATGTTTATCAAAGACACCACACGCCTGCCTTTGATATGAACGGAAGAAAAAGTCTCTGGTCACTAAATGTAACGTCGTTTACCAGCTTATTTGCATCAGCAGAATCATGAGACATCCTGGTGCACGTATTAAGTAACGTGGTTAAAGTTCCTTAACAGCTCCCGGAATGGTGGCCTCGAAATCGCGGATTAGAGAACATCTACTCAGCAGCGGATAATGCGTTCAGCTTTCAACAATATTAAAATCGTTTCTCCTCTCCGGATAAGAAGTTTCCCCCAAAATGACACTACTCCCTGTTATGGAATAAGCTGATCCCCTTCATTTCAGAAAGACAGCTGACACGCATGTGCGAATTACTCAAACAAACCTCTCTTTAGTGATATTCTTCAACCAAATATGCTGCACAGAGGAGGCCAGATGTTTCGGTTGATGGAAAATCGGGAACGACGCCTATCTGATAAGCCGGCAATGGGCTGCCGAAGAATGTTCATTAGAGTTTGCGTTGTGTCAGGGGAAGAGCAATCACCATCTTGTTGTTTTAGACCGATTTTCATCCAAAAGCACTTGCCCAGACCATAATTGCCTTCGTATGTGAATGGTCAAACCATATTTTCATTTAATATAATCAGTAAATCGAAGGGATCCAATTCCAGTCTCTCCCAGAAAACTGATTGAAATTTGGATGGATCGGTCAGCATGCGTGAGTTTTCGGTCAGGCGGGGAACTTGTCATCGTGTGCATATAAATTCAACAGATATCATCCACTTTTCACAGAAAAAACATTGGAATTATGATTGTTCTGTTTCAGCCAACCGTCGGGTCAGACAGACACATTACTACAATCACTATTAGTAGTACTACTATTATTACTGTTGTTTATTTTTTTACATCGTGATCATAAAAGTACAGATTGGAGCAACAAATGTGGAAGAATGTGTAGGAGAACATTAAAAAAGGAGTGAAACGTTCCAATCAACCAGGTGCCCTCAGTAGTCTTCCAGTTGGGTAGAATGATCTCCAAGACATGTAAGAAAGTTTGGCATTGAAAGACACGCGTAAAGAACAACAATTGAAGAAAGGATAAGCAGTTCTGAATGCTCTCCAGTGCGCAGTAAACGCTAGCCGAGTGGATACTCACATCAGGCACAAGGTTCCTGTCAAACTGGGTCAGATATGAAAGTAATTGTCAAGAAAAAAACACTCAATGCCATGCACCACTAATAAAATGGTAATCAAACACAAGTAACCTTAGGAAGCCCCAGTCCAGCAACAACCTTGGTGGATTCATTGATATAAAGTGATCATCAGTTCGTGAACCAAAGTCTCAGCATCACAATTTGTGGCACGTATGACTGAAATGATAGCGAGAGAACAATCAGCAGCAGCGGAGTACTTCACTTCACTCATTCTACGCACGCATTCCGCGCCCGTCTGGGGCCACGCTTAAGTCCATCACCAACAGTGATTCGTATAGGGTTGGTGAGAGATGTTGAAGCGGGGGCTCTCAACTCCTCGAAGATGGTGCATCCCAGACCAATCTTACTGCTTCTGTGGACCTAACACTAAGGAAAAGTCAATTCTGATACCTTGACGGTAATCGATCTGCAATACGGAAATCCTTTTTGAGACCGATTTTTTTTCGAGCGTTTGAAATGATTTACGAAAATTAGACCAAGAGTGTTCAGTGACCCCTTTTCTACAGCCTAGTCACTACGTGTGTTCCGAGGATTCTGACTGACATCGGTCATCTCGTATCCACTCTTGGTTCTTAATTAACTGTCTTTCTGTGACTGAGGGGTTTTGTTACAGTCTCATGTGCATCCCTACTTGTCATAACCAAACACTCCTCAATGTTACCCTTTTTTAACAGGCGAGCGAAACTTGGCGCAGAAAATCAGATCAAATCAACATTTCGGTAATCGAAACACGTGCTTTCAGCGACAAGCATGCTTTTCTCTAGGCAATACTTACTGTTTGTGGATGCATGTACTTTCGTCTCTTGAAGTTAAACAAGACCAAATAACTCAGGCCATTCACCTTTCCGTCAATCGTCCTTTGCGACGCACTTCTGCGACAAGCTATTGCCGGGGATTTCAGAATGTTTGATTTAGAGGAGAGGGTCATAGTTCAAATACTGAGCTCGAGATACTTCATTGGTTAAGAAACCAACTTACTGATCAGGAGGTTAGTGTTTCGAAACCAGCCGCTCCATCCCTACTCCTCCAGCCCTTGCGCTTCCTTGGGGGGGGGGCACGGCAGCTAAGCACTAAAGGGCTGCTACAGCTGAACAAGTTTTATATGTGTATTCGACGGTTCAACGGACATCGTGTGTTTTCATGATGATATTGGTATAGCCCAAAGTTCACGAGCTGATGCTCTGATGCTCAACTGAATGTCTGTAAACGGTCGCATTCGTACTGTTCACTCCAATGAAAGCTTGCTTTGGCCTGAAAACTTATCATTTCTTAGCGAAACACACTCATTTGCAAACAAATTTGGTTTTGCGAGAGACTTACCTGGAATCCAGCTGAATCTCTCGTTTGTGATGTTTCCAGCTGGGTTCCGGGTGAGTCTTTCGTTAAAACAACTTTGCTTGCAAATGAGTGTATTTCGCTAATTTCGTGCAATTTGGTTTCAATTGGAACATAAGGTTGACGGAAACTCGGGCACTGCGCCTACCTGATGAGCCCGGAACAGAAGGGCAAAACCGGCCGTGGTCTGCCGAAGAATTTTCAGCAACCTTATGAATGCATTCCGAGTATACTCATCACTTCTTGTTTGTCGTCTCCATTTACGCAGTAACCAAGTGTAGCTTTGATTCATTAGAGGACACCTATCAAGAACTGACGGTCATGTTGCTTACCAAGAAAAGCTCGGACACAGTCCTAATAGCAAGAGAATCCGACGAACATTTAGGTTGTCTGAGTCCATCAGATGCACGCCTCGGTGGCCTTGGCCTTCATTTAGTCTGCACACCAAACGCACTGATTATGGCAAGTTTGCACTGATCACCGGTAGCTCCTCAGAAGTACTGGTTTGAACGCAGTAGGAACGGTTTGGCTAGTCAGCATCCCTCTGCTGCTGAACGACCTTGGAATGAAACTGACCACGTCGCCGTCAACCAATGGGGGCGCGAGTCACTTCTTGACTGTCGATCATTTTTGAACATACAAGTTTACTCAGATCACGCCCCTGTTCGGTGTAAGTTTTACCTCTATTTTCCCGGTAAACCCAAAAAACAATCTATACATTTGGTGGCAGAAAAGCTTTGCGATTTAGAACCTCAGGAAACTTCCCAAAGCATAGCATGCAATGCGTTCCGAACTGCCTCCCCGGAGAACATTGACCGCAAATGGAATAAGATAACTAGGGCTATACGTGATGTCGGAACAGTTACTCTCAACCCCATGGTGCAAAGCGCTCAAGCCTCTTAGGCTCAGAGGACGACCGATTAGACAGCAGCTCAAATGTAGACTGTGTATATAGAGAGAGAGACGTTCTGGAACCAGAAAGTTCAAGAAATGGAAGAAACTAGTGTGGACTGAAACGCATGAAAGATATTACAGCTAATCCGAAAAAAATACTCCAAAATTTTTTCCCAGGTGAGTTAATCAAGTATTAGAAACCATATATATAATAAAAACTAGAGTCCTGATGGGTGGGAGGGGGAATATTTTCAAAAATAGTATAGTTGGCCCTCCACCTATGTACCCGTTCAACCCGTTCACTTTGATTAACAGCTGCGTCTACGTCCTCAGCAGTTTCGGAAGCATTAATGCACCTTTGGGCTTTAACCGCTATCGAGATTCTGGGGTGGATGTACTTCTCCCAGGATTATTTAAAGATAGAGGAGAATCTTTTTGTTCTGCCTTGTTCGTGTGAATTTTGGAATGAGAATTTATTCGTAGGGGTATCATGATCAGCTAGTTGAACATCCGTCTTTCGATCTCGATGGGCCAACAAGTGCAGCCGTCGAATCTTCAGCATCGAAAACCGAATATATGCTCTTCATAGTTCGTTTTATCGGATTTTATTTTTGGCGGGTTTTCTTCCTCCGAAGCCAAAAGACTGGAGTACATTTCAGTCAGCTCCATGTCAATCAATATCCATCTGACATCCCAACTACCAGCCTTTAATCAGGCAAAAGTATATGAATACCAAACAGATTAACTTGTTCTGGGAAATAAACATGGAAACATCGCAATCACGCTGCTTTGTGTGTGTGTAAAACAAAAGATGTTAGTACAGGTAATTTGTGCTTGACCTCATCGTCGTGTCCAGAAAAAAAACGGAACAAAGGCAAAATATTTGGGCTTGGAATGTTTTCTATCGGTCCAACGAATCCTTTCAGGTATGTGATTACTTAAAGCAAGGAATACTATAAAAATTAGACAACATTTTTCGCACCACATTCGTTTTTTTCATGTTCCGCCTACACAACTCCGTAAACATGATAACGAAAGTATGGTATTCAAGTGTATTTCAAAATTAATCGTTAAGAATGATCACTGACCAAGTAGTCAGTCGGGTATCGGACACGAGAGAGCACATGACCGATAAAAAAGCCGTTTACTCGGGTACAGTTTTCACTGTTTCGAAGAACAGCCCGATTTCAATACCAATTATGGGTACGAGTAATCTTGTTCATCCGGGCGTCAAAAATGATGAAAATTGATGAAATACCTTAGAAGAGCGCAAAAAGACTGAACTGGACTTTCTGATGACACTGCGTGAGGGGAAATGACTAAGAACAGTACCATGACTCAGGGATTTAGTTGCGATTTAGTTTTCATCTCTTGTCGAAAGCAACTTAACTCTCAAATGAGTGTATTTTCATAGTTGCATGCAATATGGTGTTCAGGTGGAACCTAAGGATGATGAAAACTGGACGGCTGCGCCTACCTGATGAACTTCAGGAAGGGAAAAAGTGGTCATGGGCTGTCGAAGCCCTGATAGGTGGGTCAGTCGGTCGTCACAACCAAGACGGTTGAGGAGTCGGGCATACCAATCAAACACGTTGGCTTGTTGAGGTGTGAAAATTAAGATGCAGTGCGCTGGTGGAACAGTGGTAACACGCTCGCCTCGCACGTCAGATGTGCAGAGTTCAAACCTCGGCAAGGCCGTCGGATAAGCACTGCTAGTGAGCTCTAACAAGAGCCAAACTCAAGTCCAGTGCTTCCCCCCTTTGGTGTGGGCTCACCAGAATTATTGCATCAGGACAGAGGTGACCGTTCAAACAAAAGTCATATGAGGACGAATCCTACAAATGTATATATCGAACACAGAGAGCACGCACCGAATGTCTACGATCTTTCTCCAGGACCAATGCAAAACATATTTGTTATGGGTGTTTTGCCGCGGCGACGTTTACTGTCTCCAAGCTGCCAAGCAGAACCCGACGGTGTGAGACGGTCATCCTAACAGCCATCATGGACTGTACTGAGCTCTCCAGACACCGTTTCTGGTGCAACCAGTTATTCAAACAGTTATTCAAACTGAGCACACAGTTATCACAATCTCGTCCTCAGGTCAATTGTTCACACAGTAAAAAAAAACACTCCCCACAGTCTGTTACAACATAAAGCTGACAGACAAACTTAACTAGTCCACTGGGTGGACAATGAAACGTCCTGTGATCTGCGGGCGTGACATGTTTGGCACAGGAACGTGGGGGCTTAGGCTTAGGCGCACGTTCCTGATGACGCATCGCTGGAATGCGTAGGCAAACGACAATGTTGGGTGGGTTTCGGCAGCCTGTACGGAAAAGTGCAATTGATGAGAAACCATTCAGCAAGGTTGACAACATGGCCTGTGCCGATTAGGTGTACAACGATGGTATTCATTTACGCACGAATTTGGTTTTGACAATGGACTGTCAGAGAGTTTTCAACAACTTTATGAGTACGGATTTGCTTTGTTATTTTCTTCTCAAGTTACCTGGACGTTCATGGAAACATATGTTTCTCTGCACAGCCCCAAGAGCTTCTGTCTATTAGAGCATGAATGGATCTTTGTAGAATGTCTGCTAAACAGGTCCATAAAAAGTTGCCCTGATGAGGAAAACAGCTTGAAAACATCTCAACCGTATCGTAGAATAGCTGTTCTCCCAACAGTTTTATCAAAGAGCACGGAAAAACTGTGGGATAAAAAGGGGAAGCGAAAGGAGCGCCCTAAAAGCCTTATGCATCACATCACTATTCAGAGGGAATGACAGCGACCGAAGAAAACTGCTAACGTAGCACTCAGCGCCGAAGTGGTGTTCAACAAAACACGATGATTGGTAACGTAGCGGAAATTGAACAGACCGGTTTCTTTGTTCACCTCCTGCTGTTTATGCCTTTTTCGATACATTTGCGGTAGCGACTAGATCGGGAAAACCGAGAGACAGTTAGCTACAAAGGGGCTTTTTGGGTATGTCGCAAAGAAGCGAACGCTAAATCCATCCAACACAACGGCTTGCAACCTGCTAGATAACACCGAATGAAGTCAAATGTTGTTAAAACCAAAGCTGTCTTTCTGCCAAGCAGCGGCTATTCAACACTACCAACCCGATTTGTGTAAGCAACTGGAATTCGTAGCTCGCCCTTACTTAGTTCAGTAAGACTGGCACTGGGTCACGTCTACAGCCGTAGTATTAATCTAATTCAGCCACAACAGATACCTGAAAACTCTACTCGCGAGTTCGGGATAGGCCAGTGGTAAAGGTGGAAACTTACTGATCGGAAGCTGCATCGTTCGAACTCAGTCCCTGCATCTCGACTGCTCCTGTCTAGGCTTGGGCAGTCTGGCAGTATCCCAGCCCTTGTGCTTCCCTCGGGTGGCATGGCAGCTAAGCACCGAAAGGGTGCTGAGTAATTTTGACCTTTGCTCGCTCCACCGATTTCAGTGGCTCCAGCGTGTGTTTGTCTGTCAAAATATCTGTCCTTCGTCTTGTTCTAACCTCTATTCTTGAATGCATGAAGGTGCAGGTACATCAGAACGCTTGAAATAGGTCATCATCAAGTCCTGTCAGTCACTCATTGTTTTCTCTCCCTTTCAATCTGAGGCTGTAAATACAATTAGATAAACGTTGTGGTTGTGCGGTAATAAAGCACACGTGTCAACATTGATGTTGCTGCCCTGACGACGATGACGATGCTGATGGTGATGGCCACGACGACGATAATGATGATGATGATGATGATGATGATGATGATGATGATGATGATGATGATGATGATGATGATGATGATGATGATGGGATGCAGACAGGCTGCAATAGCGCTTCAACTGGAAAATATGAGGTTTAGCCGCGAAGTACGCTCATTTGTACGCTCACTTGGCTTTGATGGAAGACTCAGTTGAATTCCAGCTGAGTCTATCGTTTCCAGCATTCTTCAATTGAAAGTAGGTTGTCAAAGGGTTTTCAGCAACCTTATGAGTAGTGTCTTGTCAAAATGTCTGTTATTTAGAGAACGATCAGGGCAAGTGCATCGCGGAACCAGTGAACATAGGATATATCGAATTGCCTTAAAATCGTTCAGTTGCTTGCAGTAAGGGGTCTACCTGATATTGGATGCTCAGTATTGGGACTAACAAAAGAACAATTCTGTATGATCAGTTAAATAGAATAAAATATAATTCAGCATTTTCTCCGTTCACTATCGAGATCCAATCGCATTTCATCAACGCAGACATAATGTAAGCCACACAGACAAAGTGATTTGTGCGTCTTATGTAAAAACAAACACACTACTCACAACGTGGCTAAAAGCTCTCCGATAGCTCACAACTGGTTTCAGCATTCCTGTTCGGGCTTATTAGGTGGGCGCCAGCCGGATAGTTTTCGAAAACTACTCTTATTTGCAAACAAATTTGATTTTGACAGGAGACCCAACTAAATCCAACTGAATCTCCCGTTTACAATGGTCCGCTCCAGCTGATTGTGCTGAGCTAGGCTGTCTCGTGTTTCAATTGGTACGATATTCGAGATATCACAAAAATCTGTTGTTTAGACGTAACACACTACGTACAAGGTTGCTGAAAACTCTTCAGCAGCCTACGACCGGTTTTGGCCTTCTTGAAGCAGACCATCGTAAACGAGAGATTCATCTGCATGAAGTTGAGTATCCTGCCAATACAATGCAAATGAGAGTGTTTATCGGAGTAACTGTCACCTTTAGGTGACAGTTGACAGCGCATCTGTGACACTGTTGGTAAACAGTTAAACAGGGAACCAAAGTCCGAACTCCCCGTAGAATGGACATTTCATGTGATTTGAGGAAAAAGGATAACTCAAATCAACCTTAAGTCCCCGTGCCGTTTTTCTACGGAAGACAGTTTCAACTCCTTGGCAATTCGTGATTGTCATATCATCCAGCCTGAAGCTGACACTGGTGCTCAGAGAGTTTTAGCTGAAAAATGCTTGGTGCTGTCAAGGTGCAAATGAAACTGACCCCAAGTCAGCCACCCTAATGTAACAGTGTTCAACTGCAGAGCGGATGGTTGTAAACCAGGATGTTGTAACTAACTCCTGTTCTCTTCCCGGTGCTTTAATGTCGGAAAAAGCCTCTCCACCAAGAAGCAAAACAATTTTATTGCGAACAACCGAGTTCAAAAGTTACAAGGGGCCTCGCGGTATTTGAAGCACAATTTCGACCATGATCCAAGCTATCCGATCGGCGTTGAGTGAACACTCATCATTGTCGGTCCCGCTTGTATGGCATACCTGAACACTCATCATAGTCGGCCGTTATTGTTTTAATTGGCTGTTTAACTAGTCTGGATGCCTGATGGCTTCTCTATTACGATTCTGGTGGAGTCTGAGGGTCTCACTAGGTTTCGGGATTATTTTCAAGGATCCGACCTTCCTGACACCACAGCTCTCTAGAGTTCGATAAGACTCACTGTTGAATGTTTCCCGCCTTGGACCCAACAGTTGTGCAATGTTCATTGACTTCCCTTGTGGATTCGAATCTGAACTCTGTTCTATTATAAAGCTGGCTACGTAACACAACTGGTCTGTGCAAGCCTAGTAACAGTTTCCACAAAATAAAGTCTAACAGACAATTTTCAAGGCCTTGTGACAGATGGGCGAGATTGCGAGTGCTTGTTCTACCTGGAACTCTTCTCAGGATATACTGGCTCAATCGATCACACCCAATCAACATGTTAGACATTTGCATGGGGTGCAGAGCTTGGAAACCCGACTGACTAGGACAGAGCAGCTTTAGGACTATTGTGTTGGGCCACGACGGATGGAGCATGTTTCCAACACGTCTGTGGACGCGCCACTTTTCTCTCTTGTGATCCTTCACATTGTACCTGTTAGTCCTCTCAAACGCGGGATAATTTTGTGCAAAATTAAGTACCGATTTGTAAAAGCTGCTTCACTTCAAACAATCAACAACCGCGAGCTTAGCTGAGGATCAAATTAAACGGTTCCGGGTCATTGCCAGTCGTTTGTCTTCCACCATCAGGGGGCGTGACCACTGGCCGGTAGTGGATGCACCGTAACGGTGCAGAACCTCTGTTTAGCCCAAACCCTAACATCACACTTCTGACGGAGGTGACCATCACACGGAAGCAGCACGGATAATTCGGATAGTTCGGTGTTGGAACATACGGATCTACCATGGTCGCCATCAGAAGTTACGACTCCATGAGTAAGTTCAAACTCTATGTTTGGTTCATGAGTTTCGGACAAGTTAGTGTGACAAACTGTTTCGACAGTATCACTTGTCCGATTTATTGACTACAAAAGGTTCTTTGTACGGACATCGGCATTTCATTTGTCGATCAATCCTTCCACTCACAACATTGGAATGATTGAGCCAACGCGTCTGAAATCGGTTAGAGAGAAATTAGGCTGGTTTTACATCGAATTCTGACTATCCTATACTGATTTCCTGATATCTTGCCGAATATCTTTCATCCGTCAACAAAATAGTAAACAAAAGGTCATGAGTAAATGTAACTGCATATTTGTAAGAAACATTTGACTTAAAATGTTTCCGGTTTACCCGCTCACATTTCAGCATTCTTGTAAGCAGGCTTTGTTAACCGTCCGTGCGACGTTCATCATATCCAAGCTGAGTTCCTTCCTTAACACGTTTCTGTTAAATTAAGCCCAGACGAGAAAGTTTGGTTTCGCTTCTTTTCTGGTCCATGTCGACCGATTCAGTACGCGGATGACTGCGAGGACCAAGTACATTATATGAGAGAGCCCCATCGTGTTGGGACGAAATCAACCTCCGTACCAACTCGTCCAGTAATTGGGAAGCGGGAAATCGCATGTCCATTATACTAGCTCACACCATTAGCGTTGAACCATAAAATGTCCCGCATGCATCCAGCGATTTTGGATTTGTCTGTATTCAAGTGCGCAGAGTTGATGTGCCACTGTTGAGGTCCAAGATTAACTCATCAGTGAGTAGCGTGTCCCACATATTCACATTGTGAACCATCCGGTAAACTTTGTTAGTTCTGGGCAATGTTGTGGAATATAGGTAGCTCGGGTGCGCTGATTGATTGTTGGTCTGTTCGCCGATCTTGGCAGTTGGATTGCAAACGTTTCATCACCAATCGAGGTGACATCATCAGTGCGGGGTTGAGTGGGTCTTCTAAGTTTCTTCTAAGTTTCAGAATTTGTAAATCTTGTCAGCATCATCATCGTGAGTACCAGCCCGAACTTATCATCACCGTCATCATCATCATCATCATCATCATCATCATCATCATCATCATCATCATCATCATCATAATCGGGACTACGCCCACACGTGAAGGACAGAACCGGTCCTCCGTTGTCAAACAGTTTTCAGCAACAGTACGAGTAGTTTATCCCATCGGGAAAATGAGACCATCCCATTTCAATACCGTTCTAACTGACTAGGATGCAGCATTGCGCTGGCGTGACAAATGTGACCGCGTACTGTGGATACGGCACAGCGACAGTGCATTGCGCAGCTCTGTCAATTACGGGCTACTTCCCCTATTTAAATGAGTTCTTGCTGTGAACCTTTCTATTGAGCATCCATATCTAGATTCTAAATCCTCGTCCCATTTCGATGGCTTATTTAACGAAGCTCCAGGAGTTCTTGCCCAAACCGCTCCCGGACATTATCTTTGAAGACAAGTTTTCTGAGTAAAAACATAGGGTTGATATCAGGAGGAAAAAACAAATCACCCCCGAGATGCGAGAGCTGTCAACTTGTCCCAGACCAAGATAATCGGATTATATACGCAGCAGGTGACAGGTGAAAACCAGGTGTGCGCTTACTTCCTCTGGCAGGTGGGCTTGGTCCTGCTGGCAGGTGCGTTGGTGGTAAATATCACAAGGATCTACAAGTTACGGTAAACATTGAGAGCCTTGCCAGGTGATTAAATATACGAGTTGTGTGTTTGAAAGGGTGTTCCTGAAAAACTGTATCTAAATGCCATCGTGTCATGAAATGCACTGCCTAATTTCACTCCTACAAAAGCTCGCAATGAGTCACTTAATTTTGCACAAAAACTATCAGCGTAAGACTACCCAAGTGACGACTGACAAGCACAGTATTGAAGCTCAGATCAAGTTGAAATGACGCATTGGCAAATTAATTTGAAGACCCACCAAAGGAGGGAGGTGGAGCGGAAGCTCACCAGAATAATTACGCCAGCACAGTAGAACGACTATTCAAACGAGAGTGATGTGAATGCGAACACTACATAATTCGACCCACATCAAAATAATTTGAAGACCATTCCATCCACCGTGGTTTACTGTAGTTTTCTGTTTCGAATTTATCCCGTCTTAATCGACGTGCTAACCAAATGTTTACGCCGTGTAGCTATTAAACAAGCTAACTGGAATTGATTGTGTCTTGGGGAGAGTCCCAGGTGGACTGATCAAGATCGCATACTGCTTTCGTTGATTTTGGCACTCGGGAGTTTGGTCTGTCTTGTTGCTTAAGTTACTAGGGCTACGAAAAAAGATCACTTTAAGCTGGCTTTGATTCGTTCCCCCTTTAGAGGATAGTTTGCCTATCCCACCCCGCTTCACTGGAGACCAGTCTATGTCCTGACGCTTTATACATGCCCGAAGTCGCACTTTCAATGAAAGGCTTTGAGAGATCTATGCGTTTAGTATATATTCTTTGGCTGGTGTATACTTTACGGAAGCTTAAAATGAGAACCGCTTATCATCTGAGCGGGAGCGAGATAACTCAAGTGGTTAGAGCGCGCGAATTTACTGACCGGAAGGTCCGTGGTTCGAACCCCACCTCTGCCTCTCGACTTCCCCTGTCTAGGCTTGGGCAACTTGGCATTATCCCAGCCCTCATGCTTCCTTTGGGTGGCATGGCAGTTAGGCACCGAAAGGGTGCTACAGCTAAACGATTATTATATTTACTATCAACGGATTTCTTCGGAGTGCAGAATGTTGAAGGGTAAAGTTTAGACGTAAATCATAAGGTGATGACCAATGAATTACATTGATCGTTTGCCTATTTCATCCGCGCTTTTTGCCCCTTGGTTCAACCAAACTTTGTTTTCTATAAACTTCCTGAAAACAACTGTTTAGAAGTAAACGACATTTAATCTTGGGAACACCAATAATAATATGTTCCCGCGCGCTCTTCATCCCACTCTCCAAAGAGTCTGATGTCTCTCGCCCTAATCCACAAAGGGACCGTAGAAATGGATGTAAACGACCGGACAGATACGACGAAATAGGAATTTTTGGAACAAGAGAAACAATAAAATACAAGGCTCTGTGATTACCTATATGAGCCGTCTTCATCCGAAGAGCCGCGGGATTGAACTGTAGATGGCACTAAATCCCATTCAGCTAGTCACAGCTATACAACAGTGCGATCAATATTATATCCAGGATTCTGGGTTTTAATCTTTCCGGAGTCTTTGATGGACACTGCTGACGACTACCAACATGGCTAAAACAGCCGTACAAGTCTTCTGGACTATGCACTGTGGCTGAATGCCTCTATTCCTACCACACTGAGATGTCTCCTAATGGTTCTGGGTTGCAGTACGTCGACTGATAAGCCACCGTCACATGAAGAAGGCTACCATAACTGAGAGGTTTGGTTGAACTCATTTGCATTCCCCATCAAAACAGAATTATTAGTTGGGGAAGCCTGATCCCTTCAGAGAGTCCATAAGTACTAGTTATTGTAAAATTCAGAACACAAGTTGGCGCGAAGTACTGTTTTCGCTAGCTGTTTAGAGATCGAGGGACTAGGAAGCTGAAAACGAACGGTTCCTAGACGTAAAACAAGGATTGCGACACCATCAACTTCATGGTACAGCTTTCTACTAACAAATCAATTTGCGCATCAAACAGGTATCCAGGTAGTAATAATTCCTTTAGATCATTAAGAGGAATATTCAGGTGTGTGCGCTGTTTTTTTTTAAGCGCAGGCAGTACGGATGGCGTCTGTGAGTGGGAACAAGGAAGATAGCTCATTGTCCACACTCACATCCTTGGTCGCTCTGACGAATATAAACGTGTCTTGACAAATCTTACGACGAACCATTTAGATGTGGCGCGATACGGGAATCTGAGCATCTATTATGTGTGTAAGCAGACGACCTGGTTTGTGGGCTTTCGAGTTCAATGTCCCGCAGTTAACAAATCAGTTAGTTGCATGCTGAGTTGACAGATCGTCAGCACTGGCCTTAGTAGGGAACGCGAACGTTTGAAAGATTGGTGGTACGCCGACTGCTGTTGACAGAACTATTCACCTATACAGCCCATTGACTTCAAATGTCCATTGTATACGGGTTTGATCGCCGACCAGGTGGAATAAACAGTCTGCATCACGACAGTGTTATGACGTAGCGTGAATTGTCGTTTACCGCTTTCCGACTTTGTCTGGGTTGTCAGTTTCGGTGTTCATCAAGAGAATAGCACAATATGGACAAACTACATCCATTTCGTAGGCATGGAGAATAAATGGTAGATTTCCGTTTATTTTGCACTTAGCAAAGGAAACGGATAGGATACTGCAGACAGATACTGGTCGATAGGTGGCGATCAGTCGTCAATTGGCCAAATTGCCTGTTACACGGAACCACATAAGGCTCGTGTAAGCCTGGACCGTGACACCTCCAGGCAGACAGGAAGGCGACTGTCTATCATACACACATTACCTGCTAGATTTTCATGCAGCCACGTCAGTCCTTGCGTTGTATGTATGTGTAACTTCAAGCAGTGTAACTTTCTACTTGATTCATTCAAGCCCGTCAGCTAACTTGAAACAGCCTCCCTATCCTCTGGATCACTTGTCTCGGAGGCTCGTTTCTTTTTAGGGGTCTCTCAAGAAGGTCGCACTTCCAAAGTCCTTGTTCTCCGATCAGGTGAACAGTTTTTGTCACGGTTGTTTCGCAACCTTCTAATTGCTCTCGCTTGATGATCAAATGATCGATGTTCAATTTGCCAGGTCATAAAAACAAATGTCGGTGACAATGCCTGAGCAACCTACGAACGCGTTACAGAGAGTAGGTAAGAAATTATTACACACTGTCTGATCCAACTAGACCCGCTAGAGCACCTGCTACGAAAAGTAACTTCCCGATATTCACCAATCTATGCAGGCACACAATATGAAATTTTCACACCTCTCGGTCACAGTCAAAAAGCAGGAAACACATCTGGTGAAAGGTGCCACAGGATACAGTCCGAAGTATTCAATTCAGATTTGTCAGGAGGACCGTCGGGTCAGAGGTTACGTCGCAAACCTGCATCGTGAATAGCCAGATATTTGTCAGGTATTGGTCATTGGACGGACTTGGTGGGTTCATTCCAAACCTGGTTGTACAAAACATGGTTTTATCGACAAGCGGAACACTGTGGATCAAATCGAGCCGGCTTCGATCATGTGCACAGAAACCGTTGAAGCAAACATGTTGATTACTCCAGCAGAATCAACCTATCAGTGTCTGTCCAACACCGTTTCCATTCACTACCTATATGGCGCGTGTTTTACGAGTGGAGGGCAAAACAAACGCTAAAACAGCCTCTATTAGTTCCGGTCAGACAAGATACTCTAGCTGAGGAAGTAAAATTCCTCATGAATTGGTTGAACGGGAGCGCATATTCAAACAGAATTCTGGAGATGCATGCCCGACCAGATCTATTGAACATATAACGCACACTGAGGAAAACATTCCACCAAAAAGTATCTTTCAAAGATGAATCGGCCAGTGAAACTTTAGAAAGAAAAAACTTGAAAGAAACCATCGATGTAATCCAATCAAGAGTAGTCTTCATCATCTGTCCTGACCTCGTAAAACGCTTGGAGGACAAGCTTGTCAGAAAAGGATTTGGACCAAACAACGAGGCAGTTATCCAAACGGATGTTTGAGGACATTCTGGCTAGTACTCATTAGGGACGACACCATGCCAGAAGCCATTTAATTTCGGTCAACGAGCTAGATAGAGAAAGTATACCAAAGTTTTATCAGCCTAGTTTGTAGATAGAGCAAAACTGCCGGGAGCAGTTAGCTGAAGGAAGTTAGCTGCTCGAATCACTGGTACATGTGTTTACAGGCCAAAACACTGATGCCGGCGCTCACGCAGCCGCACAGTCCTACTCTAACATGCACGTGATTCTTATGATATATATATATATATGGTGCGTTTTCAGTGGCACAGTTTACGTCATATGCGTGTGCGTTTCTATCTAAGCCACACAAAATAGGCCACTAAACCATAGTGTGCAAATGAAAGTAGACATCAGATCCGTTTGGAGATTTGAAACAACCCTGGCAAACTTCCCAACAAAGGAGCTGTTGCAACACTCTTAGACCAAACAATGTGTATTTATGGCACATTCGGACCAACAATTGCTGCGAGACTTCTAATCGTGCCGTCTAAATCCACTTTCAAACCTTGTATAAGTTCTCGTATGACTGAGCCTTTCGGGATCCGGTCACGTCTTTACCGCAACATTCAGCAAAATTCCGATCCCATGATTTGGTGATCATCGGGTTCTTCCTACTTGAATCGGTGACTGTTCAGATACAACTATCCTGGCTATTCAGCAGAAGTTGACTGAAGGAGTCAGTCGAATGAATGAGTAAGCATCTGGTCAGAAAACGGACCAGCCTTAGAAGGATAGCGGAACATCGTTGTGTCTCACCCCTCGCGCACATCATCAAGAATTGGGTTGCGCCTTGTCACATCATGGAACTGCACCGACCACCATGTGGTGCTAACCTCTCTCCGATTGAGGCGTTTTGGAGTCTACTGGCTGCTTTGAAACAAGACGGGGGAAGCGTTAAGAAAAACGCTAATCACGCACTCAGCGAATGTGTGCTGAGGTGACTTATTAAAGTTTTGAAGCAAATTTGCGGGAAAATTTCTCTTGCTATGGCAGAATTATGGCTGTGTGGCCTAACCAAAGTGTTTGGGGAAGGGAATAAGACGATCGAACTCCGCAACACTTCATAAAAGTTCTGTCTCTCCTCCGCTGTTCATCATAAGTTTTGAGCCGTTTTTCTGGCCATCATCAATTGAAGAACATGACCTATGACAATGTATCGGACATGTATTCCCAGACAAACCAATGTTGATCATCCCATCGCTACGGTCATCACATCCCCATAGGTGCAGTCTAACCTGCAGGATTGACTTTCACCTGGTAACCAAATATAATTCACAGCCGATGTTCCAAATCCGAACAAACTAGCTCAAGTGTATAATGGTTTATAAACGAGAGATTCGCTGGATTCAGTTGAGCCTTTCGTTGGAACCAAATTCGTATGTAACTGAGAGTATCTGACAAATTCTGTCCGATTTCGATTCAATTATAACATAAAATTGACAAAAAGTTGGGGAATGTGTCCAACCACGAAATCGGTCGTGGGCTGTCGAGGAGCTTTCAGCAACCTTATGAGTAGTGTGATACGTTTACTTCACTGTTGGATTAGGAGACTAGTCGACCTGTATTTGTATTTACGGGTACTCCCAAATGGCAATCGGTTTTATGAAAGGACACCCTAAAACAGGGCTTTGGGCAGCAATTTATTCTGGGGTAGAAACCAACCCAACCCACATCTATCAGTCCGACTCAATGGTGCACGAAATGAGGCGCGCATGATCTATAAAAGTACCTTAATTTTTGACGATATTGTACTCTTAAATTAATACTTCTCAATAGTTTTACAGTTGCAGAGCAGTGCCCGGTGATGTTTTTCCGACTAAACCGAACGATCACCATTCTGCCTCATGTGACTGTTGACCTCCCAGTGTCACGTGGATTGTTGGCCAGACAAGTGACTGTCCACTGAGTGATTGAACTTGCAATACTGGGAAGTGTTGTTAGCGTTGGCTAGAAGAGTTGGACTGACCACAGTCGACCTCACTCTGAGTGGTACATCTCATGAGTTGCTGTACTACAAGCGAGTCATGGGATTGCATCTTCGCAGGGACAACGCAGCATTCAAGCTCAATAGGCTGTACCAGGAAGGCGCGTCCGAAACAACTTAGTTTTTGTATATCCCGGCGTCTCACACCTTTATGATGTTCGCATTCCTTGCTGTTGGAGAAAGGTAGGGTCGATATTTCCAGACTATCCTGTTCTCATTGGTGGGTTTGGCATTTGGTTCATCGATTCAGTGGGAAAAGTTCGCCGTACCAGGACAGAGTGATCCTTTTGGGAAGGAAGGTTCCTATGTGGATAGTGTATCCACGATGATTTTTTTTGAAGTTTGACTCTATCTTATAGAATAACTGTTAATCCGATTTCACGCGCATGCCAATTCTAGTTAGCATGTTGACGAACGCAACCAGGGAGATGATTACTCACGAATAGCCACAGTTCTCTGAACGTTCCTATCGCCCACTACCGCCACTGCACCACTCAATCTCTTTATATTCCTTGCCTTCTGAGAAACGTTCATCTCTGGGAATCCAGTGATCTAGGTGATCAATAGTTTTTGGGCGTATACTCTATATCATTCGAGCAATGCGACAGGAAGATGAGTCTGACAGATTTGTCAAGGACAATCAGTTGGAAGTAGCGCGATGGCGCGTGTTTCTTCTGTGCTTCTTTTTGATAGGGCTTGAGAGTGCGTATGTTCTCAATCCAGCTAGCCTACAAGTACCACGAAGTGGTTTGCTCCCCTAGGCGATGACTAATACGACAGGTGAGAACAGATGTCTGACCATATTTTTATGCTTACAGGTGATTCGACCCCACATTCGTATACAAACACTCAATGCCTTCGTCGTTCAGGTAAGCCCTGATATCCAGATGACATGATGAGAAAAACAAATCGTGTTTATCGCAGAAAAATACATCCAAGTGAACGTCGACTATGTTTCAGTCCGACACACGAGATCGAATCCTGGTCTAGCGTTGAGTGCTAGTTGGAATGGCGAAACTTCTGCGGAAAGTCTGTGGAAAATAGTCGTTCTGGACTTGAACCTGTGCAAAGCATCACTGTGAGCGAAACTTCTGTCAAGAGGTACCAAGCTGAAAGCGGAAAATATTAACCTGAATAGCTTGACCGCCAAACAACATAAATCTGTCCTTCCGAGCCGTCAGTATTCTTACTATCTCGAAATGGTCCAACCACTTTTCCCCTCCCTCAAATGAGTACTCTCGAAGAGCCAAAACCTTCGAGTGCGAACAAGTAGCCCCGGTAACAAGGATGTTTACCTTTGAAAAAGATAATTGCAATTGGTTGATCGAAGAAACCGAACAAAAACCTTTGTTGTTCGTCTCCTTCCGCAATGCTACACGCAAGTCACGGGCACGAAATGAAGCAGAAACGGATTGTCTTCCCAAGAAAAGTATAGGATTTTGCCAAGGCCGTCCATTTTTAGGAAGGACTACTGTATAGGTGTAGAAGTTCTTCCTTGAGTACACTTGGTTTGTAACCCAAATTTGGAGACGCCTTATTGAGTGCCCAAATGTCAACGCATTCATGTATATTTTTTCCAAAATTTTGCCATATTAGAACTGGTTTTAGAGTAAACTTGAAGAGAAGACATTGCGGGTAAAGGGCCTTCGGGTCCCTCCTAAGGGTGGACTTCCTTTGTATAACGAATTAACGGCGAACAGTGGATGACCAAAAACGCACGTCCGCAGGATTGACTTCCCTCCGGAGAGGCTCATTTTTGGAAAATCACTATGCGTCCACGTCCTGCCCGTTGACACTGGAAGATTGATTCAAACCGGCTTTCCGGCTACTAATTAAAGTTGTTGGGGCTGCGCTTAGAGATGAGTATACTTCCTCAGCCTTCATGGCCATCCAACTGCCCAAAACGAAAGATTGGACTTTGACCGCCAAGTTCCCTGGCCTATCTATCAGCTCTGCACATCCGGAAATTCATCACTGGACTGCTCAAAAAGCCGTTCCGACTCAGAGGAAACTGAGAATGATAAAAAAACCTGTTTAATTGGAGGAAAGGCGAGATGGCTCGGTGGTTAAAGCGCGAATTTACTGACTGGAAGGTCCCTGGTTCGAACCCGACCTCTGCATCTCGACTCCCCCGACCAAAAGCTGTCACCTTGTCGTGGTGGTCGGGCTTCTGTCGTGCAGGGATCCTGCGGGCTATACTGGCTGAAACTCAGTTCCTAAGGGTTCAACCATGCCAGGAAGGTCAACGGGGAGCAGCTTGACGAAGAACAGCGAGTCCCCGTACTGCGAGTAATCGTATTACGAGGCGAAAGTAAAGTAAAGTAAAGGAGGTAAAGTCGTACTGTCCTCTGCGATGGGAGTGTGAAGGCAGTAAGGCATTTCCCCCAGGCGACCAGCATCTCCATAGTTATGGAAGCAGCGATGCTGCCTTCCCCCAAGGAAGGACGGGTTAGAAAAGGTCGGCCCGATCGCCCAACGGTTGACCGTGACCGCCGGCGCATTATTCAAAACGGTCGAAATACTTTTAAAACCAAAGAGTCCGGTGCTGCTCAAAAGGCACCTGCTGTGCACAGCCGCATCAGGAGTGAGACAGTAATGCCCTACTCCCTGCGCCCTCGGGCCAGGCCGGCCCCTACAGCCAAGTAGGTCAGACTATTGAGTCATTGGCTCCGGGAAGGGTCCCCAAGAAAACCCTAACAACCGCTGTCTCGTGATTCAGACTCTTGAGTCAGAGGCTGGGCAGGGTCCCCGAGCAAAACCCTACACCCTCCCACTGCCTTGTGGGTCAGACTTTGAGTCAAACGCCTCAAGGTGGGTACCTCAACTCAACCCCTTTCTTCGGCCTGGGCAACGGGAAGTATCATTTGCCCTTGCAGCTCTTCGCTCACCGGCCTCCCCCACACTCCCTCCCAACCCATCGTACAATGCAGTAATCAACCCATCTGCCAGCCACCTAGCCACTGTTGCGGGTCTCAACCATCGCCCAGAGAAATAAACCAAAATAATCACTTACTAACCTCAAAAGATCTGATCCATGTTGCAGCCTTTAATGTCCGTACTCTATGTCAAATTGGGCAACAGGCATCCCTTGCTGAAACCTTACATTCCTCTCTATCGATGTATGTTGTGTCTCCGAAACACGAATACAAGACTCCACTTCGGTCGTGCTCCTGCCGCTTAGGCGAACCCATGTCCACATTTCTCTTCGGCATCCGGTGATCCTGACGCAATGGCTCGTGGTATCTACGGTGTGGGAGTTGCACTCAGTCCCAAGGCTGAAAGCGCCTTACTGGACTGGATCCCAGTAAACAGTCGCCTTTGCGCTGTGCGGTTGTCTGGCTCAATTAAGATTAACGCAGGTCGATGCGGTAAACGGTGTTTGTTTGTCGTATCAGCATACGCCCCAACAGATAGCAGTTCTGAGAATGAGAAGGACGAGTTTTATCAAGATCTGTCACGACTGCTTCGGTCGGCAAGAAGGACGGATATAGTAATCCTGGCGGGTGATATGAATGCCCGTTGGACGGCTAAGTCCGGAAGAAGCACAGTTGGGTGGTAGATTTGGAGTCGATGCTGTGCGTACGGATAATGGAGAGCGGCTTCTTCAGTTGTGTGCAGATCATCGTCTGTTCCTGGCCAGTACGAACTTCCAACACAAACGCTCACACCGAGTTACTTGGAGGCCACCTACCACAAGACAGCCGTGGACTCAATTGGACCATATGGCTATCAGTTACCGATGGAGAGCCTCAGTTAAGGACTGTCGTTCCTTCTGGGGTACGCAACTTGACTCTGATCACGCCATCGCGGGCCCGCTTAGCACTTCGTTTCGCCAGCACTACGCGTGCCGAAAGAGGGCAGCTCCGTTCATCAACTTCGACAAGTTTCAGTAGCTGAAGAGTATCGAGCTGATCTGGCTAGAAAGCTGCTGGAAACGCAGTCATGTGGACGACGAAGATTGCTTGGAGGATGGATGGAGGCGAGTTAAAGAAGCAATGCTCTCAGCTTTCAGAACTGCTTGTCCAGCCCATCTGACGACTCAATGAACACTGGATATCTTCGAGATCAGCAGATCTTATTGCTGCCAGAAAGTCCATACCAGCAACTAGCGACTATGATGGCGCACGCAGATCCCTCAAACGCCGGATAATCAGGAGCTTGAAGAATGACAGAGAACGCTGGTGGATTTCGAAGGCCCAGGAAATGGAGAAGGCTTTTGCTGCAGGCAACAGCCGCGCCCTGTTTCAACTGATTCGATCAACGGGTCAAAAGAAGGCAGGTGTCAGTGAGACAATATGCGAAAAAGACGGAACAACAATTCACTCCCTCAATCGCCGTCTTGAGCGGTGGGCTGAGCACTTCCAAGAACAGTTCACCTGGTCCCCTTCAACACAACCACTGGAAGAACCAAGCAGGCCCGAATGGAACATTGACACCAACACCATCAGCAACCGAAATCCAGCGTGAGATTTCAATCCTGAAGCGCGACAAGGCACCTGGCCCGGATGGTCTACACCCCGCGCTCTTCAAAGAAGGTGGCGAGGTCCTGGTGAACAGTCTGACAACCATACTGCAGAAGATTTGGAACGAAAACAGAATACCAGCCGAATGGAGCTCCTCGACCGTCATCCCAGTTTTCAAAAGGGAGCAAGAACGTCATGTGAAAACCATCGTGGTATCAGTCTGGTATCCGTCGCATCTAAGGTACTCTGGCATTATTTTGCGCAGGTTGATGGATTATCGCGAGAGACAGACTCGTGAGAATCAAGCTGGGTTTCGCCCCGGTCGAGGATGCATCGACCATATCTTCACCTTGAGACAAATTCTTGAACAGCGCCACTCCTTCAGACGTCCCACGTTGGTCGTTTTTCTGGATTTGAAAGCTGCCTTTGATTCTGTCGATCGTCAGCAACTTTGGCAGTGTCTGGCGATCAAAGGTGTCCCTTCCAAATTTCTATCTCTTATCAAGGCACTGTATGCGGACTCCTGTGGGCGCGTACGAGTATACGGGAAGCTCTCGCCTGAGTTCACCACGTCCAGTGGTGTAAGACAAGGCTGTCCTCTTTCCCCTTTCCTTTTCAACTTTGTTATTGACATGCTGCTTGAAATTTCTCTGCCTGCCTCTGAAACCTCGGGAGTCGAAATGCTCCCGACGTTCCCTCGCAGACATTGAGTATGCGGACGATATTGCTCTCCTTGGTTCAGACCCTTCCGAAATGCAAATGATTTAAATAACCTAAATAACTCTGCCGCACGGTTTGGCATGCGCTTCACACCCGCAAAGTGTAAAGTGCTGCTACAAGACTGGGTGGGATCAAACCCGCACCTCATGCTTGCAGGTGAGCCAATCGACGTGGTAGATAAATTTGTTTACCTGGGCAGCTGTATAAGTTCCGGTGGACTGGCTGGAGATGAGATCATTTCTCGAATCGGAAAGGCCAGGGCAGCTTTTGCCAACCTCCGACACCTGTGGCGCCGACGTGACGTGAGCTTGTCTGTCAAGGGAAGAGTTTACAGTGCGGTGGTCGATCCATACTGCTTTATGGATCAGAGATGGCCCCTACGCGCAGAGGACGTACGGAAGATGTCAGTGTTTGATCATCGATGTCTCCGCAGCATTGGTCAGGTCTGGTGGGAACATCGGATTAGTAATGCTGAGGTACGTCAGATGGTCTTAGGAAGAAGGAACTCTCCGCGATAGATGAATTACTCACGCTTCATAGGTTGCGCTGGTTGGGACATGTACTCCGCATGCCAGAAGACCGTCTGCCCCGCAGAGCTCTTTTCGCCCAGCCCTGTGCTGAGTGGAAGCGACCGAGAGGTGGACAGTGTATGACCTGGCAACGAAGTACGAAAGCGCTAACCAGTAAACTTAGTCGGGCGGGCAACTGCCGCCTCCCTGGATGGGGACCCGGGACTCAAATCACCAGTGGTTAACGACACTGGCAGAAATGGCCCAATCGCGCAGTCAGTGGCGCTCGTGCATCAAAGCTATCGCCTTCAATGCGTAGCTACTCAATTGAACGAACGAACATAACCTTCGCCTCTAAGGCTTTGTTGTACGTTTCACATTCCCGTTTTCCGGTGATCGAAACTGTAGCAGCTGGAACCAATGTGCCTATGGTACACGGTTTATAGCTGATAAATTGATTGATTGATTGCATCTCGACTCCTCCTGTCTAGGCAACCTGGCAGTATCCAAGCCCTCGTGCTTCCTTCGGGTGGCATGGCAGCTAGGCATCGGAAGGGTGTTACCCCTGAACGATTTTTTTAATCAGGAGATGTCACTCAAACTATTACTCAACTTCGGCTTTCACACTGACTACCGAATTCAGGGTTGGTACTGGCTATGCTTACTCGAATTTATATTTAATTGACAAGTGCTTCCAATCACATATCGATTCTTAACCACCTAAAATAGAAACTGAGACTGAATTAGTTAAATATAGTATTTATAAGGGGTTTCTGCTCTTATGAACAACAAGAGAGAATGCAAAATGGGGACATACAAGAGCATTGTTCGTGTTTCACTGAACCCTACTCTCGGAGCTGAGGAGAGGGTGTGTGGACAGGAAGAGGGTAGAGCAAGTACCGCCGAATAATCAGCTCCAGGATGGCGCGGTAATAACGGTAGAACGTAAAACACAACAAATAACCGGGGGAGGAGCATGAGTAGGGGTTACATACACAGCCATAAAATACAGACGAACGATGTGGAGGTACAGGCAGGTCTTCCGTGCTTTCGTCTTGTTGTCAGTCCCCACCGTGATTGTGAGCTAAACAACCGACAAGAATCGGTCACCATCTGCAATCTTATTATTCAACCGATGGTGAATTATGTTCCGCGGATAAATAGTGCGGAAGCACGGTGGACAAATCATCATTGACCACGTACACGTCAATGACAATCGGTGTTCGCCTACACAGAGAGGAACACAGAGTGCTGCCAGTAAAGCCGGTGCTTCCACCAGAGTAACCGGCACCGCTTCCACTGCCGCACAGGGAGTCTGCCACGGCCATTGCACCGATCCCTGCACGCATGTCTGGATCGTAGATGAAACCCACGTCTGAGAACACATGTTCTGCTGCTGCTCGGGAGCTCTGGGTCTCAGAAACCAAAACAGCCGGTTTGGGTCGGAGAGAACGACGAAACAGTGAGCAGTTGGCTGTACATCCACCACCGTAGAAAAGTCTTGATAAGATACGCGGTAAGCGACGCTGCCATCGAGGTGGTCGTGGTCTGCCGTTCGGTTTGGGTTGGTAGAGAGGAGGTTCACAGAAATCTGGATCAAACGTTATGGGTGTTATCGGTGTCACCAGATGAGTGGAAGTGGACTGGTTTCCATCCACGATGTTGGGTTTCTGGGCAGTGGGTGTGATAATGGTCGCAGGGGTGTCGATAGCGGCCGAATGGGTGTTCGTTGTCGCCCTTGTTGCGGTCCGCGCCCCAGAGCGCTTTTCGTTCACCGGTTTTCGGTAACCAGCCGGTGGGAATGTTGAAGTGAGTTGCAACGCAGCATTGCTAAACAATGTCTCCCGTTTCCATAGTACACCGTATCCGGTGAAGTCATGCCCGCATAACTGCAGAGTCGGTCTATGATGTACAAAAGAAAGGTGGGTGAAGTTAGCAAGAATAAGGATATATTGTACTTGCACTTTGAGACTATATCACTTCAATGTACTACATAATGACAACGCAGCATAGAACGCTGTACTTTATTCTTATACTTTTATTTATACTTATATACTTATATATATACTAATATTTACTTATACTTTACTCTCATTTATATGGAGGCAGTACATTCCTCATATACCCTGCAGTTTCATCAATTAACTACGGTAACCTCTTCCTGGGGAAGTCTCTCCTCCTGGTAGCCTCTCAACTCTCTAAATTAAGGAATGCTGACGGGGAAGTTTACTGTGGATTGTCTAGGAAAGTGACCTCTCTCCAGAGATGTCTGTCTTGGAAATATTATTGTATAATCCATCTGCTCTATTTAATGAACAAAAAGGGTGAGGGACAGTGGCATTCGCTATGGAAGTCGCGTCACATCGACACAGTAAGGGATACGAAAAGTAGAATAGGGTTATCAGCGCAAAGCCTTACAGACCTGCTCTGATTCATTGCCACAGATGTATCCATCAGCGTCTGATCTTCCGCAAAACATGCATTCCCCAACAGGTACATGGTTAATTGTGCCAGAATGACCCTCAAGCAATCTCCTGTTGTGATTGATTGGGGCGACAACATCTAAATTCCTCCAACCCGGTTCAAACACCAATAGCTGAACTGATCATTTGAACGCTCCAAGTCAGCCGTTGGTGAGAACAACGTCACCTGAACTTATACGTCTGTATCAGTGTTTCTTAGCTGAGTCGATGTCGCTGTTTGTCAGGGGTGAAGAAAGATTGCTAGCTTAAGTGGACGACAAAGCAACGGAGAAAGTGAGGAACAATGGAAAAGTGCTTACTACTTGTGATTAACTGGCATGTCATTTGCCATCAGCACAAAATCCAAGCAACACTTATCACAACACCGTCCATGTACAACTATTTTTACGGCGTTGGATAGGCGGGTCACAGTTCTTGACTGTGAAAATGGCCTGAGCCCATTCACCATTATGATTAAAACACCCATCCGACAACAAGGATTCTAATGTACATAGCAGTGTCCATGTATTGGGAATTGGTTTGCTGGGTGCGTTTGATAACAACGATTGTTTTCCCGGAGATCTCGGTGACACCTCTACAGTCGCATTAGTTAACGACTGATAGCCAATGACAAGATCAGTCAGCTGATCTTGATCGATCGAAAGAGTTTGAAATCACGCATCTGTATTGTCTAGTTTAACTGGACTCGTTTCAATGACCCAATGCGTACACCTACCTAAGTGCTGCTATGTGAAGAAGTGGTAAATGCAAACTGATGCTTTACGAACCGCTAAATGAAACAAAAGTCCTCCTAAAAAGTGACGCTTAAAGAAAATTTCCTTTCAAGGTTACAGTATTGTCTATCAAACAAGCTGAACTATACAAAGCCCCACAATATAATCTAGTTTTTAGAGAAAGAATAATGAAGATGTCAAAATCAACAAAAATGAAGTCGTTGGTCAGTTTCAAAGGTCGGGGCCCTAGAAAATGAGTCCGACTCTTTATAACAGCAAACATCCTGTAGGCCAAACAAGCAACCGGAACCAAACGAGTATGATTAATTCATGGGCCGGTCTACGGCTACGGGTACTCGCACATTTAAAATGCGTGTTGCATCAGTTTTGTCATTGTGAAAAGCTGTCCACTTTGAGTTTCAATGATCTGATCAATAAAATCGTAGGTTAGGACGATGCCAAGTGTGACATTGACATGGTCGATAAGAAGTACGAAGTCTATGAGGAGCATTAAACTGCTTAGTTCTCACAATACTTTTCACACACGAGCAAATTTTCTTGGTGCATTTCGGTTCCACAAAATACACAGTAGTCAATCCTGGGGTTAAGTTATCTCTATTTACTTCGGCAAAGGGCAACGCAGTCATTTGTTTGAGGTTGGTTCATACTAAGTTTAGATTCTAGAACCCAACACAACGACCGCAGAATGGTGTACGTGTTAGACCCTAATCTAACCCCAGAAACATTTGCAAAGTATATGTCCTATGTTTTGAAATGGTTTGTTCAAATTTCCTAACTCACCAACGAAGGCACAATAAACCTACTTATATCTTTGTCACACGAAAACATGTCAGTTGAAAATGAACATGACTGGCCGCAGTGGATGGTTCTAAGAACGGACGCGTGGGTGGGTGCGTTGGTGCACGATGAAACCTCTACGAAGAATACAATACATCCTACAGTTTTTTTCTAAAACATGCTGAATTGGATTGCCCACACAAATCCAGAGATGAACAAGTTTACGTGGGCGGGAAGTACCAAGTACTATCCCCCGCACAGCGAGGACCAGCACGCATACAGAGTTAGGCACGTACGTGTCTGAACGCAAACAAATCTCAGTCACATTTGTTTGCTTTGAGAATCAGGCAGTGAGTTGTTTACTGGTCTTAACCCAACCGCCGAGTTTGGTCGACAAATCAATTATTTCAATCGCGTTGTATTGGATAGCACAATGGTGGCAACCAAAGTAACCTGTTCAACTCCCGTAGTATTAGATATGTCACAGAGACCGTTTTGCTTATCAGTAGTACTGTCTCGCAGGGTAAACTATTCCAGCAGCAAGCAGTTTAGTGATGAAACCCTCAGACAGATCAACTTTACCTTATTATTGGTGAAGCGGTCAAAAATGGACCCAACCGTAACTTGTCTTCCACCCCAGAAATGCTGATAGTTATCGGTCTTCTCTGGTGGTGACGATAAACATGTCGTTGACGTAGTGTCGAGTCATATTATTATACCCTTCAGCTGTAACACTCTTTCGGTGCCTAACTGCCAAGCACGAGGGCTAGAATACTGCCAGGTTGCCCAAGCCTAGACAGGGGAATTCGAGAGGCAGAGGTCGGGTTCGAACTACGCACATTCCGGTCAGTAAATTCGCGCTCTAACCACTGAGCCATCTCGTCCCGTCTTACTAATAAAAAGGTACTTAAGGACGAATCCGCTTCCACATTGTTTTCAAGACTTCTGTAAATGAATTTCGATGGTACCTCTAACGCCGACAAACACTACTCAAAGCTGACTGTTACTTGGGTCGCGAAAATATTGTTTACCTGTGATAGACGGAGAGGAAGTATGAAATCATCCAATCCGGGATTCGTTCTCTGAAGGTAAATCATTGAAAGGGTTACCAATCCAAATTATTGTCTGTAGTCGTGAAATCGTTTGAAGATCTATGATCTGAAACAGCGTAAATGACGTAGACTTCACAATCAGGTATTATGAGACTATGGCAGACTTTTGGAGAAGCAGAGCAGTTCCCTCAACCGTCTCTATCACTTTCCTCGTCATAAAACTTCTTGACACGCACTTTCGCTCACGCTGCTACGAGGAAATTAAACACTATAATAAATGATGCTGAGTGAGTAGTAACATAAAGTGTTCATGCATTGATATTTATCAATTCTGGGACCTATCGAGAGTAATCATGCATATCTTGACTGGATTGTGAATAGGACAGTCCGGTGTATAGAGCCCTTAGTTTGGGACCCTGCAATCTAAATGTCGACCAGCCCTTCTCAGTGTAGTCCGGTTATTTGTAGAGCGGCTACGAGTCAGAGGACAATATAGCTGAACTAACGATATCGCCACTACTATAAGTTACATGCTGTTGGAGACGTGTACGAGACAGTACCAAGATTCCAAGGGGCGTGACGTTGGTGACTGAAATTCTGTTTAGGTTAGGTCATCAGTGAGCTGGTTGTTTTGGGCTTGTTTCTAACGGTTAGGCTAGCCAGTCGAATCCACATCGGGGTGACTGTAGTAGTTGTCGGGTGGTTTTGCTCGGGACAACTGTACTTCCAAGTACAGGTGAGCAAAGATGATAAACGTACATACCAGGTTGGAACTCGAAACTTACCCCCCACTGCATCCACTGGTATGTGTGATGCAGGATGCAGGCAAAACCTCCGGAGCGGTGGTAAATGGTCAGTGTTTTCAACTAGCTAATCATCAAACCTCACTGTGGATCTGATGAGTACGAAGCGATGTGTGTTCCGAAATTAGCCGGGTGAAAGGCATACAACTGTTAGACTGTTAGAGGTCGGAATATCGCCTGACTTATCGTTCTGGAATGTCTGTAACATCCATACGTATGCGTTTGAGGTTCGAAGTAGCACTATTGGCTAGATGCAATTAGTTCTAATCATAATTCAATTTACTGCTCAACCTGAAAACAAAGTACAGAATGTACCAGGTTTATACACTGCTCGGTAGATAATATGAACCTACTCTGAACTAGCGTAAATATGAGTGGCCGACTTTAACCAGTTGCTGGCAGTTTCAGTTAAAATCGGCCAAGACCGATATTTTTTGCGACCATTCTGATGACACTTGGTAAATAGAGATAAATGAGAAGAATTCAACTATTCCAAGCTTTTTGCCATCTGTATCTGTCTCCGCCAGGTTTTTAGTGCACCGTCAGGTCCGGGACATTCGTTAAAAATGCAGTACATACAATGGTGATCGATCACCTGCGGTCATTCCTTTTCACTCCCGTGACAAGGATTTGCACCATCCAGGCACCAACGTTTTTGGGTGCTGCAGTGACGCAAATAGGCCGTGCTGATCGTGCCCTTTCCTTAGATTAACCGACGCACAACACAAATGCAAACAGAAGCCATGGCCGTTCGTAGTACACTATTCACCAGAAAATGCACCCAAGACATTCTCCACCAAAATGCACACTAGACCAGGCTGGACGTTTCAATGGGGATATGAACATTCATCTGATCGGTTGGTTTATTCGACCACTTAACCCAAGGCGTTCCACCACCATGGACTTTCAAATTACGAGCGCCAAAGCTTACCTAAAGTGTGAACATACTACACTACTCATAAGGTTGTTGAAAACTCCTCGGCAGCCCACAACCGGTTTCGCTCTTCTTGGGGTTCATCAGGTAGGCGCAGTCCCAGGGTTTCTGTCAACCTTATGTTCTACTTGAATCCGAATTGTACGAAATTAGTAAAATACACTCATTTGCAAACAAATTTGGCTTTGCGAGAGACTCACCTGGAACCCAGCTAGAAACATCACAAACGAGAGACTCAGCTGGGTTCCAGGTGAGTCTCTCGCAAAACCAAATTTGTTTGCAAATGAGTGTACTTCACTTACCTAAAGTGGTTCACCATGCATTTCATTTGATCGTTTAGATTCTTGTGCGCTTTCCCGTGGTGCCGCTCAATTGCACCGTTTTAGGTTATACGTAACAAGTTATCTGACAGTTACGGCGGTGCTTCTATCGGATCTGCTGAGAGTGGTGTAGGTAATAACTGATTCCGCACCCAGTGGTCCGAGTCAGCTCCGTTGCTGAGTCGAGGAGATAGTGTTTGAGTGCCGTCTAATACCTTTCCAGGTTTCCCTTACTTCGCTGTCATCGACAGTCATCGACTCACCGTTCATGACGATGAACTGATCTCGGATACTCAAATAGCGGGAGGCATTATTGTGTCTTTCACGCTCAATAGTGCTTTATCCTGCATCAGTCTGCTACCTAGGTGACTCTAAAATTCAAAGGTAGCATGACTAGGGGGCACACGGTAAGCCAGATTGGAACGATCGATTACGTCCCGGTGAAGATGCTTTGGTGTGCTTCGGGGATCACAATTCAAGCGTACAAATTATTTGGTGAGGCAGTACGAAAGCTTCAGTAAGACAGTCAGATAAGTAACCGTGGATATTCAGAAGCTACTACTTCTCATGTGCGTACCAGTTAGCAGGCGAGATGGCTCAGTGGTTAGAGCGCAAATTTACTGACCGGAAGATCCGTGGTTCGACCCCGACCTCTGCATCTCGACTTCCCCTGTCTAGGCTTGGCAGTATCCCAGCCCTCGTGCTTCCCTCGGGTGGCATGGCAGCTAGGCACCGAAAGGGTGCTACAGCTGAACGATTTTTTTATTTTTATTTTACCAGTTAACAGTTGATGTGCATTTTCTTGGTGAATACTGTTGGTCCTAGTGACAGCGACGTCTGTGGTAGATTCTGTGATTGCCATGACAAAAACGAGATATTAGCAACGTGGATTAACTGTGAATACGAGTATTGTGGTGAGTGTGCTGTAAAATTCACTTCAGAAATAGAGTCCACAACACTTTTAACACTGTGCAAAGCGAGCTTTTGTTTGGGAATAGCATAAACGACCAGAACTATCTATTGTTTTCTTGGTATTTTAGACAGGTAGTAGATGTTAGTTTTCACTACACTTGACTGTCGCACTGTAGGTGGACATGAAACCGTGGGAGAAAACATTACCTTAGCAATAAAATAGCTGCAGGACATACGGACAAACCAAATAGACTGATGTGGCCACAACAGATCAAGACGAAAATGCAGTTTGCCGATTATTGTAGTTCAGAAATTGACAGTGCTGTATAAAAACCTAACTAGTGGTGTAAAGCAGGAAATTATATTAGCGAACTTAGTATCCTCAGACTTTAGTTTTCTTTCCTGGGAAATAAACTAAAAACTCGTAAACTCCCAACTAAGAACATGGCAATAAATCTAGGGACGTGCACATGTAAACCCAGTTTACACTCAAAGCAAACAAATAGATTTAGCGCAATTTTCCGGTCGGTTGGGGCGCCAACAATTTGTTCACCTCATAGAAGAACGATTGATAACTGAATGTGCTTCAACTCAAGCTGGTCTCCAGTGTGCATCGCTCCAGTCCGAGTCAGCAAAACCCAGTCGCAAGTACATATGTAGGTATATTCAGGTTTGCTTCGGCCGCCAGCGGGATTTTCATGCCCAGCACACTCGCTCAGCTGAGCGCGGTCAACCTCCGAAAGCCAGAGCAGCAACTGGCGCTCCTGACATTCCGACTATCAGCAGACCAGCCGTGAGAGCAAATTAGCTTACTGACTCACCGCCTACCCAAAACAAACCTCATGACTGCCTAGCCAAGTCATTTTTTTCTCAGCTTGTGAGACAGCGTGGGTTGACAAGCCACCCACGTAGTACATAGGGCTATTACAGCTCGTTCAAGCAGCTGGCGGTGGAGGGGCACGCCTCGACAGTGTTGTCACTGGCCTCAGTCATGGCGATTCACCGCGGTCTCGTGGCCTGTCTTCCCAGCTAGACCCAGCAAACACGCACGGACAAAGCTGACTCTAGTCCGAGTGAGGGTGAGCTGAACTGGCTAGCATCCCTAAATAGATCGTACTGTCATATGCAGGTGATAGGGCACTTTACTGACGGGACGTGGATAAAGTACCTTCACGCCTACGAGAAATGGACCAACCTACTTATGAAATGCGAGTGCGTACGCACACAGGCATCGACGCACACACAATGCACCTATACATCAGTTACGCACACAACGTACACATCTCTGCACGCACAACGGAACTGCGAGTGCTCAGAGGTCGTAATCGGAAGACACGCAAACCAACTACGGTTGCCAAGTTGGAATCCATCATCCGCACCGTCACGTCGATCGGCTGTCACACTCGTATATAGTATGCAGCGTTTAAACCCGCTTGGCACACAGGACGCGACGGCGAACGAACTGTGCAGACCGTACACGCATACTTACACACGGGCGAATTAAAGAAGACGCACGCTCCAATCTGGAATTGAGTCCAGACATGCGGTTACGGTCATCACGTGAGCAATCATTCATTCCAGTTGTAACTTGCTCAATTCGAAGACATGGGTTTCGCGTCTGTTGGAGATGAGTTTGCACGCGGTTGAACCTAGCCACTCAACCGTCGAAAAAGTGCAGGCTGTTTCGATGTATCACATTGCACTGGCAGGTCAGATGAACAGCGAGAGAAAAACAGACTGAAGGTTTAGATTAATGAGTCTTACGAGACCAATTAAGAACCGAAAACTAATGGAGTATTATTACATACATATCAACACCAAGTGCGCATTTGTGTAGTGGAGCGTTCAACAGAGAACACCCTCAGGGAGTGAGCGAAATCGTTATGTCTTGGAAACACGCTCTCTCGGGGTGCAAAAGTTCTTAGCTCGGCATTTTCAACACTCTTCCAAGAGGTTATAGGGAAGAACAAATAGCAAATACAGGCATCCACCAAAGACATCCTTCGGCGATGGGGGGGGGTCACCTCCATCTCCTAAAAACTCCACGATTTTGTCCCAGCGCACGCAAGGCCAGCCAAGCATAGGCGGGGTCACGGGGACCCCATCCTGGAAGGCGTACAACACCAACAACATCCGAACTCTTCGCGATCTCTTTCACGCCTTTCTACCACACACTTCACGGGCCCAGTGACGCCGCCGCACAACATGGGTTATGGGGCACTAACCAAAGCGTGAGTGGCCTTGGGACTGTTCGAAATCTGTTTCACCTAGTTAAACATATTCAAGGTTGTCTCAAATTCAAGACTAGAACGATGCCATTATTACTATTTTAAATGTTACTAGATCTTAGGGCTATCTGTCTCTTTGGTGGCGTGATTATTCGCATGATAGTCGCACTAATGCTCTCGTCACGTGAGCATAGCACCTGCTCATGTGCCATTTACTGGTTTTATTGGGAGACACATCGAATGCTAGGTGAAATAGAACAAAAATATGTTATTTTTGAAGCCTAGATAAGTATAGCTGGGTGCACCCCTCGTTTGCCATTAAACGGCCCAGGTTTACGTCGGATACAGTTCTTGGAGAAGAAAGGTTTGTAACTCAAAATGCAGTGGTGCGAATCCAGCGAGGGAAGGGTCCTAACTCACGATAAAAAAAGCAGACAACATTGGAGTGGCGCATACTATTAAGGCAATTTTTTGGATAATTATGTTCGGTAAATTTCTGTCACCAATCAATGTCCATGTGGGAATGTACGGAGATTCCGAAGGTATCGCTCAGTAAACGAAATGCAAACAGATACATTACACACCATTTAGATCACCGATTAAACGGGAATTTTGCTTTCCAAGAAAACCCTAGTGAAGTAAACTAATTCGGTGGTGAACTCTGAATTCAGTGGTGAACACTGAATAGTTCGTCACAAGTTGGTTTTCAACAACCCAGTAAACTGCGCTCTGACTAGGGATATTACGCTCTGAGAGAGTATCCCGTCCCGGGAGGCAAGAGAACCCTTTCGCCGAGGTGGCATCTCTTTGGGCAATCGACATTAATTTTATTCTATAGTCTCAGGTAGGAGATCCGCGGAACTAGCGAGAAGAAATTTGAGAAAGTTTTCGGGGTACATCATCGATCAGTTGTCATTTTCGGTACAGACTTTTAAACTCCGTCGAACGATCGAGGACCCGTATGCCTTGAAAGCGCATGTTATCAGTGACAGTGAATCATCAACTCCATGCTAACAATGGATGGAACAAGGAATATCACTCCAGTCAGTCTCCCCCCTGCTTTAAATAGCGTGAAAGGGAAAATTAGTTCCCCAGCTTTCGGAGAAGATGAGCTGTGGAAGAAACTCGGACTGTTAGAAAAAGCAATGAAGCCAGCCATATTTAGGGACGGTAGCGAAGCGCTTCCAAGGGAGATAGTCGGCTGAATGAACAGTATAGAACCCATCCACCTCCGTGCCTTCGAGGTCAATTGGTGGAGAGGCTGTATGTTGACAGGATGCCTAGAATATCACAACGGGGTTGTTGTTGTTCCAAAAAGATTTTCAGGTAGTCACGTAAACAACTGCACATGATTTGTAACAACACAAAACAAGTGTCCATAACTTGCGGGTGAAAAAAGTCGCCTAAGTTTTTTTTCTTTAAAGAATCGGGTTCCACAGCCCATCTTCAATAGCGGCTGACACCAAACAAGCAGATGACATTGATAATCGAGTCTCTGGTTTCAATCAATCGAGATGTGTTCCTTCTAAAGTATGAGGAGCGTCTGGACGAGCTACGTGCCGACAAAATTAGGAAAACCCACGAGTGCAGTGAACCTGGGTAAGGGACCAACCTTAAACATTCTGAAGCGGTGCTAGCTATGAACAGTGAACGATAAAAAGTACCCTGAACTAAATGTTGCCGAATTCCAGCTGCCCCACATCCCAATCATCAATAGGCGGGATTCGATCGGAGCACCCATCGATTTACTGCCTTGAACAGAACTATCTCCTCCAAAACCTTAACGGCTGGTTTCAGTTGCAAGTTCGAAACAGTTCAACACTCCACCGATTTCGTAACTGGTCAACACTCTAGCTAGACGATGAGAACAAAAAAAGACTAGGAGTATGCTTTTTATTGAGAGCGAGCAGCTTGCATCTCTCTTCACTTACGTGAATGAGTGAGTAGTGAATTACATACAACCATCCTGGTGCCGAACAGGTAGCTTATAAAAGCGACAAAATACCAAGCTAAAGTGGAGTTAAAGTCGAAATTTATTACGTGCTACTCACCCTGTGTGGCTAAATTTCATGCGATCAGACCGAATAAGCCTCAGCATATCTTCTAAACGTTGTGCGACAAGATGTCGCTAGGTGCCGATACCAAACGGACCTCGGTAGACTCACATTTGATGTTGTTTGTATGCAATATTGGGAATTAGTCATGAAGAAGATACCAATGAAATTAGGTTTGCCAGCACACCGAAACTGGTCAAATCAGTGCCTTTGGGGTCTTAGCCTTAAAGCTGCGCCAATCGTCTACTGGAGATTTGCACTATGAAGGTGATAACACACCTGGTACTGCTTCTCTGATCACGAACCCATCTACCCAACAGGGTCTCACCCGGGATTGTCAAACTGACCGTATTTACGCTTCATGATTAGACCGTCTTTGCCTAAATTCTATGACCGTGTAGAAGAGTTCTACGGGGCCCCTCGATGCAAACTCCTCTACGAGCATAAACTCTAGAATGTTCGTAGCTCGTCTTTTGCGTGTGACTTGCCTCTTCCAAAACTATCCACAGTGACGCGTTAACAATGAACCGATTTCCTCACCAAATTCGGAGTCATCGATGGTAAAGCGGTGAGGGTTTTCCTACACGAGCTGGCTGAGATTCCGACGCCTCATAATTAGGTCACTATGCGAAAACTACTCAACGGCAAATTACGTAGTCTAATTATGCCACTGGTGGTCAGCTTCTCCTCGCAGCCATTTGGTTTGTATTGATTTTTGGTAAACTGACGAGTAGCAAAGACTGGCTACCGTGAAACGTGTGCTTGAGCTGATGAAGATGAAGAATTGATGAGCCTGAGCTAAGCAACTCTTAGAAACCAAAAGCAACCTCTATCGGTTGCGTTTCGGATACCTAAAGTTGAAGTGAACCGTGGGCTCGGTTACAAATATTACAACTAAAAGGGCAAATTCCGTCGAAAAACAGGAAAACATGGACTGACTGATTCAGCTGGATGCACTTGCTTGAAGCTACACTGCTCATTGGACGAGATTCGCATAAAATCAACATTTATCAGATAGTGGCCACGATTTCTCGATTTCAAAAAGCTAACTTCATTAGACACAGAAAGGTTGTTGTCAGTAAACTAGGCACACTGATACACAAGTTGAACCCCCTCCCGTGAAGCTCCGTACTGTTTGGCAGTTAGTTTGCCAAAGAACAGTCTAGCTATGGAATCTTTGATTAACAACAGGAACGCCACAATGGATATTAAAGTCAAATGCCTTTTGGTAAAGCCCAGCAGAATGGATACAAAATACAAATACAAACCTTCTACGGCAGTTCTGACAGATCAGGTACAACTCAAACGTCAATTAACGACTTGGCGGTCTTCGAGTTATTCCTCGGTGTTGATCCTTGTTTATGTGAGGTAACCCGCAAGTGCACCCTGGTGTCCTCCTTGCCGGATGTTGCGTGGATCATACACCACGAAAACACCTCACCTCCAAGCTAGCTGATATTTCCAAATAAGCTTTCAAATAACGCTGGAGTCGTCCGGAAGTCTAGCCTTATGATGCACGTCCACATGAGTACAGTTTACGCAATTGGGTTAGACAGTTCCTCGTCTAGGGAGAAAGGGCTACTCACATGCCGCAGCACGGTGTATACTTGTATGCGAACATATGCACTCACGAGGGCAGAAGAATCCCTTGTTTCACGATCAAAGATTGAGAATACCGATCAACGTTCGCTGCGAGTGAGACAGCGAAGACAGTGCTGAATAGTGGCATCGCTCGATGTGTCATCACCATCAACTACAAGATAAGGGCCCGAAAACTTGTGTTACATTGCCATGCGCTTGTTAGGACGCTTCCGGGTTCGAAAAGCAATATAGATATTAGAACGGTACTCAAACTAAGAACATTAGTTCCAGAGGCCAAAAAGAAACAAACCACAAGATGCTTCACACTTAAATCTTAGTGAAGTGTCCCATTGCAAAGTTTTTGGTCGTGGTCAGTTGATGATATGAGTTCTGGAATCAACTTGCGTGGCGAAAATCGATAACCACCTTTGTCATTTACTCGAATGATTTTGAGGAATGGAATTCGCTGAGTGAGTAACAACCAAAGTGAAACGCTGATTTTTTGTCTGCCACTGCAGCAAGAATAGTTGGCCATGACGTCAAGCTCCGCTAAAACAACAGAAGGGGAGACACCGATTTGCGTGGTTGCTTAGTTTTGTTGAGTCCAACGGTAATATACTTCCCCGACCCTACACCTAGACCTCATCACGTGATGACATATTGACTGGCTCCTCAAATAACGACTTCTCAGAAGGAAGTTTAACTCATTTTGTGAAATTATTATTTACCGTAATGTGAGGAGATTTCGCAATGTATTTCCTATAATTGAAGGATGAGTGGCGTTACATCCTGCGTAAGTGAGAGCTAATCACACTGTTGTTCAGCTGTTCGAGGCCTAACAGGTAAGTGTTCAACCACTGACCGGAAGGTCGCGGGTTCGAAACCCCTTACTGCGATTTCGTGAGATGCTCATTGCTGATGATTCCCAATAAGGAAGAAGCAGCTGTGCACAGCTGCTTTTCACACAGAAGTACAAGAAATAAAAACCGCAACGTAACACAAATTGTGATCGGACCAACCAGAATGCAAGTACGATTATTGTCAATGGCCACTCAGGTTACAGCCAAAAGCTGCTCTTTGTAAACTATATAAACGCAAGCACAAAGAGAGGGACTACCCACCCAACAGCGCACTGAAGATGTCTCCTCGAATGGTGACGAAACGTTTGCAAATCAATTGCCAAGCTCGGCGGACAGATCAACAGTTTACTCATCTCGTGTGCAAATGTCCAAACTGGTACTAAAATGAACCAATGAAAACCCAGTGCGATATCTATGTATCCATCTTGAATAGCAAACCAGTAACTGCGCATATTTCAGTGAATGAGCCTTCAAAAAACACAACCTGCACACCGATTCCACTGGATCCGCGTTGAAGAAGGCTGACGATGTGTGGAAATGGACTCAGATGCAAGCATATCAGATTAGGAAATCCGGAGAAAATTCTGTTTAAAGTAGAATTTCGTGCGCTGCGTGAAACGTCCATCGTATTGATGTTGGCAATGTTAGGCCTGACAAGCTACTCAGACCGTACTGATGCTCAAGCTGGATTCACTGTCAAAAGTCACCGAAGAGGCAGTGTATACCAAAAACAGAAGACCTAGTCCGTCTGTTGGACTCGGCCAGTAGGCGTTTTCTCTTGTCACCCAAGGACTTGGTCAACACCAGAGCACATAACGTGAAATGTGACCAAAGCCCTAGCTTGCCTGAGTTCAGGCTTATTACACTGAAGGCAAGCCAATAGTAGGCAGGTGATGTCATGTTCGAATTTCCACGTGAAATAAAAAGCCCCGTCACCCCCGCGAATATGGACAACAATATAAAGAGACAAGTTCCATGGGATGACACTACTGTGCGCACTCTTCCCAATCGCAACTGTTTGGCATGTGAACTACTGAGATGCACATACCAAGCCTTCCGCTGTTCGAACCATTGAGGTGTGAGCTTTACGCTTGTGATAGCAAAGGGCTACTGGCTTCAACGGTACTACGACGTCTAACCGAGATGGCTCAAGCGGTTAGAGCGCGAATTTACTGACCGGATGGTCCGTGGTTCGAACCCCACCTCTGCCTCTCGACTTCCCCTGTCTAGGCTTGGGCAACCTCGCAGTGTCCCAGCCCTCGTGCTTCCTTCGGGCGGCATGGCAGCTACGCGCCGGATGAGTGTTACAGTTGAATGACTTTTTTTATACGACATCTAACCCCGGCAAGATACTACGGAAGATTCCGTCCATACTGATCACACCTCCAGGTCAAGTGAAATACTGGAGCAGCGCCATACCTACCGCCTGCCAGCAACTGCGATTTTCTTCCACATCAACCACACTTTTAACTCCATAGACAAATCGGTTATTCGACCTATATATTCCCAGAGAGGAAGTTTTTTTATATACTCCCTACTCTAGTGTGATCGTGCAATTTTACCAAGAACCTTCTAAAAGGCTTCCACAACTAGTGGGATTCGTCATAGCTGTCCTCTTCCTCTCTTTTTGTTTCACTTCTCACCGACATGGGATGCACAATTCAAGAGATCGAGGCTCTTGCTCTCGGGATGACATCTAGTGAGAGAGTAGCAGAATGAGACCACTCGGAGGACAATGTCCTGTTGTCTTACCAGTCCGAGGAGCCTAGCTTCGATGAATGTTGCACTTCTAAATGGCAAAGTATTCCTTCAGGATTATCAGTACCCCTCTGTCTCCATGAAACTTTGGGAAGAAATTGAATTTGTTGTCCGGTTCGTTTATCTGGGCAGCTTCATAAGCCGTGACTGCACCGTGACAAAAGCAGTCAATGCATGCAGTATCTGGGTGTGAAAAATAGTTGTTAAATCACATTACTTATAGTGTCAGAGACGAATCTCTGTGAAGCTAAAAGGTCATATGCACAAAGCAACTGCAAGAGCAGTGATAATTTAGGGTCAAGGCACTTTGTCCCATCTGATCCAAGGACTTTAAACCCTGTCCAAAAATTCGATCGTCGACGCCTTCCTGGCTGCAGCCTGTTTGCAATGAAGTAATGCGTACTGGTAACGAAGGAGAATGGTTACAGACATCAGTAAAACTCATCAAGCGACGATGGTTTAGACATTCACTTCGTATGCTTAACCACTTTATACTGATGAAAGAAGTTCTCCATTTCGAAATCCTGTTGGTGTAAGGTCGGCGGGAGATGTGCTGTGACAAGGCCACGTCACGTGAAGGTGCTACCGTCAAACGAGGTGCTGTGCGCTCCTTCCTGGCTGAAGTAGATGTGAGTCTCCTTGCACTTGGCTAGAAACTCTACAATACGTGGCACGTAAACGACCCTAGTGGCGAGCATGCTATCACTTTCTGATCAGATGCCTTACTAGATTCTGTCTGGAGTTGTATGGAGTTGTATGCACAGTGAGGTTTGCGAAATACCTTGGACCAATTTCATACTTCATACTTCATTCCTAGATGTGTTTAACCCGTTGTGATTTCAGGGTGTAGGTATCTTGTTCTTGGCCGTTTTCCAAAGCTGTCTGTGCTGAGTCTCCACCATTCCCTGTACTTTCCACTTGTTACAGGGGCATGATTCCCTCATGGTTATATGGCACTTCAGCATGAGTATTTATCAGTGCTGCATTGCTGTCGATGATGATACTATCTTTCAGACGTGCCGTCTCACAACCGATACAACTTGATGAACAAGATCAGGACCTTCAAACAGCATGTTCCGCTGCAGTCGGGGATGATGTAACGTACAAGCTACGCAAGATAATTAGTGTGCACCCACTGATTCCAAATCCAGATGTAGGAGCTTGTTTGCCCAGGATGCGCAAACTCATTACCCGGAAGGTCCGTGATTCTAAGACAACCTCGGCCTCCCGACTTCTCTTATCTAGGCTTGGGCAATACGGTGGTATCTTGACCCCCGTGCTTCCTTCGGATGACACGGCAGTTAGGCCCAGAAGGGGTGCAAATCGATGACAAAGACTGGAAAATGAACCTGATCAAATCATTCGTGTTTTGCCCGCGTTGCGAGAACTAGATGCAACGATCTATGCTTACATCCGTTGTATGTACACTTTCATATTTGGGTATTGTAGAAAGCACTACACGAACGCCCACACGAACAAATAGAGGGAAAGTCTAAAAGTCAGCAAGACCTTCAAAATTCACTAACTTTACAGTATTGACGATTCCACTGAGACTTCCATTGACGTACTGATAACGTGAACCGAAAAAAACGGGAAGGATAATGGTATCATGCGAGCGACAGCTCTGTATGGTCACGTTGTTCTCGCGGACACAGATAGCGAGAAAGTTGAGAAATCAGACAGTCACGTGCTTACTTACGAAAATGTAAATGGACATGTGACTGTCTAAACACGACCTTGGAAAATGGCGCCGTAACAAACAAAAATTCCGGAAAAGGCGTTGGTAACCGAATTACAACACGCAGCCGTACTACGCGTCGGTGGCAAGTGCATAGCCGAAATAGTTTACTGTGGCCGAGAACCTAATTACCAGCAAACATGGGAATACGAAGTGAAAAAAGGATTCAGATGTCATTTGCACTGGACTGAGAACATCACTTCAAACTCAGCTGCTTGAGAGAAATAACCCAGGTGTCAGTCACACTAGTTGTTTGTTCTTTCCACTTCGCGGATTCCATGGATTTTTCGGAATGAAGTAGCTTTCCTTTTGAGCTGTCCTTCCTCAGCAAGAATACTCTGACGAATTTTTAAGCCACAATACGGCAACCAGCAAATTGCAGGTGATATGGTGTAGAAGTGTAACACATTATGATCTAGTAGCACCCTCACCAGACAGATGTTGCGATGTGATCGCCTAACACCCTCCCCCCGTTTTTAAAATAAGCAACAAGTGCATGATAGAGTGTTTTTCGAACTGAATCTGAGAGTTAGAAGTTTTGCATTGTAATCCCAATGGCTGCCATAGGAAACAAGCACTGTGGGGGACTCGGTACTGCATCCTAAAGATGGGATGACATTCAAGAGTATTGAATCCCATCACGCTAAGTGTGTGTTCAGCAGTTCAAACACGTGGCAAACAAAAACAAAAATCAGATAAGTAGATCTGATCAAACAAACCCGGTAGAGAAACAAGCACATGTAACTTAAGAATGGGGTACCCGTGGCAATGGTCTGTCTAGCTAATGGCGAAGGGGTCGAGACCTGGAGAGACCTCGCGGCTGATTGTTCCTCGATGGTGCACATTTGACAGAACCATTAGGGTTTTACAAGCTTTCTAAGACGCCCGATTCTGTTCTCAGAATGTTAACTTTTTACTAGATTTCGGCAGAGAAAGTCATCCGTGACCCTACAATACCTGAAATGATTATGGTCATAAGAAACATGATTTAAGCAACGTACCAGACGAATAGTGAACCAATGCGAGTCGCGTAGAAAGCATGGTTCATGTAAGCTGGTCACCAATTTCCATGATCGGATTTCTAACATGCTAGTGCATTTTCGACTTCGTGCCCAACTGGGTGGCTTTCATCCAAAATTGCATGGCGCATACCAGTTCGTATATAAACTTTTCGCAACTTTCTTGAAGTGCAGTCCCAGGATGGGTGTTACACATCATCCCTTTCCTTCCGTGTGAAGAATCCGAGACAAGATTCACACGAATGATGGATTCCTTCGTCTTACGCATTGCCAAGCTGAATTTGCGGTTAGTCACAACAATACTATGAAGTCTTCGAGGGTAGTGTGCCTCACGTACAATATGTAGGTTATGCTATTTGAACGATGCCCACCTAATGGTTTGACATTTCCGTTTGCTTTTGGCAAGGGTTCAACCAGATGGGGACGGTAACTGCCCTGTACAGCACTGTTTTGGACAGCCAGAGATGTTTCCCAAGTGATTCAAGAGCTATAAAGGCAGCTGTATTGTCCCGTGTCCCCTTTTGATCCTAATGGTCAGCTGCAACGTTGGAGTGCCAGATGATATTACACGGGAATGAGCCCCACAAGTGTCACAACTAAAACTCATTGAAGTGTTCCATTCTTGGATTAGACATTTTTACAGTCCAGGACCAAAAGAGCCGACGAAAGAATTGGGCCACCCCTCCGGCGAGTCTACTAGAAGTTAGTAAGTAGTTCAAAAAGCACTTGATATTTTCAGATGGATACATTCCAGCTGGCGACGCTGTACACAATAGTCATCGCCCGGAATAAAAACCACAGTTATTTACTTCTGTACGATATCTATCTACGTGATTTACAGCGGAAAGCATCGCCTTCCGTGTAGGCAGATCGCGTTTCTCGTGCCCTCCAGTGGCGAAACATTATTCCGCTGAAAAAATTCAGAGTGCGATTACTTAACGCTCTCCTCTGACAAGCACCGGAACAGATAAGCCCAATTTTATAGCAGACAAATGATCAAAGCGCTCTAGCACAACGTTCGTGTAGCACAAACTCAACTAGGAAAAAATTGTTCAGCGGTAACAACCTTTCGGTCCCTAGCTGCCATGCTACCCGAGGGAAGTACGAGGGTTGGGATACTGCCAGGTTGCCCAAGGCTAGACAGGGGAAGTCGAGTGGCAAAGGTCGGGTTCGAACCACGGACCATCCGGTCAGTAAATTCGCGCTCTAACCACATGCACCATCTCGCCCCACCTAACTAGGTAATGATTTTGCATCCGTTCGACTGCATAATTCCCAGCATAGACAGCCACACATCTAGAAATAAAATAAATGAATGAAGATAAAAAAGAACACCCGGGGGTGGTCACTAAATAATCGATATCTCACTTTCCGGACCATCGTACTGTCAGCTGTGCTACAAAGAATGCTGCTCCACATCGAGAGTGATTAGATCCCTTCCTACTCCATATTGAAATACGCTAAACTCTTTCGGCATATAAGAATAATCTGTTGTGGGAAAAGGTTTAATGACGACGTTACGCTAAACTCCTTCGGTATATACGAATAGTCTGTTGTGGGAAAAGGTTTAATGACGACGCTGTCCTCGGTTGTTAGTCCACTTGTCCGGTGCGTGGCTACTCGCGGTCATAGTTCAAGTCCGCAAGTGTAACACGGGAGAGCTTCATCGGCAACTCAGTTGAGACCACTCATCAGGTGATTGGGATTTCGGTAAGCTCGATTCCGCTTCCCGCGATTTGCCATCACTTTCATACCACGTTCAAGCGGACTTTGTAGTCCAACAATCATATAACGCTGACTAGTCATCGATTCATGAATGCCTACATTTCGCATCCACAATAACACGTATGGATGTAAGAAATCATCAGAATTTCCCGAAAGCCGGTTCGTAGAAAGTTTTATTAAACACATAGGGTGCTCGGATAGGAACAATTGAGAGGTCAAAAGAAGAAGGGGAGGATCTGTTTCTAAGACTTGCTATCATGGAGACCAATATACCGGGGTAGTGTTTATTGCCATGGGTTTTATCGCGTCAAGGAAGACCTTCTCCGAAGAAAAGCCGTCTCTTAGAGGAGTCTACAGTAAACAGTTCTCTTTTTATCGGGTTTATTACCCTCAAGAATCAAATATTTCGTCTTCCCATTAGCGATTTAACCCCGCAGAATTTTCACCATAAAATGCACAAGATAGTATATTTCAAAGGAAACCTGAAAAATGACATAGGATGTACGCCCTAAGTCATCTCGGTGATTTCCGCATAGTTCGAAACCAGATAAACCTAGTCGAATAATGGTCTCCAAGATAGATCCAGAAGTACCTTTCATTACTCGGAGTGCTGATCACACCCTTAGACACAGGCAGTATTCATCAAGCGGAAACTGTTCATCATAAACGTCTGAATCTGCATCAGGAAACAAGTTGACGGCTCGGGCCAAGACAGATTAACTTTTGCACGTCATTGTCTGGCTCAATTGTTCTTAGAGTGTTTTTCTTGGAGGGCTTAGTAAATTTTCTCTTGCAAAACTCAGTGCTCAAAGCATAACCTATGAGCTACATAAACTTGGCTCGAAAGCTTCTACTTAAGCAGGAACTAGTTTTCAGAATCCATAGTCACTGGATGATTGCGTAAGCCTCTACGTAGTGACGAATGAAATAAGCCGTTTCCTAGAGTAGCACACTGGTGGACAACGGACTGATACATTTGCTGGATGGATCTTAATCTGCTGTCCGGAGGCCAGCCGCTCCAAATCACCGAACACCATATCAATTGGACGGATGTCATGTGCGGGCCACGGAGTGAACGAAACCAAACCCTGATTGTTCAAATTGTCAGTCAATCAGGATCAAGCATTTATAGCTCCGTGATTCTCATCCCCACACAGACTCTAACGTGACCTTGTGCAACATTGTGTGGTAAGCCGATAAAACCAGTTGTAATAATTTTCCTTTCTCTCCATGAGGGGCTGCCTCAGGCTACCGTGCCTTTTGATATACCATAGTGGGCGGAGCAGGAAACCAAGCACCGACATTGGAGTTGCAACACCGTTCACAAAACACATCTGCAGTATTTAAATTGCTTTCTTCTTTTGCCACGTGGAAACTGCCTTGGAGTGAGATGCTAGTCAATGCGTCGCAAACTTATTTAAATAAGCCTACTAGTTGTTTCGCCATTTTATAATGTGCCGAGTTAGACGTGGCTAAAATTTAGCCGCATGCGAACACCTAGTATGTTCCGCCTCGGGAGCTGCGGCAGTCAAGTACCTCTTGGCTTGAGCCGTCTAACAAACAATTCACTTATCAAACCAACACTGCACCCCGCAAAGAACTTCCAGCAACCTTATAAGTAGTGTTTTTACAACAAAATACACTGCGATATCTCGAATATCGTACGAAATTAAACATGAGTCAGTCTTTGTGCAGTAGGTTCAGTTGGAGAATAGCATAAATGAGAGATTCAGCTGAAATTAACTTGAGTATTCAGCTGTAGCACCCTTCCGGTGCCTAGCTGCCATGCCACCAGAAGGAAGCACGAGGACTGGGATATTGCTAGATTGCCCAAGCCTAGACCACAATATAGGCGCCATGTTAAATACTGATATTTGACAGCTAGGTATGCAAAACCACACCCGAAAGGAAACCATAGGTGCCTGTTTTCAGTTAGGATGTCATGTTTCCGTTAGAACCAAGGTGGTTCGCAAACCACCTGCAATTCGGGTTCACGTAGAACATAAGGTTGACAGGGACTCAGGAACTGCGCCTACCTGACAAGTACCAAAACTGGAGAAGCTGGTCGTGGGCTGTCGAATAGTTTTCAGCAATCTTATGAGTAATGGGTTCCGCCTATACTGTGAGAGTACTTGAAAAAAAGAGATGAAAACAAGAGATCACACTGATGACGCTCAGGAGTAAAGCGGATTTCCTTGAAAGCAACAGCCAAACTTGGTGGATGGCAGAACGCCTTAATATGAGCTGCACCATGTATACTGAAGAAGTAACCCAGCCATAAATCACCCGTTTTTTTCAACAAAAAGTTCAATTCTGGAAAACTTTAAAATTTGCGGCCAGCTGGTATGCTGAGGTTAGACAGCGGACATACCATGCCAGGAGAAGGATTTCTTCAGAAAGGGTCAAACAGTCCAGTCTCCGTGTGGCCTTGCTGGAAAGAAGTACAGGTGTGGGAGCGAGATAGCTCAGCGGTTCAAGCGGTCTGTGGTTCGAACACGGCCTCTGCATCTCGACTCCCCTGTCTAGGCTTGGTTAACCTGGCAGTATTCCAGCCCTTGTGCTTCCTTCGGGTGGCATGGCAGCTAGGCACCGAAAGAATGCTACAACTGAACGATTATTATATAATTATAAGTGCTCATTGACTATAGGCTCCTCACGTGTAAGCCAATCCTGTAGGCAACAAAGAATCGGTTAGATTGACAGTGTTTTTCGTGATTGTCTATACGAGGTGGGTGGAACGTTGTACTAGCAGTTTGGAAATCTGATTGAGCAAAAAATCAATCGTAGTCCACCCCCAAAGGCGTCCCGAAGCTACATAATCTAGTATAGACGTGCACAAATGGACCAGCTCTCGTCAAAGAGAGGAAGAAAGAACTGTCGTCGGACGGCGCAACGGGTCGAGAGAGCGTGTGTGAAAGCGCAATACAATCGCATATTGCCAGGTCGATGAATTTCGACGACGACGACAACAACAACAACAATGCGCAATCGTCAAAAGATATTGGAAACAATATGCCGATTAGAGGTCAGTCGGAAAAACAAGCGAGGCGTCCAGAAAGTGTAATTCATGATTTCAAAAGGACTCAGCCATGCTGTTTTTGTTTTCTTGGTAAATTATACACAGACATGTGGAAGGACGGGTGAGTTCACATATCAAAATGCAGCAATAGCTTCGAAATATTAATCAAAACAAACACAAACCATACTACATTGACTCAGATTTACATCCCGCATTCTTTTTTTCAATGTTTCTCGAGTGACGTGGCATGTCCCTCTCTTCTTTTTGTTCTCCTGTGCATTCTCCAACAACCGTTGCTTCCATTTTCACGTTTGTGTACATGCTTTTCGGAAATCAATGACGACCACAGTGAACCAAGCGTGCTGAAACTTTCGACGACAATCTTCGTGCTTTCCCATACTGGTGTCCATATATGTGAGTTTACCGATACAGTAATCGGTGTATCTCTTGAACGCCCTGGAAACGGCTGTCCCTCTGGCTGTGCACATTATCCGCTAGTCAGGCTGTCAAGCCCTAGGATATACGATCATATTTGTCAAAATCGGGATAGATGGCGTACTGTAGCTGTGCCCGTAACGAAACTGCTGATCCCCCACACATCACAACTGCCACCGATCCTGAAGTAGTTGGGTTCGAGTTGAGAAAGGTCAGTAGTTAAGAGACGAACTTACTGACCGGAGGCCCGCGGTTCAAACCCAGCCTGTCTAGGATTCGGTAACCTGACAGTATCTGGTCCTTCGTGCTTACTTCGGGTGGCATGATAGTTAGGTACCGAAAGGGTGTTACAGCTGAAGGATTATTTACTATCATTAGTTGGGATCCCGTGAAGTATGCGGTCAGATGACCTTCGCCTATGCAACGCGTGAATAGGTGCGTTCGCTCTTCACTTCCTCGTTTGTTGCCTGACCTATTCACACACAACGTAGTCCATATAGGAATGAAAACGATGCGTTAGCTATTTAATCTCCGAAATTTCTGGGTCATTCATGTTAATTCCAACTCTCCTTTGATATCTCGATGCACATCTGTTCTGTTCTGTGCAATATTGTGACTAAACTCTTGATTTTTTAAAGTGGAATTCAGGATAGCAGGAACGGAGTCATACCATGGCAACACGCTGCGCTAAGTCCAATGTTGAAGCCCAAAAAGTGTTGTGAAAACTACTACACACATGCGGGGGGGGGGATGATTGAAGCGATGGGGAACGAGTTATGAGGGTACAAGGAAGAAAACTGAAATGATGGAAATACCTTAGTTCCGGACCGTAAACCGGTTAGCCCATGAAATAGACGTTATCGATGCTATTTCCCAAACAGTTATTATGTTGGATTCTGTTACTGTGCCACCAACCAACATCAGACCTACCGTATTTGAAGTCCCCTATTAAGCTTTGGAAGCCTGTGCTTGAACCTTCCAGCCTTCTAAATTCCAGTAGACTGCTAAAATGTGTTATCTTTGGTCGCAGCTAGTGGAATGCGGTCAACATTAACACGATCAAACGCACATAAGGATTCACTTTCGGAAATTGTCTGGGATGGTCTTGATCTGATACCTGATGACCTTCATCGAAGGGTCACTAAACGGACATCGCGGACGACATTTTTATGAAGAGTCCGAACCATCGTGAGTGGCCTAGCAAGGCAAGAACATTACCAAAATTAAGTTGTTCGGTCTGTTCGTGGCGGGGATTCTTCTGGCTTCAGGAGCACAAGAAAACGAGATTGAACATGTTGGCCATGATCATAATCGGCCAGGCCGGAAGTCTAGACCTGATGATCTCGATAGAGTGAGGAGGTTTTTGATGGTCAAACCAACACATCAAGGTAGAGCACTTGTCACGTGCGTGATACGTACGCTGACAAATTATCACTCTTGTTAATCCAGTGTGGGGCAGCATTCAACGTCTTTATATCTGGTCGTACGGAAAACGTTGTTGTGTCTTTTGTTCCCTGCTCGTGGCGTGGTTGCAGGGGCTTGTATTGTTCTTTATCCCTAGATTGCCAATTCCTTCTATTCGTTCGTTCAGTTGTAACACCCTTTCGGTGTCTAACTGCCATGCCACCAGAAGGAAGCACGAGGGCTGGGATACTGCCAGGTCGCCAAAGTCTAGACGGGGGAAGTCGAGATGCAGAGGTCGGGTTCGAACCACGGACCTTCCGGTCAGTAAATTCGCGCTCTAACCACGTGAGCCACCTCGCCCCATTCGTTAGTTTCGTAGGAATTATTTGACCAGTCCTGGATTTGGAGATCATTGGGGGCGAGATGGCTCAGTGGTTAGAGCACGAATTTACTGACCGCAAGGTCCGTGCTTCGAACACGACCTCTGCATCTCGACTTCCCCCGTCTAGACTTTGGCGACCTGGCAGTATCCCAGCCCTCATACTTCCTTCGGGTGGCATGGCAGTTAGGCACCGAAAGGGTGTTACAGCTGAACGATTATCTTTTTTTCCTATTTGGAGGATCATTACACGTGTATTTCTGGTACAGCCGATCGCCCGCTCCAATAAACTATGGCCTGTGAGTTGAACACAGTCTTGCAGGCCTAACCGAAACCCCCCAATCAAACTAAACTGTGACGATCATTCGCCGCGCGTAGTGCCATAGGTCGTTTGGAAAACAGCCCCACAGCAGGCGTAATCCTGAAGGAGTTATACTAGACGGAAACACATGAAGTTTGAGTGGATGCAGAGTTCATTTTTCCGTGAACACCCTCAGAAACAAATCCCAGAGGGTAAAAATAACTAACTGAAAGCCACAGTGTCCTCAATTACGCCATGAATGTGAGCACACGTGGCATCCATCCGATGGAAGAATTGTATAATATCCAGGTTAGGATCACATGATGTATTGCACAAGTTTTGTGTGCATGCAGTTGTGTATACGCATGTCATGATTCAGGCCAATCCTATCTGAGGCGATAAACTGAAAAGTTCTCCTGGTCATGGAAAAATCCCCTCTCCTTGAAATACTGGAAAGTCTACAGTTAAAATCACAGACAATGAAAATTTAAAATTGTGTTGTGCTCTGGAAGGGAACATCCTGGAAATTTCATTGTTCTGTTGTCCCTAAGCGACAGGTTGGACTGCTTCGTCCGTGAACATGAACAATGTGCTGTGCTAACATCAGTCAAGGCAAATCACGGGTCAGTGTTTATACACGTTGACATAAAAGTTATCAGCATAAAAGTTGGCTAGAGTTTACCCATGGACTAGCCTCTTTCAGAGCATGTTCAACTTAGAGTTCAACCTTAGGCGGTGTTTCCGAGCTTCTCCGGCAATACTTTTACTGAGCAGACATCCATTTTTAAGGGACCATAGATTGGGCCCCCTAAACTTAAGCCGAAAACAGTATGAACACGGACAATCGTAAAACATTCTACGTGTGATGCATTTCAACGCATTGTGAAGCCGTTCACTTGCTTGAACAAAGCTTGAATTAAAGTAACATTGGATAATACATAGTGCGGCAGAAGGTGAACTGGAACCTCAGAAACTAGTTGAGGAATACGCTTTGTACATGATTCGGTTTTAGATTTCCCAGTTCGGATGCATATATCGTTCAGCTGTAGCACCCTTTCGGTGCCTAGCTGCCATGCCACCAGAAGGAAGCACGAGGACTGGGATACTCCCAGGTTGCCCAAGCCTAGACAGAAGTCGAGAGGCAGAGGCGGGGGTCGAACCACGGACCTTCCGGTCAGTACGCTCGCGCTCTAACCGCTGAGCCATCTCGCTCCCATGCGGTGGTTGACAACACATGGGATATACGTTCACATGGGGACTTTGTCATCTGAGCATGTGTAACGGTGAAGAAGACAGTCTGCATATCTGAACTGAACAGCCTATACTCCGCCTAAGAAAGCCAGATTGTTCCCGAACTCTGAGTTCTCAGGAGTTTGAAAGTGCTACAATTGATCATTGTATTGTCGACTCAAAAGCTAATCTGGAAAATTCAGTAGATGACATTTTACGGAGGTGCCGAACAATTTTTGCACGGCAGTCCTCTTTATAGGGCAGAAGCGTGAAGCACTCAGTGCAACTTCAATCTTCCACCATGATAAATGTGACATGGACGTTTGTGTAGCAATGTAGTCCGGATTGACTACGGCAAGGTGCTGTGAATACTTTCCTTCCCATTTTTGTCTGCCCCGTGATCCCCAATTCAAAAGTGCATGTTCGCTGACATAATAGAGCCACGGCAAGGGTTCACTGGGAAGTTCCATTAGGGCACACTATTTAGCAAAACAAACCTGTGAGTAAGGTCAGTGGATGCTAAGAAAAAACGAGCAACATTGCATAGTTATGTCAACCCCCTCAGCATCAGCAGTAGTGCGAATCTGACAAATATCCAGTGAGAAATTAGCAGGGTACGAGCTGTCAACCAGTGCCAGGAAGGATAAAACAAGTGACTTTTTAAGAAGGTCTGACTTCATTTTCAGGGTGAAATTTCATTGAAACTTAAGAAATCCACTCACGACCTGGAAACTACGAGTAACCTGTGTGGAAAAGAAAAAACGCATATCGCATGAAGCCTCCATTCAAGGATTTGTCGGTCAAAAAGCCAGTCAGCACGTGGTCACGTGATATGAACTGCGTGATTGAAGGATGCCTGAGCTATATCCGATCTAAGTGCGATTTGATTGCACTGGTGATCAGCCACTCAAAACAGACTAGTGGGAGGGTCTGGCCAGGGATTCGTGAGATCCGCACTGGTTGTGATTCCCAAAATGGGCGAAAAAGATGTGCAGTGCTTCTCGAAAATCGAGTAAGGTCTCATCAACACCAACATCATAGGCAACTATTTATCAGGTCGTTCAGACAGGAGGGCAGGAGGCCTGGCCAAAGCCGTTGTCTCAAGAGCCTAACCGCAAGCAGCGGACGATGGGTGTGAGAGTGCCAGAAACACGTGGCCACAAAAACTCGAGGACTAGGGAATTGTGTTCATCTGACCTCTATCCGCTGACATACTTGATATGGGAGTCTACCGGCGTGACACAAACAATCTCTAGTATAGCTCAGGGAGCCACGAAGGGCTCCACTCTCTTCGTGGTGTGTCTAGATTGTAGGAGATAATAACCAAAACGCGACAGGTGCTCCAACAAAGTCAAGCAAGCGTTTTTCAGGTCACGGTTTGGAACACATGTAGGTGAGCTTTTCTAGAACTCAACCCAGTGTTCTAAACCTCCTCATTTGACCTAAAAACAAGTGTACCCGACAGGCCAACCACAGGGTGTATATCGAAGGGTTAGGCGCACGTGATGGACGAATGTTCTTTGGTGTACAAGGGGCACCAATTTTTCATCTTTTCCGCTCTCATTCAAATGAGAACATTCCAAGTTCAAATGTGCATATTATTTAAGACAGTTGTTCATTGAATTTACGATCATTCTCGGTGGCCGAATCGTTTGACGAGTTTGACATTTCCGCTGAAAATATTTCATCATCAATCGAACTGACATCCTCAGTGCGTCACATCGCTTTGCTACATAGCAGCGCGGTACTGATACTATCAGCAGTGGTGACGGAACGCTTGCAGTGAAGTTACAAAGCCGTGTACAATAGGACCACCACCTGCGCTGGAAGAATTATCTTCTACTCAAATGATCGCATTGATCTAGATGCACCAGACCGTCATGTTTCGTGCGATCGATAAGAACCAAACTCCGCCTGCATGATGCTCAAGGATTCAACCTGCAGCCTCAATATTCCCGACAATAATTTGCACTCAACGATGAGTTATACGACCATACGCGCGATAGACTAGCTCATTTAAGTTAAAAGAAAGACGGCGCGCGGATCCTTGTTACTCCTGGTGGACAGAGATGGTGTATTTGCCTGCGGGAATGGTGGAGTGGGAGCTGCGACGAAATTTCCTCTACTGGAAACGTCGGTATGTAAATTCCTGACCAAGGCACCAAGATTCGCTGCAAACCCTGTACGGCCTTTCTGTTTGCATTTTGGGGTCAGGTGTATTCATCAAATGTTCCGAAGTCCGTGTTTGAAACACAAACACTGTGGTTCCCTGAAAAAGGGCCTTCTCCACCAAAAGGACCATTTCGTCCCAGTATTCCTGGATAACTTAACAAAATGCTCGACCACCAGGAACCCGAAAAATTTGGCAATTTTAGCCCTAATAATCCCTAGTAAAGACCACTCGATTTTCAGAAAGCGAAAAAAGTGAACACACTTTGGCGTGGCAATCGATTTCCGTTTATCTGTAATGAGCCAAGAGGTTCAAAAACCAAGTTTGGTTCTATCGGTTATAGCTGACGGGTGTTCATGATATCGACAGCTGGACTTTTCGAACGCGGTGCTGGTCATGTGGTTTTTGGAAGTTACCATGGAGCGTGAGGTTAACGGCGCATAGTCTAGTTTTTTTGTCAACACTTCAAAAGCCGATAATTGTTGAGAGCTCATTCACTGGGTGAAGGCTCATTGTGTGAGTGGTCTAGGTAGTTAGACGACCGCGTTATGAGAAACGATATGCTTCTGTTTCTCAAAAGGTATAATGAGGATCGCTTGGATCAGCCGAAATGTCGTCCGGGGGGGACTGCTGAGCACATCTTAAGCTGTTAGTGGTTGTTAGTGTGAGTTCCAGTATCGCCTAAAATTAATGGGACTGTCTCCTGAAGATCATGTGCGTGTCAGTTCACGCACCTATGGATTGCAGTGATACATATGCCTCGAGTACCACGCACGTCAAATTTTTCGCAAGTGACTCTTGTCTAACCACACGATAGGCGTGACTTCACTTCCAAAACTGTTATCAAGCAGACTTTCAGCTGTAGCACCCTTTCGGTACCTAACTGCCATGCCACCAGAAGGAAGCACGAGGACTGAGATACTCCCAGGTTGCCCAAGCCTAGACAGGGGAAATCAAGAGGCAGAGGTCGGGTTCGAACCACGGACCTTCCGGTCAGTAAATTCGCGCTCTAATCACTTGGGCCATCTCGCCCCAAGCAGGTTTATCCTGAAAGTCTGCTTTCAAGATAAGTGCGAATCGATTAGTTTGATTAGCCAGGCATGGGAGAAGCACAGGATCTCAACAACTTAGGCAAGTTGTAGGTGATTATCAGATTTGTGGAATTCGCATTCACGTTACTCTCGTTTGAACAGTCGTCCTCCTGTCCTGACACAGCCATTCTGATGGGTCCATGGCAAACAGGAGTGAAACACTGGACTCAAATTTCACTCCCGTTAAAGCTCACCAGCAATGAGTATCTTTGGCCGTACCGGAGTTTGGACTCCGGACATCCGGCATTCGAGGCGGGCTTGTTACCATTACTCCACCGGCGCACGCTGGACGCACCTGAATGACCGCGTCTGAGTAGGTGAACATATTCAAGTTTGAGCGATGCGATTGGTTTCCGACGCTTCGAACGACGATGCCGATGAGCTCTGATAAGAACGAAACTTGGGTGCAGGGCTTCCGTCTCTTTGGTATGGATAATCGCGTCGCGACAGGACGAGGGCTGTTCGAGAGGGGATGATGTGAACGTCAACCTATGTTAGGTTCAACTAGTTTCAACACTGGCTGTGTGTTTCATCGGCACATATAAAGACGAGGTAGAAAAATTCTTCTTCTTTTTGTTGGTTTGATTTTGAATACAATGGGGTGAAAACTGACTAAACACTGACACTGCTTCACCACCTACGCTATTGTTCTTTGCATGATGAGCGAATTGGGGATCATCAATCAGATAGCCTAAAGAAAATGAAACAGCATGTGACAAATGGAAGGATGCTGATTTTAGGACCACAGAAGAAGTCGTAGTATGGATCTTTTCCTTTTATTCTTGTCATTTGTCGTTTCCGTTCGGTGTCTACAATCCCCCCTATTTGTTTCTGACCTGAAAGTTAAAGACCATCTGACTTCACCAACCAACGAGCCACGTTCTCACCTTAACAATGCGCACCTAGTTCAACACAGCTACGTGGGCTTCGTCATTTTGTGCCCCTAGTCTTTATTCCATGTGAACTATGGGATTCCGTTCGGAATCAGTCTACAGAAGCCAATATTACGTCGCTTTATCATTTCACTATCCATAGTACCGCATTCGTCGATAAACTTCACCCCGAACAGTTCGAACTTTAGGCTTTTGCGCGTAACTCAGCGTGGCCTATCTAACTGCTGGACGCAATCTATACAGAGAACCTGCCTTAATAAGTGAGATTCAGCGGACAAATTTGGCATCAATGTATTTAGCAGCATCCTCTTGTAATCTCCCATTATGAGAGTGTAATATTTCAAAAATGACCAGAGATAATAATGTAATAATATACTCGATCATACATCATATGCCGACCTAAAGCTGCTGTTGCCGCAATCGTCGTGTATGTGCGCTGCGATGGTCCTGTGCTGACTAAGATATTCTTTTATTCTGCCTGAACCTTGTCAGAGCGGACAGACAGAGGGTGGTGAGCCCTCATGATAATCGTATGATGAAGCAGTCTGAATGTGAAGTCGTACTGCCCATTCTGGTGAGAGCGCGAGGACAGCAAAGTGGTTTATTCAGGCGAACAACATTTCCATAGTTGTGGAGGCAGCGATGCTGCCTTCCCCGGAGGAAGAGTGGGTTAGAAAAGGTCAGCCTTAAGAATCTCACACTCCGATCACCGCCGGCATATTAATACAGTCGAACTTCTTGTAAAAGCCAAGAGCCCGGCGAGGCTCAGAACGCAGCTACTCTGTGCATCAGCATTGAAATTGACACACTCGTTCTCTAGTCTCTGCATCTAGGGGTTAGGCCAGTGCTTCATGGACCTTTGGGTCGTTAGCTCCCAACAGATCCCTTCGAGGAAATTCAACTGCTCCCTAAATTACTCGACAATCCATGACGTTGAAGATTCCGGGTGAACTGTATCCAATTACATAAGATTCGCACCCCGGACAAGCGGAAACGAACTAATCCTCAGAGCTGCGATTAAAAACGAAGGCAAGTGGTTTACGGGAACTAGAAAATTAGAATTCTAAATAACGATAGACCGAAACAGTGGCAGAGCTTTAGGATATATTCAAAGGACTGTCGGAACCAACCCAAGAGGGAGTTAGTAGATGAACAATGAGCCGTATTGAGAACACGTAGGCGTGAGGCTGTACTGGAGATAACTGGGATAAAGAAATCAGCTCAAAAGCGCTAGCTTGGCACCATGCCGTTGTTCATGGGTGGAGAGAAGAATGTGGTTTTCCACAGGACGCTGAAGCACCCATTAAGCTCTTCAACCCATGAATTTCAAACAGAAAGGAGAAAAGTCACGGAACACGCGTGAACTGGAGAATGAATGCTGGATGAGATACAGTGGAGAAATCTCGTCGCACGCTGGTCATCGCTTTCGTAACGAGCTCCTGAAGGAAATTCATGGTCTCTGGACCCAACGTCTGCATATTTTTCAACACATCTGACGCCGTTAAAAACTTACAAATATTTAACATATATTAGGTGAGTGGAAGACTCACTTCTTCACACTGTTCAACCACTCGTCGGAAAGCGACTGAGATCAAGTGAATCAGATAGGCAAAGTACAGAAAAGATGCCTATAAAAGATTCCAAACGATGGAAGAACTACAAACAGTAACTCCGCAAATGTAAGCCGTGAAGTCCTGTGGAAATGATGGATTACCCGCCGAAATTTTAAAACGTGGTGGACAAGGATTGCAATGGGAATCCCTCCATCTAATCCACCTTATTTAGAAAGATGTTACGATCGTGCTCTTATTCAGAGGTAAAGGAACTGAGCAGCAGGTTGACAGTTACTGTAGAATCAGCCTACGTTCAGCTGTAACATAGTTTCGGTGCGTAGCTGCCACGCCATCCGAAGGAAGCACGAGATTGCCCAAGCCTAGACAGGAGAAGCTGAGAGGCAGAGGTCGGGTTCGAAACACGGAACTTGCGGTCAGTAAATTCGCTCTCTAACCACTGAACCACCTTGCTTATACATGACAACTGAACTGGTTCATCCTAGGCAGTCCCGGCACATATGATCGGACGATAATGTTCGGGGAGAGTGTTAAAAAATCGACGGGTGACACCATGCGTCCTCTTCTAATGTAAACTAGTGATCCCTTTAACGCCATCGGATTTAGGCCGGTTGATCTCTGGCGGCAGACTCCTGGAAATTTGCCCGCTGATATCATTCCTTCCAGTTGACACCGGATTCACGGGCTCACCCAAAATAGCACAGGTGGACGCACAGAAATATTTAAAACCGATTCATCTCGCTCTCTCCTTGTAATTGCCCTATCTTCTGGGACATCCTTGAAGAACAGCATCGTAGCTCATATCCGTTTCTAACTTTTCGATTAGTTTTGTTTTGGTGCTTCCTTCGGGTTGCATGACAGCTACGAGCCAGCTCCATTTGGACGACTTGAGTTGATTTGTGATAACCACGTGTCAGGCATACTCAGTCACCGTCTGTGCAGGGAGTGTGCTTACTAGGTTACCTTCAGCGTGGTGCAGAAAGGGGAAGTTAACCATTATTCGACGCAGCGACGGATAATTCACGCTTGGTCTGGCGCACCCGCGTAGTCCCTCATGCACAAAACTGAAGATGTTGCCAGCTAGGACTGCCAACCGAACACGGTAACGATACTGAGGTCTGTTTTCATCCCGCTTATCTGTAGGGCGGTTAAGACATTTTTGGTGTAATTCTTGGTAACCTAATCAACTTGGCTGTATCTCAGTTTTGGTGTGCCCCTCGAATGGGGTAGTGACGATGCCACAAAACAGCGGCAAAGCAGAACAATATTTTAAAACTACCTGTGACTGTGCGGTAGTTAAGCTCAGATTTGACACAGATATTTCTGATGCTGCTAATGTACTTTTTCTAGGGGGCCACAAAACCCTTCCTGTGTGTTGTGTATACAATATGGATGCAGAGATCATGAGCAACCTAGAGAAGTATAGATGAACATCAAAAATCATTCAGCTGTAGCACCCTTTCGGTACCTAACTGCCATGCCACCAGAAGGAAGCACGAGGACTGGGATACTCCCAGGTTGCTCAAGCCTAGACAGGGGAAGTCGAGAGGCAGAGGTCGGGTTCGAACCACGGACCTTCCGGTCAGTAAATTCGCGCTCTAACCACTGAGTCATCTCGCCTCAGCTGAACACGCTACTGATATTAAAAAGCCGCGAAAAAATATACGAGTCCTCTACCTATTCCAATCTGCCAGTCAACTTGCTAAAAATTCTCCTGAGTGCAATGAGACGCTTCAACTTGAAATAGTCCCGCTAATCTCGGTGAGTTGGTTCAAGATAAGAAGAGTGACATGCTAACTCAATTTCGGCGAATCAAATACATTTGAAAAGCAGGAGCTTGCGGATCAATTCTATGATCAAGTCACTCCAACACCATCCTTGGTCATTAAGCATGAAAATTAGAGTTCGGTGGCCGGCAGCCTCTAATTAGATCAATTAAGAAAGCTGTTTTTTGTGTATGTGGAACAGGGGTGAACGCGAACGAATACGATGAAACCAGAGAGAGAGAGAGGACCATTCGCAATCGCTTTACTAACCTGGTCAGTTGACAAGGGATTTGGATAAGCAAGCAAGGGAAACGCCTGACAATGCTGTACGTCTGACTCTCGTCCTGCAGCAGAGTGCTCGCTCAATGTTGGTCAACAACGAGCTTGAAACACGTGCTCACAGGCTACACCACATGCATGTTTCCTCACCATGCCGCTAAAGCGTATGTGCATGCGTGTACGAAGGAAAATGCACATTGAAATCGTCAACTGCCACCAACAAACACCTATTCGCTATGGTGGGCAGGAAGTGTCCAAAATCATGGCTTTTTGAATTGAAACAACAACAACAACAACAAACAGAAAACAACGACAACACAGAGAAGGAGGAGGAGAAGCAAAACAACAAAAGCATGACGATAGATAATAGTGTGTAGCATTGACCGGCGTTATTTCTAGTACTAGTATTCGTGACTCACGCCATGGTCATTAGTTCTCCCCGGATAGGGCGTGCGCGTAGGGGAGGCTGACGCGCACAACACTTCACACTTCTGCCTGTGTGAGGGTACCCGGTAAAATGCCCATCACGGAAAAACAACGCCACTAGCAAAGAAACGTGGCAGCCGATGAATTGTTGTGGCAAGATGGGTGCATGCACGAAGAGTGAAAACAGCAACCGACCGCCACCTATGTATTCTTTTGTAGTTCGGTTGCGCTTGGTACCCGCAACCATCGGAACGCAATGTTTCCGACTGTACGTTCGTTTATGTGGCGCACAAAGCCGAGAACAGGACGGGGGAATAAGGTAGCTTGGGACGGAAGGTTGTATGTTCCTTCTGAGTAGGGCCTTTTGCTTTCACAACAGACAAACGACTGCATTAGTCACATGTTCAAAGGTGGGTAAACTCTGTACAGCGGTCTGTTGGTGGACCACGTCAGGCGATAACGGTGATTGGTCCAATTGATTTAGATGCCTTTCTCGAGCTCGGACCCTATTTACACATGTAAGCAGCTTTCAGAGCATTCCTTGTCTGAGATTATGTCTAGTCACCAGTAGACTTAGCAAGTACATCATGAACAATTATACAGCAGCATCTCAAGCGCGTTCAATTCTTTATCCGGAAACCCATTAAGTGTTGAATACATGGCTTCCGTCTGTCAATGCTGTTCCGATGCAACACTTTTCTTGAGGGGTGGGTTGTTAGCTACTAAGCAACATTCAAGTTTTATGGTCACTAACAACCAGTTGAGGTGAGTCGTTCTACAGAATGCTTTGGATGGCTTATTCCAACTCACTGGTACAATATTTTGCTAAACCATCTGTTCACGGAAAATGGCAGTTACTTTTCTAATTGTGAGCACCAAATGAGTGACCAATGAAGTAATCTTGCCGTCAGGTCAGAAAACTGTCACGACAAGAGCACCTTGGTCAGTGGTTGGGGATAACAAAAAGATCTACTAGGCAAGTGCTTATTGGTATTGGTACTACTCAAACGAACTAGTGATCGACTTTTTATCTCGGTTTTACAGCACAGAGATCTGACGTAGTAAGAAAAGAGAAGCGTCAGCACCTAATCCTGTGTTAGAAAAGACATAGTTCATTCGAAGTATGGGGAAGAATGGCTCATCAATGTTGTGGTATCCGGTGATCCATTTGGTACCAACTGAGGAAATCCCCAAACACGTTGGTTGAGAGAAAATCGCACATTGAAACCCTAGTTGAGGAGCACATCAAGCAAACGAGTCTGTTTCTGAGTCAAACACATTCGGGTAGGATGTACGAGGGAAGACCAAAAATCGACAAAGCAACTTGAGACTCCTCCCGTTCTCTATTACTCACTCCACATAGAGTCCGTAAAAGAGTGACAGGTGAGTCAACTCGAGCCTTTTAGTAGTGATCACTCTAATGGTAACTACCTGCTCTACAAATGAAGTACTTTGGGACCAAAATATGTTCGACTAAAATATCAGGAAAGCAGTTCCACACAATGGACATTGGTCAATGATCTTTCACCTACTCACCTCCTTACTGGAGGAGGTGGCAAGTTGTTGTTAGTTCTCACCAACAGTAGAAAGTTTGCAAAATCAGAGTTTGCCAATTAATTTTAGTTTCAGATTGTGGTGCTGGCCAAACGGTCAACACGAAGATTCGCGTCAGTATGAAGTGATCAGTTAACCTTTAGCTATATCGTTTTAATGGCTACGTCAGTGAGGTCGTCTAGATCAGCCTTCAGTGCTGTCGACAGAAGCCAGAACAATCGTATTTTCGTTTTTCGTGTTCCAATTTAACAGTACAGAACCTGATACACCAGAAGAGTGGATGCTGACGGATGATACAGTCAAACATGGATGTCAACATTAGGGCTACTGTGTATGGTGATAACCACGATGACGGTGTATGTCTGATTCTACATCATATCACCTGAAGCGTTCTGTCAAGATTCCGAATCACTCCCGACAACTTTGGCCCATGGAAACTATCTGTCGGAGCTTCCACCGATCTTTCCTGCCTCTTTGTTTAGCTTACATTTTCATCTGCGGGTGGCGTGCAGAAGATGTTCTATTGAACCAAGCCCTTTGTTCAACTCAATCGGTGCTCAAATGACTCACAAGTACTTAAACCAATGCAGACTATAGTCCTTAGTAATGGACAAATGTCACCTCACAAACCGTCTAGTAAAGCACTGACAGTGAGCGTCCGAACAAAGAGAAAATGAGTATAGTGTGTAGGTTGACGCGCGGCAGCCATCCGAACGCGACTTACACACTGGAGCATCTCGACGACGCTCCCACTTGGAAGTTTCGACTAGTTACCAGGTCAGCGGTTGTACATAAGATTCGATTGACACGCTTACATCTGTGACGGGAATTTACATCTCTATGACTGAATTTGATTCACCACTTTTCATAGGTTTGTGATGTTATGTGCGTGGTAATAAAATTAATGACGTTCAACACAGTTTGCCCTCACCGTTACATGCACAAAGTTGCACTAGGTAAGGACGAGAGTGAAGCATCGTGTTTGTCACGAAAGCCGAAGATTCGAGGTCGTGTGAATTTGACTCGGAAGTGCACTTATATAAGTGGAAAAGAAACTATACAGTACGGCTTCCAAATATATTAGCATCAGTTGCGGAAGAGTTGCTCCAAATGCGAGTTTTTGACATTTGTGTTTCTATCAAGGACTTGTCATTTCAGACCACGGTTAGGTTAGGAGTAACGCACATCTGAGTAGATAATGACGTGTCCCGATGAATTGAGGTTATCGTACTGACAGCGTTCCTCAATATATGACACGTTTGATTTGGTGTGCCGGTGTGAGTGCGAAAATGCTACCAAAACGCACTTGCAACAAGTGGTCCGAAAGACCCACGTGATGGAATATTCTTAACTGTTCCAAAATGGCCCAATATGCCAACAGAACCCCTTGTCCTGGCACTTCTCTGATTTACGCTCGAGGCCCTGGTAAGTTGTGACCTGTTTGAACGTTATGGGCGCAATATTTGAGAAGAGACTGATGGTGATTATCAGGTGCTACATTCTATGTTATGCTCGCGAGTGTGACATGGTGTCAAGCAAACCAATGGAATGAACCTCGCGCGACCGTGGATTTACTGGAACGTCGTTCGGGTTCAGCTCCATTGTGGCAACTGCTAACGCAAAGCAAGTGTTTCCCTGACTGAATGGACTAGCTAGTTAACGATCAGCTGTGGCAAGGTGACCAGTACGTAATTAAAGCATGTAAAACTGTTGCGTCTTTTGTCGTCTTCTTTGCACGATATATATATATATATATATATGGGGAAGCAAAAAACGAACAGGTACTGTGGGCTCATCGTGGCTGGACGAATAAACCTGATTTACCTTCCAAGACTAACATGGTTGGCGATTCGTTTTACCACAACAGGAAAGTAACCAATATCTTCTCCCCAGCTTCCTCTTTAGGCAACAGCATATTAGAGTAGCCAGTTGACATCAGAATGTACTGAGTTCGGGGGAACCTCACAGAAAGAACTGAGAAACTTGATGAAGTTTCTACATTCACTTAATATTGAAGAAATGCTCCATCAGATAGTAGTGTTCATCTGAAAAGAAGACACCAAGGCGGAAGACCTTTCGGCTCCCACGGGAAGGCCCTTTTAGGGATTCCCTGTAAACTGTGATTGATGGGGAAGAATATTGTGACCTCTCTCTGGAGAGCATCGTAATACATACTTGATGACTGTACACAAACTGTGGGTATACCAAAGTCGCAAAGGAAATGAGCATCGGTCTTCAACGGAGACGATGTAAAGAGCTTTTCACTTTCGAGAGGTTATTATGGTCTATGGAGCCTGTGGTTTTGGGTCGATATATACAACATTAAAGCCTGACGTATACTGACCCTAGAGCAATAATCGTTCAGCTGTAACATCTTTTCGGTGTCTAACTGCCATCTGGTCCGAAGTAAGCACGAGGGCTGAGATACTGTTGGGTTGCCCACGTCCGAACAGGTGCAGTCGAGTGCCGTACCCATTAAGCTATCTTGAGCTCGTAGTGACTCTAACCTTTGTCCATTTGTTGTAAGCTGAAGAGACCAGTTTTCGTTGATCTTTTAGAAAGTTCATTTTACTTTGACATTGTAGGGATAAACTATCAGATAATCCACCTATTGAGGCTCGATTTGATCAAATCTCATTTAGAATAGACTAAAAATTCGCCAGATTTGCACTTTGGACGTCCATTCAAACAAGCATTTTGTTCCTCCGGCTTTTTTAAAACTGCTATTGGCCGTTCATTCTCGGTTGACACGCAAGTAACTGCGAGGCAACATTATGGTTCTTCAAGTAAAAAAGGCGGCTAGGACGATTATCCTTCCGTTTTCCTGACCGGACACCACTCACAGGGTTGCTACAAAAAATTTTCGTCCTTCATCGTGTTCATCAGGTAGGCGTAGTCCCCGATTTTTCACTGGTCTGATTCCTTATTCGGACGCCGAAGTGTGCGTAAATGGAGTTATGGGGCCATTTGCAAATTAAGATGGTGTTATTGGGGGATTCAAATGAATCTCAACCAAAACTCTCTTTCATTATGATCTTTAAGTGAGTGTATTAGACAATGGCCACCTCGTAATTCATCTAGAACGACATTGAAGATAAGGAAGTACCCTTTGTTAAACACGTAGCCAGGCAATTAGTAGTTTGGTAAAGGTCAGAAGTTAAAGAGAACATATAAGCGAAGTGCAAGAGAACGTGAATGCACCAAAAAGAAAGTTGCCTAAGTAACTCTGCTTTTTGACCGAAATGGCGAGTTGGCGTATGATTGGTTCTTGCCGAGGTGAGTCATGCGGAGGCACGAGATACTCCCAAGACCAGCATAGCTCAAACCCAGTCAGATTACGCATTTGAAGCATCCGTGTCGACACTGGTATCTCTGTCTATGATGAACACGATGAATAGAGTGGAAGACAGTGAATTTGGAACATCGGAGAGAGTTAAGTCACTATCCACAACGTTCCAAAGGAGTCACTGTACTTATTGTTACACTAGAATACGTATCCGTGCGGACTAGTTTTGTCCTGTAGTAATCCTGTAAAAATCAGTAAATCCATAGCCCAAAGTTCAAGGATAGTTGGCCCTTATTCAGGTTCACCACACTGAACAAACGTTCAAATTTTTGGGTATATAAAAGTGATCACACTAGTTGAGGCAAAATTTCCTATCAACACGTAGGAAATACATCCGCATATATTTGAAATTTTGTCAAGACGGCGCAGAAAGCGTGTACAACGGTTGATATTGGCCGTTCATCGAATGATCAGGCATCATTATCCATGACAGCGATGCATCTTACGTGAAATCCTGGACGAAGACCGATGATGACTTGCCAATTTGAGTCGTGGCAGTTGGGACCCGCCAGAATAAGTTGATCACATGATTTAGTCGCTGTAGGCGTTAAAGGACACTGATTCAGGAATCACACCAAAAGTGTAGTAGTATGTTTCATTGCGTCCTGCCATTTCGTGTTACCAGAGATCAGCTTTCCATCCCATTGGGACCATTTTGGTTTTTGTTGTACTACTTGGAGGACTTGATTTTTTGCCTCCCGCAACGAAGACCACTTTCACTCTGCTTCAAAGCTGTCCCAGTTGGACGACAAGGGTAATTATGAATGAAAAGATGACACACACACCCCTCCAGGCGACCTTAGTTTCCCGACTCCATCATCATCATCATCAGCTGTAAGAACCTTGTACTTGTCGTATAGGAGTTGTAGCTGCCACAGTTGCGTTCACCGATGATTTGGGAAGTGAGGTGGGTAGCTGCGCATTGGAGGCGGGAGCTGATAAATTGGTGCATAAATACACCACTGTCAATGGACTGTTAAGTGGGGGGATCGGAAAGGGAGCTATGCATTGAAGGCAATAGCTTGGATGCACGAGCGCCATTGAGGGCGCGACTGGGCCATGTCTGACAATATCTCTAAGCATTGATGTGGCCCGTCTCGGGGTCCCCATCCAGGAAGACGGCAGTGACAAGCGTAGCTGAGTTTGCTGGTAATGGCTTTTATACTTCGCTGCCAAGTCATTGTTTGACCGCCTCTGGCTCGTCTCCACCCTTCACGTGGTTGTGCGAAGAGCGCCCTTCGAGGAAGTCGGTCGACTGGAATACGCAGCACGCGACCAAGCCAGCGCAACCTATGCAGTGTGATCAGTTCATCTATCGAGGGTGAGTTATTTCCTCCGAATACCATTCGGCGTACTTCAGCATTGCTGATCCGGTGTCCCCACCAGACTCGGGCAATGCTCCGAAGACATCGATGGTCAAACACTTAAGGTCTTTTGACGTCCTCGGCGCGCAGCGGCCAGGTTTCTGATCCGTATAGTAATACGGAGCGCACCGCAGCATTGTAAACTCGACCCTTGACGGATAAGCTGATGTCACGCCTACGCCACAGGTGACGCAGGTTCACAAAAGCTGCTCGGGCATTCCCAATTCGGATGGAAATATCATCTTTCGCGAGACCACCGGGACTAATACAGCTGCCCAGGTAAACACATTTGTCTACTACCTCAATCGGTTCACCCGCAAGCATGAGGCTAAGGTTCGGGTCCACCCAGTCTTGCAGTAGCACTTTACACTTTGCAGGTGTGAAACGCATGCCAAACCGTGAGGCGGAGTTAGTCAGATTATTTAACATTGTTTGCATTACCACGACATCAGATCCAAGAAGAGCTATGTCGTCTGCATACTCGATACCTGGGAGCGGACGCCCCAGGAGCACTTCGACCCCACAAGCAGTAGAGGCTGATAGTGAGTCTTCCATGATCGTATCAATGACGAAATTGAAGAGGAAAGGGGAAAGAGGATAGCCCTGTCTAACACCACTTGATGTGGTGAACTCAGAAGAGAACCTCCCGTAGACCATCACACGGCCGCGGGAGTTGGCATACAGCGCATTAAGGAGAGGCATTATTCTGGATCTAGGCTTCGTTCGTGTATCGGATTACCTGGGAAACGGGCAGATGCAGTGATATAAACCACGCCCCCCTGCTTCATTACGAATCTGAAAATGGCGGTCGACATAGAACAGTGGTCGTATTTCATGGGAGATAGGATATCCGGTGCGACTGGATTGCACAATCACTCGGTGGCATTACACATGTTCATTGTAGGTTTTGAAGACCGGTGAAAAAGAGATCTCCCAGAAGCTTCATTCAGTCTGGAAGTCATCTGATAGTCATCCTATACGTACGACTGTATCCATTGTCAAATCTGTTCAAAGACCAATTAGTCAGGTACGACGGACTTTTCGTGAATGGTCGACACGAAAACTGTAGAAAAAAAATATATGTATCACCAGGCAGTTTGGGCGCGGACAGGATAGTATGTAGTGAAGCCGCCACCCTTGACTCAAATTCATTGAATTAGGAATAAACCAGTCAATATTAATGCCTTCTTCAGTCAACTTCACAAACACGGTCAAGCCAAAACAGCAGTACTTTTGGAGCGCATTTATTGCCGACTCGTATGCTTTACCCAAACGAGATATGGAACTTAGTAATATGGAAGTACCAGTAAACGTAAACTGGTAGCGCCCAATGTCCGCCCGGTTAATTGCAAGATATCTGTCAAAACCGATAAATTTTGGGTTGGATAACTAACGAAAAGTTTGTTTCCGTTCGTACTAATAATGAGTAACCTCACAACAAATGGGAGAGCTTTGCAAACAGACACCTAATTTCTAGACCTGGTACATTTCACCGCGCTACTTCATGTTAATGGTCCCGTTTTTCCAATTCGGTATAAAAGCGATGGATAAACCGTGCACGAACTTACTTAATCCTTTGGGAGATGTGTACAAACAGCTCTTGACGCCAAGCAGGCATGTGCGTTATTACAACGTTCGTATCATCCGGTATCTTTTGCCACTTGGAGGAAACGTCCTGTATGCTTGGTAGGACAAACCCATTTGATGGATTTGGTGCAGCGGAAGTGTCTGGCGAGATGTTCGTTGTGTGACCATCGTGTTTCTCGGCCCGGCTACTGTTTGATGCTTGGTCTGAGGTTGGAGGGAAATTGGAATGTTTTGTCCGCCTGGAGGAGAAAAGTTTAGTCCAGTAACGTCTGGGAAAAGCACCATCTACCGATCTCAAATCATCGGCAGCTGTCCATGAAGTACCGTAAAACTTTAAACCCAAAATTTGACACCATGCATCCTCAAGATAAATGGCCGATTTTAAAAGGGACTGAATTTTTTCTGGTGTTGGGTCGTCACCTGTTGAACGTGAGCACCAATTTTCCCAACATCCAGGAACAAAGATCTTAAAATCGTGGGGCTGTTGCGCGAAAAATCTATCCAACTCCTTCACTTGCTCGCGCCAACCGCCGGGAGATCGCTCATCACGTCGTGAACCTGGTAAATTAGTCCTTAAGCGGCGACACCAAGATGGAAGCCGCCAACCACGTGATGGCGGGATGGAGGTGAAATCCCCGGAATGAATTAAGATATGTCCCCGTGGGATGTGATCTGCGTAAACTTCGTGGGCGCCACGTGTATCAGAAATATGGACGATCCGCACTATTTTTGCTTTCGGATGACCAACTTCACCGACAACGTACACATTCAAATTCCGAAAACTGAGTAAGGCTGTCGCCAACCCAGGATCCCTGCTATAATTAGTATTGACCCGTGCCACTGCTCCCGCGTCATGGTGTCTTTCCGAGCGTGACTGGCGGTATCGTTGTGTAATCCTATCCAACAGGTGACGGGAAAAGGGCCCGCGGTTTATGTGCTTTTGGTAGCTGGTTATTGTTGACAGTGCCTCGTAATAAACGAAGATTTGAAATCCACTGTGTACGCAACCGACCGTACAACACAAGAGACCAACACAACTCTGCGACCAGACTGCATGCAGAATGCAGTTGCATCACGTGAATTGGTTTCGTTCCATTGATTGGTCACGAGCTTCCATTCCACCAATCAGATTTCCGCCACACAGCATCGTTGATTTTTCGCAGGGTCACCGTCTGTTTTCACCGCAGACCAATGGCTTTCACAGTCAGAAAAATTGCTGCGTAAACAGCCAATCAGAAGTAGCCAATCATATCTGCTCTGGACGTTGGCGCTGCCCGTTGTGTCCTTCAGTGGTTCGTATTCGCAGCATATGGCTCGTACGGATGCAGCTGCGCACAGACTATGGGCGAAATCCAAATAGTGAAAATGCACTTGAATTCATGGTCCAACTGACTCCCTCTTAGTGAATTATGTGGATTTTCAGCGGGCGGCATACGAAAGTATGGCCGAGATTTTGTTTCCTGCTTTAGAACTGCCATTTGTCTATGACTCCTCTGAAATAGAAGTCCATACTTTCCTATAGACAGTATTCAAGATGCTGAGTATGTTGCCTGTGGGTTGCGAGGGTCGGTCTCAAATTAATCTCTCCTAAAAGTTCACTAAAACCACATGATCGGTTGATGAGCTTTAACATGAGAGAGAGTGATTTACACTTTTCAGGGAACAGTATCACTCAGGCAGACAACAATCTTCAGTGTAACCATTGGCATGAAATCTGAACGATAACCAAATCCACCGCCCTTCCTCCGATTGCGGAAGTTACGCTCCATATCAAATGTGGTGTTACCCTATGTAATCGAAAATTGACCATATATCCTTCGTGTTGGTCGAAAAAACACTTCTTGGCTATAATAAAGGGCAAACACCGAACCTTCGGCAATATGAAAGGAATTGCCAGCGGAACAAGAGAGTAACAACTCTCCACGTTTTGTTGGAAGTCAGTTTATATCAGACAGCATATCAGACAGCCGCTCATGTGCCATCACACCCAACCTTCCAGTTAGATGGTATTCCGTGCCGCAAAAATTGTCGAACGAATGCAAAGGGGCGTTATCACTTGAAGATGTCTGCCCAAATTTCTCTGCACTCTTTTCGAAGATGCACGCATGATATATCTTCTTTGACAGACTAACCAAAGGACTATCTGAAATTCTGTGTGCCTCTGGGATATTTTTATGCACTTTCTTTTGGTTGTTTCTAAAGCCACAGTGTAATATTCTTTTAGTTCCACACCCCTCAGAGCATCTCCCATATACACAGCAACGATCCTCTTAGTACCGCATATCGGGACGAGAAAGCATCCAGCCTTATGGTTTGGTACCCAGGGGACATATGGGTTGCGCATAATTAGGGAATGGCTTGTGGTAGGAAGACACCTGTGTACAGACGAGTCCAGAAGTTGACTAAAAACTTTTGTGAGTCGCCCACAAAAGTTCACATGCAACTGCAGCTTTCTACAGGACTATTCGATAATCTGTTGCAATCGTCAGCAAATTTCGTCTCAAAGCTCCCCCTAATAATAGATCCCTTTGGCTTTAGAGCACTTGCTGACAAGGCGACATTTATCATAGCTACGAGAGGAGAGATGGGAAATGTCTTGGTTGCCCCGACAGTTCTCCAAGTGACCTGCGCAGTGTTCTAGGATGCTCAGGTTCTAAAGTTCTAAGCTGGAGAACCGTTAGCTATTTCGGGAGACCAGCCACGCGTACCCTGAATAATTCTGGAATCAAAAATAGACTTTGCAGGGCACTCCGATCACAGACGATCGTGTTTGAAAAATCCTCGTCAACTCCCGCTCCCAGTATACAACCAATGAAGTAGCCTGATATCAAAAACTGAATTTTTATGCAAGCCGTAGATGGGAGTCTGTGAAACAGATGTTGGTATGGAAAATGAATCAAAAGCGTTCCCAAAATCAACAACGACTAGATGACCGCTGTTAACCACTTCCGTCTATTCCTCATCATGAGAAACAAGTTTGAAGTGCATTACCCGCGTTTGCAAAACCCATGTTAATAGGATACCCATACATCAAAACGTTTAAACTGATACTCTGTGGTGTCCTTCAGTGGTCTTCCCAACCGCTAGACTAACCTGGCGCTTAGTCACGGGTTCGCGTTTCATTCCTTCGCTAAACATGTGCTTCACAGTGCCTGTTTCGCTTGTTTTCACAGACTTCCTTCATGTAGCGGTGCTCAAAATTGAGGGGACTCCATAATATTTTTCAATATGTATTGCGGGTAGAAGATTTTACGAGCTCCGTAGTCACGTGCTCAAGGAGTCTGATCGGAAAAGTCCCTTGTTTTCACCAGAGACGAAATCCGTAGGGATAACATCATACTTTCCGAACAATAACTCGAATTGAGAATATTTGGAACTTTGTTTTAGGCTATCGTTCAGCTGTAGCACCCTTTCGGTGCCTAGCTGCCATGCCACCCGAAGGAAGCACGAGGGCTGGGATACTGCCAGGTTGCCCAAGCCTAGACAGGGAAGTCGAGAGGCAGAGGCAGGGTTCGAACCACGGACCTTCCGGTCAGTACGCTCGCGCTCTAACCGCTGAGCTATCTCGGCTAAGCATTGTCACAATGAACACCCCGACTTCGGACGAAATTCCGAGCTAATCGATAGTCTTGCCACTAATTCAATATGCTTACCTAACCCAACATGTGGTTAACAATTCCCAAAGGATCTCCAGTAAGCGTGATGCCGAACGCACCCCTTAAGAAAAGCCAAGGAAAGCCAGGGACTATTCTCGAAAGACCAGGGGAGGTCATCACTGTCCTACTGCACTGGAAATGTTCATATCGCGCTTTGCAGAGGTGAACAAACGCTGAACAAAGTCACATGAACAGTATTTTTAAAAATGAAAAACAGATGACTGAACCATCTGGGAGCCAGTAATTTACAGTTCGGGTCGGTCTACCCAGCGCTTGAGCAGTATTACAAGTTACTGAACAGTAAGATGCAAATAACTTCACATTCATACAGTGGCTGAATTCTGACCTTGAATCGCACCCGAATCCGTAATCATCATGTGACAGTGCATGAATTTCACTGTTAAAAAATGGTGAATTTGTCCGTTTTGAAATTAAGTCACACCCGATACAAGGTGCCGTAGCTCCTTTAGATGGTGAAATCACCATTTCCGCGGGTTACAAAACCGAAGCAACTACGCTGCTCAAGGACCCGTAGAACCCGAGGCAAGGAGAAAACAGGATATTTTACCAAAAGTTTTGGAAGAGTTTCACTTGTTTTCCGACAGTACTTGACGATAAGGTTAATAACAACGAATCAGTCACAGTAATGATCACGAAAATAGTCTTACTAACGATAATGCCCGAAAGTCAGGAAAACTGAGAGAAATGTTGTGTCAGATCACAGATGGAGGTGTGGCGAAACCTTTTATAAACGGGGGATTGAAATTTTCAGTGCAGTCAAACTTTGTGCTACTTTGTACTACCTAAGGTAAACTTGATTCATTTTCTTCAGAAGAGTCAACACGAATCCGTACGGACGACAGTCTTGTATGAGTGTACAACGTTAGTTGGACAATATGAGATGCACAACTCTGTACCCATCGTTATTTTTTTTTCATGGAGACGTAACGATATCATTTAAGAGAGTAGTTCCTAACTTACGAAAATATCAGCGTTTCAGGTGAGAAACAGAAGCCAAAACCTTGTTCAAGTTTGTGCAATATTGCACGTAAGCGAGTCGCCCCCTGAGCTCTGGTGTTGTAAGAATTTCCGTTCTTTACAACATCGGTTACACCATATTCTAAGAATCTTGAATGTTTCGGTGCACCGGTTTGCAATCTACACTACCCAATTACTTGATATATTAAGACTACCGGAAAAGCCATATGAAACCGCCACCTGCTCTACAACAGTCCCAAATCATCCTACAACTCCCAGAGGTGCGACACTTAGGCTGAAGTCGTTTGTCGTTCAGTGCAGAGTACAATTCACAGGACCTATTACATACCAAAAGTCAACGCATTACATACTAGTCTAATTGAATAGCTTTCCCCTCAATAGTTGCTTTCTCCATTGGGGAACAGATCTAGCCCCATTAACAAACGATTGAAATTCTTTTGGCTCCATCAGGAAGGCACGAACGGACAACATCTTCAAAAAGCCTGTGTTACTGAGCGACAGTTTTTTAAGTGCACATTGTTTCTAGGGTTAGCACAGACTTATATCTTTACCCCAATAACGTATCGAGTTCCAAAGTTCTGACTACACGTCTGAACCACACACTTATTCTTCGTGGCCATTTACTGCTTCCACGTTTCGTTTGCCTTTTCAGCAGGCAAGATGGAGATTTTCTCGCTTGATTACTTCTCTCACGTAACTTAAAGCTTTCAACCCCCTACGCTTTACTACACCAGTTGGTCATGCGACCTGGGGCTGCTGCAACCAATCGCTTACCTGCAAATGATGCTATGCTTACTTGCCCAACGCACCATGATTGACCACGGCAGCCGACATTTTCGAAATTTTCCGACTCATTAGGCTGAATGCGAGGGCCTGTACAACCCAGTAAATAGAAAAGGGGAGAGCAACTTAGAACCAGCCACCTTATGACTACTCCAAGTTACAGTTACTGTGCTGTAACGCATGTACTCAAGAGTAAATCACACCATCCGGGTCTGGGTAACATTTCTGTGCAGGTCACGACGCTGTGACCGCGGTGGCTTTGTACACGGATCAATATCGATGGCTAGCTCCTGCACAATTCAACCCACTTGGTGGGTGGGACTGATGAATTTTTGTCAGCTTTTCTACTCTTCTGTCCTAGCTGCTTGTATGACTTGATCCAGACTGTCACGGCCACACAGGACATGGGGCTACTTCAATCGATCGCTTTCAGTCTCCTGCCCCCAAGGTCGCAGTTCTTTCAATCAGATCAACTCAGTACAGCTGACCCAACCAAGGTCAGTTACTTGTTCACCTGCCCGAAGCAGAAGATAGGGGGTGATTTTGTGGAGCTGCCGTGGGACGTGCTGACAGGGCTGGTCACTTACATTGGTGTGGGCGCCAAACGTGCTCACCGGCGCGAAAGGGACCCACTGATTGCAGGTCTCGCAGACCTATGTAGTGGGGCCACTGGGACATGGCGCACTTGCCGTGTTTTCATTACTGATGCTAATTTTCGTCTCAGATCTGTGATTTGGCACGAATGTACGCCACAGGAACCCGCACCGTTCCACAATGATTTTATAACAATCGAGCCATCATGAGGGCCGTCAGCAAGAATTCTACATCGAACCGTCTACCGGTGCGTTTACCCTAGCTACGGTTTGCATGTGTGCGGCGGTAGGTTGGAGAACAAGGCACGGCCGTTTAGACCCGTTTGCGCCGGAACAACTTCCCGCAGTATTGATGCATGTCAATGGGTCAACGAGAACGACAGCAACCAGTCGACCGCAGCCCAGCTGGCCCACAATGGGGACATGAATATAGTACAAGCACCCGGGCACTGGCTAGATGCAGACATGCATGGTTAAACACGTGGTACCTCGTTTCCATATTCAGCAATCCTCATTACGAGGTGGGACTGAATCAGTAGCTAGTCAGGTTTTTGTCGAAAATCCCATTTTTTACTGTTTACAACTAAGTTTGCTATTTAATCGTCGAAGTCAGTCAGCCATTCCGAAGGAGCTTGAAACCACATGGTCGTCGATACGTAAAAGTGGCACATTATGGGTGGTACTTTAAAGGTAGTTGCTAGAATTTTCTCGGTGAGCTAGTCGAGATAAACCATGCATTTTTTGAGGAGATTACCCCTTGCATTGACCATCATCCTCGACAGGGGGGCCAACGGATGTAACTGGAATCCTCGGTCTTCCGATGGCATCCTCCCATCGGACCGTTTGAGATGAGTACAACGTACAAAGAGTACTCACATCATAGTCTCTTTCAAGAAAACCACTTGTAGCGTTTGAGTCTGTCCCGGTGTCAAAGCCTTTAAAATTGGCTCTGCTCATGACCAGGAATTCTGTTTCACATGATTACAGCGGATTCAACATTAGTTGTTTCAAACCAAAAACCTGTGTGTTAATACCCATTCTCACGATAACGAAGTGCAAGATTAATCTCTTGTGTATTTTCGCCCTCTGATGGTTGACTTTGGCCACAACCTCAGGAATGATTACGAACGCGTAATCGTTGGACACTGTCAGTGGGGGACAGCTCAGGCATAGAATCGCCGTTAGTTAGGTCGCACATTCCATCAGTGATACCCAGTCAAGTCCGTTCTTCATCTGAAGACCTGAATAACTTGTTCAACGCAGAGAATATAAAAATTCTGTAGTTGTAATACTGTAGGGGGTTAGTTGCCAGGTGATTTGGACAGTGCAGTCATTTACACGAATAACAACAGTTTTGAAGTATGCTGCGCAAGTGATCCAGTTCCTTCTGCATACTGTCATTCTAGCTCTGGACCCTCAGTGGGTTTTGTTTCTGTCTCAAATGAACGGAACGGACAATGTCGGTATGCTGTGTTACGCTCTGTAATGATCTATCTGACAGGCGATTTAGGATCACGTCGAGAAAAGAGAGTCGACCATTTTCTCCTTTCTCTATGATGATCTCTATCAAACGATGGGTGTCAATTTGTCTTCCAGTCAAGTCTTCGAAGGTCACAGTCCCTGTCATTGCTATGCTTGACTGTGTTCAAGTATAGATATAAAAACATTGGTCATTTAGAGATCAAGTATAGATCCCATCGCTACACCGTCACCTCGTCTGGGAGGACTGTAACCGAGAAGAAAGTGAACAAAATTTGACTCAGGCTAGTTATAATTACATCACCAGTTACTCACTCATCTGAGCACTGAAGATGTCGATTGGTAACGAAACGTTTGCAATCCAACCGCCAAACTCGGCAAACAGACCAACAACCAAACAGTTACATCAAGTTCAAATTTCGTCTCCATAATAAAATTGCACATGAAGTCAGTGGTCTCAAGCAAAGAGATGGTGGTAAATAGCGAGGCTATCCCAAATAAAAGCAGTGCCTTGTTTTGTGTAGTCTAATCCCTGACCATGTAGACAGATCCAAAGGAGTCCCTTAGACTATACTTGCCGAGACGTTGTCTGACAGGTTCAGAAACATGTATCACTCATTTCGCCAAAAAGTGCTTGGGTGAGTCTGTCGTGGACAAAATTCTGTGAATGGGCACGCCATATTCGTGGATTCTGGGATGTCCATACAGGTGTGGAACTGTGAAACTCATCACTTTGGTCGTTTCTAATAAACTGCGGTCTCTTCCCAGTGGATCGTCCCATTAGCTACACTCCCCTACAACATGATGTTGTTCTTCCTGTTTCTGTAGGATTTCTTTTCAGAAACCATCGGCTGTGTGAATATAAACTCCAGCTGATGAGTTTTTATGAAACCCCGTTCGCGGTAAATCAGTACATTTCCTTCAGTGTTTCTGTTCAAAAGCTATTTTTCTTTTTTTTTTTAGACTGCCTGATGACCTACTTGGGTCAGTCAATTTGTTCACCAATCGGCAAGAGATTCATTTGTTTATCCCTCACTTCTCTTGGCATTCTCAATGTGGTCACCTTCCCTGCATGGCTTTTCCACCTTTCAGAATATATATATATATATATATATAAAACAGCACCATACTTTCCACACACTGAAATGCATCACTTAGTTCCTCTGACCAACGCATCCTGTTTTTCTCTAGCTAGGTATATTCCAAAGATAACCACGAATGAACGTCAGTAAACCAAGTCACTGACTTCTCCATCTTTTCCATCTGTGTGACTATCCTTCGCATTGTGATCGTCGGAGTGGCCACCCTCGTAATATTTCGGCCTAGGTAGCCAAAAAGCTGTCACCGCCTCGCGACACTCCAAAGCTCAACATTATCTCCCTTCTTCCTTCTCCTCCATATCAGCTGCATGTCCGTTCCTGTATATTGTGTTCACCATCTCTAAGGTCTTTGATTAGTTCTACGGGGTGCAGCTCAGAAATTTACATAAAATTGCAAGTGGGCCTGGAAAAATGTCAGAGATGGCCTCAGCCTCATTGTTCATCCACTATTGCCCCTAAATATAATCTTACTATTTTCTCAATGATTAAAAAGGGTGCCATGAGCGCAAGCCCTGTAGCTATTTATCCCTCAGTGCTAGCGAAGCCCCCTTCACAGCTCCGCAGTGTTTTTGATACAAGCCTTCTCAAGCAATATCAGCCGGTCGTCTCGGGTTGCAAGAGTCTTCAACAAACCCCGATTGCTAGTTTTTTACTCACTCAGGCTGAGTATATTATCTGCACCTGATATAGTGTTTTCCTGCTGCATTCTCCGGACTCACTGAGACTGAGTTCTGCCTTAACGCAGGGTCGCTGAAGTGGTGAAGTTTCAGGGACTGTCCCGATCAGCAAATCTAATGGCGCTAGCTCACATTTGTGGACAGATTTCTTTTAGATACTTAACAACCAATTCAGCCGTTATGTCTGATTCCACTGTTATTTCTAGCACACAATCATATAGTTCCTTATGTAGTTCAGTATCTCACAGATATTGCGGCTGTCTTCTTATTTGATTACTACCCACATTTCCTAAATGATCATCTCAATTTAGCGGTTTGAAGTTGCAAATACGGTTATATGAAACTGCGGTAATCTTCTTCTTTGAAAATCCATCATAAGCCTTTTCTTGACTTAAATTGATCACATCTGATTTGACATGATTTGACCTGACCAGACTTGGCCTGACCTGACCTGACCTGACCTGACCTGATCTATCCTGACCTGGCGACTTGACTTGATTTGACTTACAATGTGTAGTGAGGTGAGGTTTAATCACTTGGTGAGTCATAAAAAGTTAAATTCCGCCAAGGCGTTTGGTGTACTGCACTGGATTCGTCCCAGAAACTGTTTCACTTTCTCGGACTGGAAGACATGGTCTAGGATGCATGATGTGTGAACCAATATTATCCGGACAAACTCAGGTAAGAATCAATCAAAGTATGATCGAATTACTCTGAGTGCAGCAACAGTTTTAATCTTTGAGTATTCAGTCAACAGTTTTCCTAATGCCTTCTTAATACCGTGAACCTGAGTCTGGATAGCCGATTGATAGCCTGATACGCTTAAACAGTGAACGTGCGAATCAGCTGATCTATTGAACACTGACGCGTACAGGAGTGTCATGTGCAGTCGAAAACGGGCCGCTTATGAAGCTCACGTGGAAAGTTCTAGGCAGGCCAAAAAGGATATTAAAAACAGAACTCAACTGTCAAAGACAAGTGAAAAGTAACCAATTAAATCTGTCCCGACGAAAACGGTTATTCCATTGTCAGTTAATAGTCCAGGTACGTTCGGAGCTAATTCTCCCAATACACATCCACTGTGGATAACGTATCAACATTCAGTTATCTAATCAGCCCTCGTAGTGAAAACCAATCCAAGTGGCGGAATCCCAGTGACTGTTGTTGACCTTTGGAAAGTACGCGAACATTTTAGATATCGATGACCGAGTGAGTCAGCTGCTTCTTGATGGAGATCCGCATCCTTCCGCAAGTTGCCATTGGACCATGGTTTAAGCTCTTTCGCCCTGATTTTGCACTACTATCCTTCTCCGTGCCCAACGGGCTGTAAATCGGACGCATTCAACCAACCCAACTCGGCACTGACAACGTCTCTCTGGTCGATGACGAAACGTTTGCAATCCAACTGCCGGGCATGGTGGACAGATCAACTGTCAAGCATTAAACGGTATCCGGCAATAGTTGGTAAAACGCAGAAGGAGAAATCCCTTCATCATGTGTTTTCGCCATGCCCCGATTGACAAACACTTATCGTGGTACCATGTTTCCTCGAAATATCCGTCTAGCTTGATTTTGATGGTATGGTCACAATTTCTTGTCACATACTGAATGGAGGATTCCAAGTGTCAACAACCTCTCTTGACTTGAATTGGTAAATTTGTGTCTACGTCTCCTGTTATCCAGACGAAGAGGAAAGAACAATGGCAGTGGTTCATTTACAACATCTGCATGTTCTTTCAGTAAGATAAGGCGAATGTCACGGGGAACTGCCAACACTGGGACGTTTAACACTGGTAGTCGTTTTTCACAATGAAACCGATATGCAGTCATTTCAGACAAACGAACCGTCTAAGCACGTCCCCTGGTATTTTCCAAAACAAGGTCAAGAATATGTTGTGTAATTTGTTAGCCTGCTTTGAAGAGCGCATAAAACCTCAAGGGATGAACTCGTCAAAAATACGAGTCACACCCATTGGTTTTCTGTCTAAGAAGGATGACAGTCTCCGTTATAACCAAATAGCGTCCCAGAAATCTCATCAGCAATCGGGAGTGAACGCCGGAGCGAGAATGTGGTGAGTGAAGACACCGTGAAAACCCAGTAGCTACCTGATCCGTATCAACTTAGCCCAGTTTTATAACTTACACTTATTCAGTATCGGAGACGACATTCATCGACAGATATGTGGCGCATTGTATGGGTCATGGAGGTATATATATATATATATATGCAAGCTGAGGTTACAGCAGTCCCAATCCATTTTCTGTTGGGTTTCACCATCCGTATCAATACCCTTCGCAATTGACGCCTAATCAAACTAGCCCGAAGGTTGTTCTTCTCTTCATTTTGGGCCGCTGTCCGATCAGCTTCTTCTGTGCACACGCCACAGAGACTGGTGGCCGAGGCAGTAGGAATTACCAAGCCTCTCAGTGTAGGTAGAATGGAAGGCGTAGACCTGGCAAGCATGTGGAGAACGGCTTCAGATCAGTCGAGCTGAAACGTGGTAAGGTGCGGTTATCAGAAAGAAGAGTCTTGAACAGAAGTAGCTCAGATCTAAAGTGCACTTAATTTCACCCACCCTTCCCCCAAACAAATCGTCGTAGCACTTACAAGCCTACACAAACCAACAAAATTTACCAGTTGCACCCAAGGTGAATCATCAACTGAAGCACCTTTAACCGGAAGACTAAGGAACCTAACCCGATCAAAAGTTATTTGCAATCTCCCCAACCCATCAACCGTAAGATTTGGGGATTCAACACTGATATAGTGTGCCAATTTGAAGAGGTCTTGGTAACTGGTTCTCCGTCTTCCTTAAAATCTGGCGAACTTGGTAACTTTCTCACTTGACCTGACGAAACTTTTGAGTCAAAAGCGAAACGCTGCCCAGTTAAAAAAAAATAATCGATTGTTAACCACGCGCTTCCGAAGCGATGACTTCTCAGTTGGTTCCAAACTTTATCCAAATGATTGAAATTCGGCGTTTGTTGTTTCGACTCAAGCTTTTACACGCCTATCGATAAATCACGTATCTTCGTTGCGCTATTGAACCGTGTGTGGCATCGATTATTTCAATCCGCGTTTAGTTGACTGATGTCCACTTACTAGGCGTAGCTAGGTCTGTTCTTGTGGTCATTTCTAACTCTGACCTACTGAACACTGCACGCCAGTGCTCTTGCGCATAAAGAATCGATCGACCGAATCAGTTTCATCAGATGTCTGCCACTCACACAGTTCACTCGGTGTCATGAGATGGTTGGCGTAGGTTTTTTATGCTTAAAAAAGTGACAAATATTTTTTAACCATCTTCGCTATCACCAATACGACCTGTGCCTGATCTGTTGCCTCGTCAGTAAAAGAGAGGGAGCGAAGAATAACGAGAAATTAATGCACAAAACTGAGTTGATTTGCAGATTAGATCAGATGGTATTAAAAATCCTGTTTATAAAATTCCCAATATGTTTGCCTGCTCACAACCCCGTAAATGAAATTTGTCTACATGCAGCATTTCTCGAACAAGTTTGTCGCCTTCTGATTCCTGACAAAGAGCTTAAACTGGGCTTTTTCGCCCAGTTGGATTATTTTGCACAAGAGATCGCCCATTTCAGTAATATACGAACCCGGTCAATCTGATTTTTCCTATCCATGAGAAATCCATGTGTTTTTACCATTGCCGCCGAATATTCTCGAAGCTCTTTAAGAAGAAAAAGACAGGGCAGGACAAGGGGTTTCCTATTTCCTTCATTACTGGTGGACTGCCTGGTGATCGTTCCAACTGAATCGTCAAACAGGAAAAATCACAAACGTGTATAACATTGTCAAGCATTAATAACCAGGTTGCATCCATTCGTTAATTTCTTCCATTTTAGAACCTTATAGACAAGGTCGAGGTGCTAATCAACGGAATAAAAACGTAGATCGATTTAAGCCTTCTTTCACCAGCTTTCACCCGCAGAACACCAGGAATTTTTGCGCAGTAGCACAATCCCAACTGATTCAAGGCCATGTGGTTAGGCTTGTATCGCAAGAAGTGACAAGTTCACCCTTAGGATAACTGACCAACCCCGAGCTACTTTCTGCTGGCTTTGTCTAACAGTTTGACAATGTAGTCCAAAAAGCTACCTGTTTTTTTTACTTTACTGGTTTTGTTTCGTTAGAAGGAACGCTGTGACCAGGTTAATCGCTTCGATGGCCGGCGGTCAGCCCCGACTTGCTTACCACCGTCAATATGCTTCGAGACTTTTTGGGTGCTGTTCACAGAGTTGGTGGCCGGATGTTATATAGCAGATATTACAAAAAGGAAAATGAGACCAAGACAATTAAAACGCTTGTTTTAGCCTAAACGTTAAAACATAACTGATCTTTGTCAATAGGGCCAAAATTACGAGAAAAAAGTTTAATAACTGACCCATCTTGTTAAGAACTGGATTACGTTTGATCAGCCCAAATGCTATCAGACTAATAACACCTGTCGCACACACGTTAGTTAATCATCAGCATTTGGCCCATCCGCAGACTCTGAAAACATGCACGTCCCATATATTCTTCAAAAACTCGCTCCGGGCTAGAATTACTTCTTTTTTGTGTGAGTGTAGTGGTCTTTGTTGGACGTTTGACGTGTGCGCCATAATTTGAGTTAATTCTATGGCGTATTTTTGTAAATTCATGAATGGAACGAATTCAGAGAACGGATGAGTTATTTATCTCGATGTAAGGTTGCTGGAAGCTGTCTGACAGCCTAATACCGGCTTCGCCATTCATCGTGGTGACTTTTGTGCAACATATTCACTTGAAGAATACTATAAACGAGAGATTCACCTGAGTTTCTGGTTGCAACCAAGGTCATTTGGAAGTGGGTGTGTTTTGCCAAACAGATGGGGTAGGTAGGCATTGTAGACGTAACACACTACTCACAAAATTGCCAAAAGCTCTTGGACAGCCCATTTTGCAGCATATTCAGCGGAAGAAGACCATCGAAAATGATAAACTTGGCTGTATTCAGTTAAAGCCAAATCAGGGCGAGGTAGCTCAAGTGGTTACAGCGCGAATTTACTGACCGAAAGGTCCATGGTTCGAACCCGACCTCTGCCTCTCGACTTCTCCGATCTAGGCTTGGGCAACCTGGGAGTATCTCAGCCCTCGTGCTTCCTTTGGGTGTCATGGCAGCTAGGCACCAAAAGGGTGTTACAGCTGAACCGTTTAGTTTTTAGTGTGAAAATGAGAGTATTTGGTGTGTTAGTTCAGCGTTCCTTTGCAAAGTGACTTGAAGTTAACGAGTGATTCAAGTGATCGTCAGTTGACCGTCTCGTTTATGAGACTATTCAATGAAATGTAATGTCAGCCCAGGTCATGGGTCAAGCAACAGTCAAGATCTCGTAGTAGATTCTTTTTGGAACTCGTTCCGTTGTGGAAAGCTCCTTGTTGGAAAGTTGGATGTCTGCTGGGAGAATCGACAGGACTTACTGATAATGTCTCGCCATGGAAGGCAATAGTTACCAAATCGTGTTTTGATTCCGGACTTTCTAGCAAATGAAGCGCGTCGTGCCTCTGTACTGTTTTCAGCAGCTGTCGTACCGCCTCCTCCAGTCACATTTCTCTCCGGATAACATCAGTGCGATTGCATAGATTGATACAAAAAACCCCGTCCCCCCAAATCTCACTTTTCTCTCATCTTTTGTGTACGGAGACGAGGTCAGTTTTCAAAACATCTGCATTAACGGAAACGTGCCAAAACACCGTGCAAGTTTTACACACACACACACACACACACAAAACAGTGAGGTGTCGACTGAAGTTATGTTTTTTAATAGGAAGAAAACAAGTGCATATACTTTTTACATTCACGTGACTTTAGAAGAACAAGTGACAGGCAGTTACAGCGTGAAATAAACCGGGATGGAGACTGACTAATTAGAAAATTTAATTAAAGAGCAGCCTTATTCTCACACCATAAGATCGAATAAACTCACTACTGTAATAATTGTTCAGGAAGATATCTTCTGGTTTCGGAAGTTGTGGGCCCAATCTGCGGCTCGGGCGCAGAAAAATCAATATCTGCAGCTGACAGATTGCGGGTGGGAGCTCTGTATCACTAGACGCCAACTAATCTTGAGCTTCATGGTGGTCACTGCAGTCTGAACGAAGCTACTGTAGGCAACATGCTCAAGCAACCGTTCTGTCATTTCTATACAGTAATGCCTTCCAAAAGAGATCCTCCTGAAGAGAAACTACTCTACGGGGAGGGGGAATGTAGCACAGCTCTCAAGCAGCAAGTGTTTGATCTGTAGTCTCCGCCAAAGCGAGTCACTTTTAGGAGAGACACCAAAACCTTAGGAGGTACTAAAAGAGGCCAAACAACTCTTTGTTTTATAATGAATACTCTTGAGGTGAGCATCGGGGGGCGAGATGGCCCAAGTGGTTAGAGCGCGAGTTTACTGACCGGAAGGTCCGTGGTTCGAACCCGACCTCTGCCTCTCGACTTCTCCGATCTAAGCTTGGGCAACCTGGCAGTATCTCAGCCCTCGTGCTTCCTTCGGGTAGCATGGCAGCTAGACACCGAAAGGGTGTTACAGCTGAACGATGAGGTGAGCGTCGTCCCTCATTTGCGAGGCGATTAAATATCTGCCAGGGTATAACTGGGTGATGTCTACTCAAGGATGATTTTATAGATTCTGAGGACATGAGCAGTAAGCACGCATTCTGGCTGCAGATGAGGCACAACAACTGAACTAACGGTTGGAGTTAGATTGAAGCCAATCAAGCAGTGAATTTGGTCCAAAAAGTCAGCTTGCTATATATATACGTAATACACGACTCACAAGGTTGCTGAAATTCTTCGACAGCCCACGATCGTTTCGCCCTTCTGTTTTGGGCTCATCAGGTAGGCGCAGTCCCCGAGTTTCCGTCAACCTTATGTTCTACTTGAACCCGAATTGGGCTGATTTCCATAAATGCACTCATTTGCAAATCAATTTGGCTTTGCGAGAGGCTTACCTGGAACACAGCTGAATCTCCCGTTTTTGATGTTTCCAGGCAACTGAATGTGCTTCACCAGGCCGCCTCATGTTCCAGTTGCTACGATATTCAAGATATCGCGATACATTTATAATATCATAAGGTTGTTGAAAATTCATCGACAGCCCTCGACCGGTTTCGCCCTTCTGTTTCAGACTCATCAGGTAGGCGCAGTCCCCGAGTTTCCGTCAACCTTATGTTCGTGCAGTATAGAACTCTGATAGGTGTTAGTTCTAGCAGGTGAGAATTTGGCCTTGAAACGGACGTGAAAATCTATTGTGTAAAAGAGATTGTTCTAGCGCCATCCTCAAACCTCTTACTTTCTGTAAAGTCCAGTGTGGTACTAACTGAGGCAGACGAACCTCCGGAACATCAGACACCATGGAAAAGGAGGGATTCGCTCTCTTCCAAGGAATCTGTCTTCAGAGAGGCCCACCTTGAAGGTTGCCAAATCCGTCCATATCAACAGGGGAGACCGCAATTTCAAAAACAGTGAATCTAGGGATGAATTTTTGACAAAAAAAACGCACAAAAACGATCAAATACATGGTGTAGAGGTTTTTTTCTACATTCGAATGGACAAAATACCAATTTTTATTAAGAACTGCTCGTATATGTGTTTAAGGAGACCAGCAATCTTTTTTTCTTGTGGTCCCGATGAGAATCCCGAGTGCATCCCTTGAGTTTGCCAAAACCATCCTCAGGTGAACTGACATGGTGTGTAATTTTCGTGATAGACGTCATTTTATCTACCAGATACCTGACGTCAACCTCTAGACTTGCATAGAGTACTTTCACATGAAGGAAAATTATGCTCAAGTTATTGTTGATGTAGTTACACCTGAACACTACTGTGGATAAAAGTACTCACATTGTGGAACAACGTGCTACCCTCAAGGTTGGTCAAGAATCCAACTTAGTTTGATGAGGGTGATAAATTTCGCGAACTGAGACGTTGTAGTAATGGAGTTATTCACGAAACGGACTCGAAGGTAACTTTAGTTCAGTCTGTCTGAGATGAGTGACACGAGCTATCACAAGTCGTTTGTATATTCATGCCAGAGAGAAGAACCGGGAACAGATCAGTGAAGGGGAACAGTAAGCAAAAAAGCGAATGACTGAAGACGAACTTCACCTAGCATTTATTTGTGGAGGAAAATTCTGGTCCTGTGACACGGCCAAGTGGCTCATGAAATGTTCCGGGCTCTTGCCCACCCAAACTGCTGGTCAAAACATGGGTTTGCACAGAGTTGAGTTTGAGTTGTCACAAAGAATGGCATACGCCAAGTTGAGGTTTCACAATAGACTCCACGTTGCTCACCGATGTCTTTATGTGGCCCTAAACACAGTAGCTCCACCCTGAGCATGGTTTGGAAAGCATCGGTGCCATCAGGACTTGTCGTGTATTCAAAGTGTGCATTCGATCGTCTTCCACATGGGCTGCTGAGGCTTCGTCTGTATAGTTAGCCGGAATGTCTAGGCTATTGATCTGCATGCCCTCTTTCAAGGATCAGTTGCTACATGATGTTCGATTCATCTTACAAATCCCAATATGCTTAAGCTGCTTTGGCGCCTGTTTGTGTGGTCAAGCTGTGACTTGGCATTGTGTACCAGCAACAACCCTGAACACATTCCCTATTGTCACCGTTTCTTTGTAAGGGGTTTTTCAATGGTGTCGTTCGGACCGATTTTCACCGCCTGAGTGAGTCATGATCGCGATGTCAGTGTCGTGGCAGCTGGAAGCAGTCATGTGCAGTTTCGGTCTGCATGATCGATGTGCCACTCAGTTTTTCACTTTCAAACTTTCATTAGCGGTAGGTCTGTATGTCAAATCAAACAAATGTTTTTTTAATCAACCTGTGACAAGTCATGAGTAGTGAGAACTCAGAAACCCAAAACACTGAAGTAGTTGTGCTTCCAGCAAGTCTAGCCCATATGCTTTCATGGTGAAAATCAACAGCTGATTGGGTGTGAGGCCCAAGTGCTAGTTTTCCGATGCAAGTCATTCCCAAATGGTGCGCCTTGATTCCTCTTTAAGGTTGTTGTATTTAAAAGTGCAGAACAATATAGCAATTACAAGTTGCCTCGTACTTCTGCTCGCAATATCGAAATTCCGGGGAACGTCATCATCGCACTTCGATTATAACTGAATTCTGTTCACCGCAAATCATGTGAAATAGACAGGCTGTGGTTTTCACCTTAAACATGGATATGCAAGAATTTGAGAACACGACAGACAATCCTGGGAAGACCACATTTTGACCAGGTGCTGTGCTGTCTCAGTTGCCTAATATGGAAACCATGAATCTGCACTAGGCGGAACTCAGGATTGTCATGACAGAGGATAGAGATGATTGGCTAACAAACGTCAGACTGGTCTCTCTAGGCGGCCGAGTGGGCACAGATCCACTGTCTGACCTTACACTGAGGGCTCGCAGGAATGTAAATCAGTCCATGAAGGTGTACGTACGAATCGTCCATAGAGAGTGATGTGAATACACGTACATCAGCAACAAAAAGACTACTTTTTGGAAAATACCGGGATCTTTAATATGGTGTTGAATAAACCGAGAGGAACTTAAGTCATCCTCAGATCAATCTGTGTGGAAAGGGTTTCACACTTGTAGAGACTTAATACACTAATCATACGGTTGCTGAAAATTCTTCGACAACCCACAAGCGGTTTCACCCTTCCTGGGGGATCAACAGGTGGATGCAGCTCCTTAGTTTCTACTTGAACCCAAATTGGACAGATTTAGACGAATACTCTCATCTGACGATCAGTATACCATAGAAATATCTACATAAGTTCTCCTCAACGAAGACAAAATATACCTCTTTACAGAGAGGAATGTCAGCTTTCCCGACAGAGATAGAATAAGCATTATGGAAGTAAAACATGTAGACGGAAGGATGCGTGCATTCCGTGTTGTGTTGTCAGCATCCAATAACCATGCAGTCACTGAACACGCCACTGACAATCCAGGGAGAGGCACTGGAAGTTGTGGAGCGTTTTACATATCTTGGAAGTTGTATTAGTTCTGATTGTAGTGTGATGAGGTCAATGCACGAATCTCCAAGGCTCGGGTCACGTTTTCTAATTTGAGGCACATATGGCGTCAAAGAGGTGTGTCCCTGAATCTCAAGGGACGTGTGTATCAAGCTACAGGGCGGGCTGTTTTGTCGTATGGCTGTGAGACTTGGCCTGTTCGAGCAGCGGAACCGAGACGTCTTCTGGTGTTCGACAATCGTTGTCTCAGAACTATAGTTCGTGTGGGTTGGTGTTGGCGAATCCGTAACGAGGCAGTTAAAAAGCGAGTTTTGGGTTGTGCAAGGGGTACTTTCATTAAAGAATGTGACCAGCACCAGAAGCTGCGTTGGTTGGGACGTGTTGCGTATGCCTAACCATCGTTTGCCGAAGAGAGTGTTGTTTTTCATGCCCAATTCGGAGTGGCGTAAGCAGAGAGGTGGCCAACCCTTGACCTGGCGGAAGGGTATGAAAGAGATTACGAAACGTTGTCGGTGCTACTCGCCTTCCAGGATGTGGACCACGTGATCCCCACTGCGCCTGGTTGTAGACGCTGCAAGATATGGCTGCCAACCGATGTAAGTGGCGATCTTGTTGTCAGTTTCTATCCAGATTGCCTGAATGAGTGTTTGGAGGTGTAGACAGGTCGGAATGATTGTAGAAAGGCAGCACTAAGTCCCTGCCCCGTCCATCTTTATTCTTTCCTTCACAATAAGGCCTTCAAATAAATCATGGTTGTACTGCAGTGAAGCATCGGTGTTGAACACTGATGTCATGCTGTCGATGATGATGATGATGAACCAAAAAGTGAGTCGATACCACTTACAAGGGAGAACTACTCACGTGAACACAGAACGGACGTCTGTCAACCATCCAAAAGGACTCAGCCTGTTGTCTCACAAAGTCCAAAGTTGCACCAGTTTGTTTTTAAACACGTAGCAAAAACATCAGTGAGCCTCAGAACGAAAGGGCATAGTAAATGTGAAAGTCGGAGTGACCTGATCGCTTGCGACAGAAGATCTAGCTACAGAGCACAGTCGATTTTGTGTATATTCCGGTTAACTTGGCTTAGATTCCTCATCGCATCGCATCGCATTGCACATGTTGGTTTTAAGCTCCCACATTCGCCTTATCAACAGCTCGATGCTGTAGCGACGGGCAATGCATTGGGTCCAGTTCCGTCCGGTTTTCGCATAGTGAAACTGGAAAGAGAGTTGACGGGTTAAAATTTCGAAAGGGGCCTACTATCAGTGCTTTGCGAACCACACTTTGATGATAGCCTAAATTGTGGACCAGAGTCTTTCAGCATTTACGTACTTTTTTTAGAATACATTAACGGGAAGTTGAGAGCTGCATTCCTCAATTGGATGTCTTCATTAGACGTAGGGTTTGTGGTTCTGTTATATGCAGCGCTTAGAGGAAGTCTACATGGTCAGATCAACAGGAACGCTGTCTTATGTTCATCCTGCTGAAGTAGAGAAGGAACGCTGTAAAAGCGTTGTTTTATAAGAGCAACTTCGACGTCGACACAGGCGTGCGTCACCACATAATTGAACTACCGACATTCCATGAAGACACACTCTAAACAAGGAGTTGAACCTAGTAGTGACGACGGTGTATCCAGGTCACCGGTTTACATAGAGATCTCTTTCGAAGGGTAGATAGTACACTGACGATGGTAGCCCAGCGCTCGTCCTTCGCATCAAGGCGGACATACAATGCGGCAGACTTTTGCGTTCTCATCTGACTCTTGGTTGGTCAAATGTGACCAACTTAACTGTGTCTAATCACAGTGTGCCCGACAAATCACAGGTAACGAGCAGGCAAGTTGCTTTGGCAGAAACTACAGGATTTTCACCGTTTGAATGAGAGAACACCTAGGTGTGAGGTTAGCTTTTTCGGAATACTAGGCCAGCTCGCGGGCGAGATCAACCACCGCTTGTATAGCCGTACATCTCACCACTTGCCATTCAGTTGACCCCACCTGATAGTTAACTGTCTTGCTCTCTCAATGAAGACCATCTATTCTGTGGCTCGGTGAGGTCAATACAGTGAACTGATCCAAGTCAAGGCTGTGTTTAAAGGCGGCTTGGTGGGATCTTGAACTTTGTGGTGAAACAGCTTAAGCCTATTGGACTATTCGGTTGGTCTAGCCGATTTGATTCACGCGACTGACTCTATTTTGAAAGTGGTGTAAAAACTCGTCTATTCGCTTGCTGAATTCGGGATTGACGATGCAGTATGGGATGAGCACCGCTGCCAGTTATTTTATGCTACAAAATTCTAGAGAGAAATAAATGTTGCCCATTGAAACATGGGAAAGTGGCTCTTTGCTTTGATGTTGAAGACCTACTCAGTTGAAATTCAGTTAAATCTCTCGTTAGTGATATTCTTCAAGTAAGAAATAAGTTCGCCCAAGTAGGGCGAAACCAGTAAGGGGCTTATGCGTGGTGTTGGGTCTCTGTCTGCTCCCGGTCTCTGTGCAGGGGGAAAATTCTCCTATATCTTGGACCTTCACATTCTTTTGTGCCCCATTTGTGCCCGTGACTTCATTTTACCGAGTTCACATCTCCAGACAGATGATGACATCTCTTCCCTTTTACAAAATTCAAAAGGAATGTGGCCTGCACACAAGATAAATTTTTCGAAGGACGGCCCCCACAAATGCTGGATATTTTTACCTGAAAATTTCCACTCCTGATGAAAGAGAGTGTCACTAGATACCAGCCAAGCAACTCCTCCCGCAGTAGAAATAATTTCTCTGGAGGGAATGCTTTTAGCGCGTCATCCAATTAGTGAAATTGAAACAGAACTCGACGGGAAGGCCCTGTAGGAAGCATGTACCTCCAAAATGAAATCCGGCCTGATTCACGCAAAATTGTGCCATAATATCCAAACACAAGTGGCACATCGAATTAAAAGCGGGCCTCTGATAATGCATTAGCCCGTTCAAGATCATCTTTGGAGAGAATCTCTCTAAACGAAACCGCCGACGTTGACTGAAGATGTTGTCTTTTCAATGAAGTTCTGTGGAATAAGTACTAGGTTGTATTTTAGTCTAGTGATTAACTGAGTGGCCGGGTGGATAGAAGCTGAAGCCATTCAGTTGTTCCCATTTACCGTCGATTTCCGGAGTGCTAAACTTGCAGCGCGAACTTGAGTTGTGTGTGTGTGTGTGTGTGTGTGAACTGAAGGTGACCTCGCAGCTTCGTTAAATGCATTCCTCACCCAGTGCCTTTTATTCGTTAGGTTCCAGTCTGGAAGTAAACGAATTCCGTCTATGGTGGCATCCATTAGGCTTATGTGTGAGGCCTTGTGTTTAACGTTTCACTACATTTCCTGTCAGGCAGCAGCAAAGTCTGTGTGCGAGAAGTCGTATTTCGCTATCACATCAGTGGTCGGCTGCAAAACGAACTGAACTCGACTCTGTAACTCTGCCTCCGTTTATCAGAACTCGAGATTGCATAGCAGAATCGACTAGGAAAGTCCTCTAAGATTGATCTGCTGCGATACTCAGGTTCTGGGATTGTAGCATGGACATTGAAGACCTGTATCCAAGATACGGGTAAAAGAGATACAGAGAGGTTGGTCCAGTGATCAGTTGTCTAAGTGGGTCACCTGAGCGTGGACACACTCACCTATCTAGATGACCGAGACCAGTTCAATAGCTTGACGTCCGTATACTTTACGTTCGGGAGGGGGGAGAGTTTCGCCGTCAGAATACCACTTGGTTGAATGTGTGAGTTAAGTGTGAACTTCGCCTCAGTTGGCAATCACTTGGATGAATTCACCACGGAGATGTTTATCCCATCAGACCTCGAGAAGACGCATGTGTAAGCCCTTGCTGCAATCGATGAAAATGCACCCTGCACTCACCAGACAACCAGCTCAACTCGGACGGATCGTGTGAATTATTGGTCAGAAAAGGCCTTTGGTTTGGAGGCAGCTAAAATGTCGGTGACGCAAGCTTTAAGGTCGATCCGTCGACCCTCTCTCGGTCGGCGATCTCCAAGATGCTCGCGGTCAATTTATTCTGAACTGTGAGAAAAAGTTGAAGAGATGAACTAAGCGCTTCAACTCACTACTTGATCGTCCCTTCAACCATCAGCCACCGACCACAGATACCAAAACCTGAACGCTGAAAACTAATAGCAATGGCCTTAGCGAGGTAAACCAGCCAAAATAATCAGACTACTGAAGAACAAAAGTCCTCAGGGGCAGATGGTATACCAGCGGAAATCTACATAGCCTGTTTGCTGTTACTTCTTGGTCACAAAATCTTCTGCTCACTAGGGTACTGCAGAGTGTTCTCTGTGGATTGGGTACATCAGTATTACTACCGGTACTCAAAAGGGTGAAAGAATGCCATGTGAAAATTACAAGCAAATGGATGACGCTGTCCCCAGACCCTGATGTCTATCATTCTTTATGAGCAGCAGCGATTCAGGACGTTCTTGGAGCTGATTCATCCTTCGTCATGACGAATTCGCAGTAAATTTGCAGTTCAAGTTAGAATACTCAATTGCAATTATTCTGTCGCGACCCCCAGCAAACAACAGTCTCTCCAAACATGTACTGAAACAAAACATCCCCAAGTTGCTTTGGCTTCTGAAGAAGACTGCCACATATCTAACCTCTTGACCAATCCATAGAGCCTATGTTTCAACCAAAACGCTCAACTTGCTGAGAATGCTGAGGCGACAGGTTGTATAGTGAGTCTTCTCTCGAAACAATACACAGGAACCATCCAAAGTCGTCAGAAAACTCCATCCAAATGGGATTCGATCCTAGATACTGCAAACATTAGTGGAATTCATTTTGACATCCATGGTCTCTTGCTCCATTCTTCCATCATTATTCAACTTCGTCGGCCTTCGTGTTTGAAAAACGACACCATAAATTCCTAGCAAGACAGAAATAGCTTTCCTTCAGGGTATCCGTTTTCCCTGGGGAACGTTGCGACTGGGAACCGTCTTCGAAGCTCTCTACATTTGTTCTAAAGGAATTCAATATGCATTTCTCCTACCCTCTGATATCACTGAGGCAGTCTGTGTGCAGCACATTCAGTTGGAGAATATCATGAACGGAAGACTCAGCAAGGATTCAGTTGACTCTTCCGGTAAAACCAAAGCATTTCCCCATTGTTTTGGGAACTTTTCCGCTTGTCAAGTGATGTCTCATAGTTCCTGCGGTTTACTAAAATCGTCTACTTCAGAGGAGGTAGTGCATACTGATAAGTTGTTTTCGGGGATATTACTGTACATCGAATTTTCGCCGTGTTGCTTCAGTCGGAGGTCTGTGGATTTCTTATCCGGCGACTATAACACCTTCAGCTCTCAGGCCAGGTCAGAACTGTGTGCGGTCTCATGGGTTCGCTTCACTGAAGGAAGAAAAATTCTTCAACTCACACATGTACTGCATGCAGTTGAAGCAACTGATTTTACTCACATAGCAGATGCATTCGCTTGGCTGATTAATTCAGCTGATAGGATGTTTATTCCGTGTTCAACTTCTGTAACACGATAGTGTCGCCGACGTTCGCATGACTCAGTCAACAGGATTTCAATTCCTAAAAGCGCAGATGAAGCAGTGCCTTGACTGAGGAACTGTATAAGGAGGACGTTCATTCCAGGATGTGAACCCTCATCGTAGACTGTTAATATCATCATCATCATCATCATCATCATCATCATCATCATCATCATCATCATCATCATCGACATGACACTACTAGATGGGGACACAGATCAGCAGGCTTGTGTGAACGTGCATAAACAAAGGATGGTTACTCGCCTGCGCCGATAACAATAACGTGATCAATAGGCGATGATTCGCTGCGTTGTAGACCAAAGGTGCGCGTCAGCACATGCGTGGATATCTATGCGGATGATTAACATCTTACGTCGTTTGATAACTTGACCTGGGAACAACCACAGGAAAAGGTAATCTCAGCCTGATCTCCTCAGTCAGGCAAAAATCTCTCCGACAAGCAGCGAATCAAGGCCTCTCTAAGAAGGGTGCACTTTTTAAGCGTAGGTCTACTCTACTTGTACTTGAAGGTGGTAGACACCAATGACAATGCGGCAAAGCTCCACTCAGTCTCCCAGACCAGCCAGCGGTGTTGAAATGTCCGGATCAGCACCTTACAGTGATCACTTTGTAGAAGATTCAACAATTGTCAAATGGATAGCAACCAAGAACTGTGAGACGAGATGTTGATATTCAGTGATAAGATGAAATCGATGTTCAAAATTTTATTCACCAGAAAATTTCGAGGTGGTGAGTAGGTCAACAGAAAGGCGGAATCTGTTAGAAGAGTGAACGTGAACGAGATTTTGAGATAAGAGCGCCTGGGAAAGGTAAAGACCCACATTTTGTCAGAAATGTAAAAACCGATCGGTTGAACGACGGAGCTAGCCTAGGACTTCAACAAATGAGGCTTCCACACTGGACAATACAGACGACTCCATTCTACTCCCTTTGCCCTTTCACGTGCAATCGACCACCCAAAAAAAGTAAAACCTTTCTAAGGCCATACCGTCACCAATTTCTAGCAGTAAATCTAAGTCATACTTTGAAAATAGCAACATATATTGGTGGGGCACACTGATCGTAAGGTTAGTGAAAGCTTTTCAACAGCCCATTAAGGGTTTCGGACGTCTTCCACCTCCTTAGATAGGCATAGTCTTCGAGTTCGCACTAACCAAAGGTTCTAGTTGAACACCAAATTGTGGGCAAATGACGAACTACATTCAGTTAAAAATTAACGAGAGACTCAGCAGAACCTTTCGTCTACGGTATCCTTCAAATGAATGTGCTGTACAAAAACCTCCTGGTGTTTCAGTTAGTGGATATCTCGAACATCGAACCAACTGAGGCGGCAGATTCGGTTGAAGGGAATCAAAGAGTGAAGATTCAGCTGAGATTCAATTGAGTTCCCCGTTGACACCAAATTAGTTTGTCAACTTGATATGTTTCGCCAATAGGAGCACATCATTTGACAACCTAATCTCGGATGCCTCAACCCTTCAGGGTCGAGAAAAAAGCAAACATTTGTGAATGATTATTGTGAACAGTGGAATCCTCGTAATCAGTTATCGAGGTAGCAACACTGTCCGGCCTAACGAGGACGCCTTTCACCTGAACGCACAATGCAGAATCTGCAGCTGCGTGCGTGTTAGCGTACAATCCGTAGATGCACCCTCTATAGGTAGTTTCATCCTAGGTAGAGCTGATTATAGGTAAAAAAAAACGTACCAGCCATGAAGTTGTATTATCGAAGGCCATGTATTAACGTGACAAATACTGTTCTTGGTCTGACTCTGTGACGAATTTCCACAGTCAGTCGTTTGTCGTCTCAAGGTAGTGAGAGAAAGCTTGAGCGAGACTTCTACTGGATGGCTATATTAAGGAAATTTTTGCACTCCTCGGGTTATGCAACGGTGGTTGTTGCGTAGGGAACTGTTCCACCCAATATGGTATAGCAAAAGACACGATAGCTCGAGGCAGTCTGTTATGGAAACAAGGGAAAAGTTATGACAACTGTGGTTATACGGTTATCACGAGATGTTCCACAAGGTCAGGCTAGACCTTGTGATATAGCGAGAAGCACCGGGCTGAAAACATTCGATAGTGATTGGCGCATATTCTGGCCAACCAGTGCACGCCTGCGTATGGCTCCATCCAAAGGGTGGAATGCTCGGTCCTTTTCAGTGGTTCACCCCCAGACAGTGACCCACAGCCCTATCGTTCCTTGACCTCTGTTGTGACATGCACAGATGTGTTATCCACCAAGTCTAAGGGAGAAGCCCCGGATTCGGCAAGGCGCGCTCAATATCCGAATAACTTCTAATCACATGCAATACAGCAGAACAAACAACGTGGCATACAAGCATTTTCTCGGGAGGGAGCGTAATGCCTGTGTAATAGAATACAGCAGTAGAGTTCTAAACAACAGAGTAGGCTTAATGACCACGCGGACACCGTACATCACATTTAACGTAGAGTTCCAATTTGCTAATCGGTTGATTCGTGTAACTAGGGTTTGGCACGAAAGAACCTTTCAAAAGTATGTGAAAATGGTACGTACCTTGGACTCAGCGCCCTCTAAACACGGAAGAATATACGGTAAACTCTGAAGAAGTCCCTGAAAAAGTATTGCCCGACAAAAACTTACGCTGTTCAAGTCATTATTATTGAGTTGCGGACTGCGGGATCATCTCAATCTCGGTGTTCGAATCCCAGCAAGAATCTCGTCGATCTGTAGTACCTAGAGGGCAGTTCACATGAACACAAAGTACAGTTCTTATTACAGAAGATTACAGCCGTCACGCCGTCCTTTGAAATGTGCTTTGGGGTCGGTATAAGCTTATCACAGTTCATTGGGAAACACTGATGACATTTTGCGTATCTTCTGAGTTTTATTAGTACCGACAAAAACGCGTCTGACGAGAAAAAATCAATAATATCAAAAACTGGGAATCACTTCCCTTGCAGCGTTAAAAATGTTATGTTTTTTGGACTTGAAAACACTTATCGAGCTGGTTTGAATGGACAGTGATCCATTTTTTGGGGCGTCTTCGATTAAACAATAAGTTTCCAGCTCTCATATTCAACATGGATATCCAAAGTGAGCATTTAAAAATGATGTACCTTGCCTAGTCTTGTAGGCTAGAGTGGCCGTGCTCCTTGCCCAGTTTTTCTTTGTTTTGTTCATAAAGGAAGGCTTGGTTGCAGTGAATCTGGTATTATGAGACTTTTAAGTCTGAGTGCCTCAGAATGAGGAGGAAAAAATGAAAGAGAACGGAGCGAAGTCTATATGGGTTTCTTGATACAACCAGTAGTAGGTGGTGCTCACTTCCAAGGACACATACAGTTCTATTTTATCCATCAATTGATCGCGTAGCTGCATGGTATTCGCCGTAGAAGTAAACCTTGGGATATTTATCTGTGATACCCCAACTTCGGTGCAACCGGTTTGGGACGAGTGTCAGAAGCGTGGTCATGATAGCCAGACGATTCTCTTCCGTGGAAGCTGTGGTCAATCGGAGAGTTTGATGCAAATTGTGCAGTCCTTCTGGATCAAGCATGGTGCTCGTCATAATCAAATTCCAAGTGAACTCAGAAAGTGCCTCCATCATCTGGGATACACCCTGTCCGAGCTACTGAGCGCACTGACTTTAGTGTCTTTCATCAAGCCCGACTTAATTGCTGTTCTGGAGCACCGAGCAACTGTGATAAGCATAGTCTCGGATGGGCGCGAGGGGATAATGAGGAACGAGAAGAAGCAGACGATTGTGCCCTCCATACCACCTCAGCCCTACATGCAATCGATTGTGTTGTTGATTTTTTTAGCTCACCATCATCATCCTCATCAAAGACAACAACATCAGTGACTGTGGTTACCAACGTGTCCACCATCAACTTATTGATCAACGTTTTTTCAGGTCACATTCACGTAAGTAGTGGCGTAACCCAGTTGTTTCTCTTATTTTCGTTCTTTGTGTAACTAAGCTCATTTTCTTCCTGGTTAGTCTTAAACCAGTAGGTAGGATTATCACGAGATGATCTATATATCGTGACCGGTTAGAAAACCATTGTCATCACCTCATAAATGGTTACTTTATTCCACCTTTTCGTAAAAAAATCGTTCAGCTGTAGCACCCTTTCGGTGCCTAACTGCCATGCCACCCGAGGGTTGCACGAGGGCTGGGATACTGCCAGGTTGTCCAAGCCTAGACAGGGGAAGTCGAGAGGCAGAGGTCGGGTTCGAACCACGGACTTCCCGGTCAGTAAATTCGCGCTCTAACCACTTGGGCTATCTCGTCCCAGGCGAACATGACTGCCTCAATGAAGGCGAAGTGTGGCTGTATATTTCGTTTGACGACCCACTTCCCTCTCTAGGTCCTCCTTGTGGTGAAGTTTTCCGTTCACGGTGGGTTTTCAGTCGAACAGCACAGCAAAATTCTTACCTACTGCATTCCTGCAATGTGACTTCTCCTCAGAGGAGTCAACAATGATGTTGGGCGAGATGGCTCAAGTGGTTAGGAGCGAATTTACTGACCTGGGTCCCTGGTTCGAACCCCACCTCTGCCTCGACTTCCCCTGTCTAGGCTTGGGCAACCTGGGCCCAGCCCTCGTGCTTCCTTCGGGTAGCATGGCAGCTAGCACCGGAAGGGTGTTGCAGCTGAACGATTAATGATGTTGATTATACCATCTTTACACTTGCGGCAAACTTGTGAAATCTTGCTTGACTTTCACTAGAACTACGGAATGAAATGGAAGAGTTTCCGATCAGCAGGTGACAAATACTAACAATATAGAGAGGGAATCTGCATATGTTTCGTGGACGTACTGATTTTCAAAGAAAAAAGATGAAGAATAGGTTTGACAACTCACGGGGCCTTACCAAGCTATTCTGTCAACAAAAGAGTTTCAGAGCACGTAATCCGGCTGTTTTGTCTCTGCTTCTTCATATCCTTTCTTTTGTGTGATGTATCCAAACGCTACTCAAGTAAGAGCTGCTGATGCGGCCTACTATGCCAATGATGGAAACAGGATAGGCCGCTCTAAAACACGTCAGCGTAGCCATGCCATCAAAAGCCGATGACGTCTGTCATCATGGTGTTAGTCCATTTCATTTCAGGAATCTGGTGGTGGGTGATCTGCCCTCATCCGACCATGTGCACTGGCTCGGTTGGCATGCATACTAAGTTGCTTAGGTAGTCACCAAGATGCTGGTCATTCCACCGGCGCACAGTTCCTATCCAGATTCCCTGAACGAATCCACCTCGGGATGCTTGGAGTAAGCTAGCATTGAGTCTCTTCCCTGTCCACCTTTATTCTTTCCTCCACAATTAAGCTTTCGAATACATCATGGTTGTACGGCAGCGGAGCATCAGTGTTGGAAACTAACGTGATGCTGTCGATGATGATGATGCCATGACTCTCATTTGATACAGTCGTATCTACTATTTAGTAGGCGTGCACCGCTGATAAATCATAGTTCTAAGGATTGATCGTGGCCGATATCAGGTTAGCCAACTGCCATCGAAAAAATGCGAATGTTAACCTTACCGACAAAAACTCCGAGGCAGTGTTTGGGTAGTCTGAAGCGCAGTCTCTTGAGGCCAGGCACCCCACTCGCTCCTCTAGAGTGGGTATCTGGTGGTGCTAATTCGTCTCTTGCAGGTCGATCGGAGGTGATCACGTCTTCCCGTTGGCTCGTGGAACGGCGGAACACTGCTGGAGCATCATCATCATCATCAGCATCATCATCAAAGACAGCAACATCAGTGTTGACACCGATGCTTTACTGCCGTACAACCATGAAGTTCGTCTAGTTTCATATGCATATATATATATATATTATATATAAAAAGCCCTAGAGTGAAAAGAAGAGAAAAAGTGGATGAGGGAGGGGACCTAGTGCTGGCCTATGTCAAGCATTCTGAGGTGCCTACACCTCCAACCGCTCAATCAGACAACCTGGAAAGAAACTGACAGCATGAACGCCACTGACATCGATTAGCCGCCATTTCTTGCAACTTCTCCAACCAAGCACAGGGGGTCACGGGGACCCTATCGTGGAAGGCGTACAACACCAACAACACTCAAACTCTTCATGATCTCTTTCACGCCTTTCTGCCAAGTCATGCGCTGTCCACCTCGCGGTTTGCGCCATTCTGAAGGAGGCACGGAGAACAACACTCGTCTCGGTAGACGGTGTTTCGGCATGCGTAGCACATGACCGAGCCATCGTCGTCGGTGGTGCTGGATGATTTCCCCAATTGAAGTACCTGCAGCACAGCTCACCAACCGATGGTTATTTCATATCGAGGAATCTGCTTTCCTCAATCCGCCAAGACTGAGGCTTCATAAAGTCACAGCTAGTGACTTGTGTTTGCTCGCCATTTTGAGCTCTCTACATACTTACGACCTTTTTATGCGTGAGACATGGCTTTGAGAGCTCAGTCTAGCCATATACTTACACACCTGAGCCGGTATGAGGGACACTTTGTGCCTGATGTGCGAGCCTTGACTGTGCTAGCGCTTACTGCGACTTGAAGAGCATTGAGCATTGTCTGTATTTTTTTCACTTACTGGTCTTTACACGTGTGTCTTCACACCAAACGTCCTTACATACGTTGAAGATCACCTCACCCGTCTGGATACGGTTGGTGGCACGCCTTCGAATGAACAGAAGAGACTTTGAAGATTCCAGCAGGACTTCTCTGTCCCCGTCTAGGGGCCCGAAAGACCTAAAGGTGCTGTGTTTTTAAAGAAGCGTTTGTACGGAAACATATCCACGTGCTTCCAGAACCATGCCACTTCGAATACAGCGGGTGCGTCTTATTGATATAACCAGCCATATGACCGATTTACACACGGATTGCTGACGCAAGTGAGACCAAATCGGCTATGTTTCTCATGCTTGGATCCCCATTTTAACAAGCTACCAACCAGCAATACTGATAAAACTAGGCTTGTTCAAATGAAGCAACAGGCCTATTACAACTGGACTTTTTTCAAATGGCTTGATAAAAGCTTCCAAAAACTAGAAAAAGTTTCCTCCTGGAGAGTTGGTTGCGGCAGAGTGAGGGAAGAATCGGTGAACAGATCAGCTTCGATGACTGTCACGTGATGACCCAAACTTGGTTGCAGCTGACTGAATGGATGGTTACTCAACGTCAACCGTTTTCATTAGTATCAGTACAATTCCCTCTTATTGTTGTTTTTTCGAAGGGATTTCAGGCTGTTTTCTATATTGCCAGGTTTGTTTTGCGGTGAATTCGGTTCTTCTATGCTTAAAAACTACAAATCCCACAGAATGACGTCGTCCGCATCTGAGGTCGAAACGTCAAGTGCGATGACGTCATGTGGTTGAGGGATTTATCACGAAGTCATGACGAAGATAAAGGACGTCGTTTGCAAACAGAACCCAGCGGCTCCTGAGCGGTCCTAGTTCTCAATACGACTGAGTCTATGAAAGCGCAAACTCACGTCACTAATGCAAACAAATCATGTGAGGCAGCATGTTAGAGCATGTGTGGATGAGAGAGCGAGAGCGAGAGAGCATGTGAGAACAAAGCATGTTAAGACGGAGCACGTGAGGACACACCTACTGCACAATTAGGGTTTGTAGTCCTCAGAACGACCAGTCCTGAAGTGATCATACTTTACTTCAGACACGATCAAACATCGATTAATGGGCTGTAATGGCCAGACCCTCAGCTACGCGAGGCCTTTCGTATTTATTGGAGCTTCTCAGGAGAGCGTAGGGAAATCGGACAACTGAACGCTTGATTAACAGTTTCTGGCATTTTCCCACTGATCTGGCAACCCACTACTCGGTTTGCCAAACTATTCTGTCAGTTAAAACTCCGCAGCTTGGTAGTGAACAAGTTCTCCAAAAGGGTCCAGGACTACTCAAATAAAAAGTGGACCTGTAGTCAGTCTGGTTCAAAGCAAGTGTAATGTTGTTCGAAAGTTTTTTGTGAGTTACTATCACGTTATATCGATCCGAGTTGCATTCAGTAGGGGAAACTCCACTAGGCAGTGATACAAGTGTTGTGGCGCAGTATCCGTCTGGCCAATTGGCTTGCGCCGCTGCTTGTTGTGTTTGCTGTGCGTATATTCCGTCCCCTTAGTTGGTTTCTTTTTTTATGTTGTTTTTTGTGCTGTAACCTATGTGTTCAGGCTCACTGAGTCAGCCTCACAACATCTTGGTGTTCGTCCTTGGAAGGATCGGGTAACAGCTTCTACTAAGTTCACAACACTGTTCCACACATACATTTCCTGATTTTCTGCTTTTCGTCAGCACTGTTTGAAAAGTGAGCAGTAGCCGGAAGTCGATCGAATCCCATGTTGGTGAATTACTCCAACAGTATGGCAGCCCCATAGGACATTGTTTTCTCGGTGATGTTTGCTCGGGGTTCTCAAGAAATCATGACCACTTTGAGTTTAAAAGTAATCTTTGACAAGCCAGGCGGGCAAATGAGAAGTATACCCAACGAATATGCCAAAATTGTTCGCAAAAACTCGCAAATGAACAACCTCCTTCGTGTCAACACTTACCACTTCGTACAGAAAGATACAGTGCTTCTCAATCATGGATCAAATTCGTTTAGATCCACCTAAGTCGCAGACAATTTCTCTCACTGCTTCGAAAGAGCACGCAGAATGTCTAAAGATTGCCTTTCCGTTGATATCGATCATCTGGCGGCTGTCCACTTGAACCTACTTCCAGTCTTTTCTGTGATCAACTTGATTTACTGTGCCAAAGAACAGTCCGAGGTGTGCTCATCAGCGGTAATCGCAGAGGTAAGAGGACGACAGGATTTAAAGGGGAAGGAGGACTTTGTGGTCAAGCTGAAGCACGCACTGTTCATCGTCCACGACTATCTTGGGTTGCTTTCTCTGACACGCTGACCGTAGGGACAGTGTAGTGCAAAAAACCATTTCCCACCACAAACTAGACCCCTTCAAACAGAGGCCACTCCCTCTACAGGAGAGACTAAAAAAACCTTCCATTTCTTTCTGAATGGTGACTGTTGTATCGACCGAACAATTTTTATTCGGTACATATGAGCAGCTACTTGGAACTAAGACTTCCGTTCTTGACAGGTCTCAAAACAATTGTGGGAAAATAACCAACTGCTGGAGGATGATGAAGACTACTCCTGTTCCTAGGAGACGAACCTATAAATATCAACCAGCTGGCTGCACACCTATACCTTTGAAAGGAATATGCTATTGAGACTAAAGTGCAACGATATTGAGCAATCGCGCGCCACACAGAATGCCGCTGCATATATTTTGTGTTCAGTTTCTTCAGTAGCCGGTAGAAAAACAGTTTATTGGTCTTTTGTGACAACTGCTCATCTCTGGACGCGAAAAGCAACGACTGATGAAGCTTGTACATGAGTGTTTTACTAATCACAACCAGTTCACCTGTCTGGGTAAACAAAATTCCTAATCAGTACAAACTCGAACGGCTTCACAGCCTCACTCCACCTCTCTTCTGTTCTGCTAAGAAAGTCCATGCTCAACCCAGTCATGATTCTTTTCCTCGGTCTGAGTACGCTGATGGACACAGAATCACGAGCCAGGTTGAACAAACTTAGTAGGTGATCCCCTGAAGCCTCCTTTTTAAGAAAGATTACTGTCTCAAAGGTCCTCGGAACGAGTAGCCAAGTGCATCGGGGTCTCCGGAAACGTCCTGGTCATTAGGCGCGCATTAAATCCAAACAGACCGTCGTCTTGCTCTTTGTGCAACTACGTAGGTATGTAATCCTGTATGTAATCCGTCACTCCCAACATGGCAGTGTCTGGTCAATTCGGAATCACTGTTTGATGCGTCCCTATCATGCGTTCTCGTTTACTTTACCTCTTTAGAACTGTATTCAATAGCTTGGCGATAGCCGTCATTAAACTGGATCTATTAATCTTCACGTTCGCACTACTCTCGTCTGCACAGGTCTCCTCGCGAGAAGAGTCCACAACACAAGAAGGATGCACTAGGCTCGGGTTTCGCCCTTATTAGGGCTCATCAGCAGTGCGTAACAGCCTTGAGTAGGGTTTGAACTCCGGACATCCGACATTCGAGGCTAGCGTGCTTCCACTGCTCCACCAGTGCACGCCGGACCCAGCTGATTTACCGCACTTGAACAGGCAGATGTCTTCACGCCTGAGCGATGCGATTGGTTTGCCCGACACCTCGAAAGACAACCAGGTTGTGTCGATCGATCGCCGCGCCTGCCAGGGCTTCCAGTCAGTTAGCGCCACGCACGCTTGAAATCGGCTAGACAGTTTCTTTGATCAGCTGTAGGTGTTCGCGCGGGATTTGCAGATGGGCTATGGTGAGGCAGGATTTTGCTGCAAAAACCCACATGGAAAAATCACACTTGTGTGGCGTCCGAGGTGCATACTAATCAATTCTATGTCTACCGGTGCATTTCAAGGGTGCACCGACTGAGGCACACATGATCTGCGTTAGTCCAGCAGAGTCTCGCGGTGTTTTGTTGACTGAACCAAACGATCTTTATCTCGCTCTTGATACACGGGGACATCCTATTCCTCAAGATATGACTGTTTAAAAACCCAGGCTGTTCAGCTGGATTACCGGCCTCAAAATTGAACTACCGTCGAGCGATGAAGCTCGCAGTACTTCGTAGTGTTTGCGGTGTCGTTTACGTCACACTCTACGACTTGTCGCGTTTCGAAATAACCACTGGTCCACTGGTCCACTTGTACAGTAAGGAAATCAGTTACCAGGCTGGTTAGGTGGTGCCCTGAGTGCTACCTGTCGAATCAAACTTAACTTTTTAATATCCTGGCTCAGCATAGCTAAACGAAAATCAAGCAGATGATGCTTGTACTTTCAATTTGTGAAAACGATTGGAATCCTGTTGGGGAGCAGTAAGGTTAGGCCTTAGACGTAATACACTACTCATAAGGTTGCTGAAAACTCCTCGACAGCCCACAAACGGTTTCGGGTTCATCAGGTAGGCACAGTCCCCGAGTTTCCGTCAAACTTATGTTACACTTGAATCCAAACTGTATGAAACTTGACTTGTACACTAAACTGCATGCCATCATAACGAGAGATTAAGCTGGGTTCCAGGTGAGTCTTCCGTCAAAGCCAAATTGGTATGCAGATGAGTGCATGAGTCGGAATCTGGATTCATTTTGGGGTTTTGGCATTTCCCCATCAGTCTATTGATGAATTTCGCCGGCATTAGACTGAATGGTTCTTCTACATCGAGGTTTCGCTGCACGAGTGGAGAAGCATTAGAGGAACAGCGTAGTTGCCAATAGAAAGCTTCTTCTAGGTGTTCATCTAGATAATCATTTTTGGATATCTAAGTCAAAGAGATATTGAATTTCAGTATAGATGTGTGTCAACATTTAGGATAATATGTAGCTACAAAGTTCATTGTAGTTCATAGCTCTATTCGATGGAAAAAGACTAAAATGACCTTGGCAGATCCGCACATAGACGTGGTCTACATCATGCATTGTAAGCGATTTTGATGACGGGGTGAAGGAATGTCCCATATTCATTCAGAACTTGGCTACCAACTGAGCTAAAGAGCATAGATTTACCAACTCAGTATTGTCAACAGCGTTCCTTATTGAACACGCCTGGTATTGACGTTTTAGCACCGATTCCTCGTAAGATTTTCCACCAGGTTTCCGAGAATGGGCCAATTCCCACCTAGAGTACTACAAACATATCACTAGTAGTGGGCACTGTTTGCAGCATTCCATGAATTGTCATACTGTAACTACGGCAAACAAACTGCAACAACAGTGAGCACACTCGGAAGACGGAATTGATATTGAAAGATGTCACATGACAATGGGAGGTTGGAAAAGTCACAACTCAAGAAAATTAGAAAAGAAAGCTCTCTCATTAGATCCGAAAAGGTCGCAAGATAAGTGAACTGTTTGTTGGACGGCTCAGGGCTCAGGCTCCTGAGAATGCACATACTGAGTGTTCGCAAGCGGCCAATTCAGTCCATGTCTAACTAGTCACAATTCATACGGGCAAACATAGCTGATAGGTGCAGTAAAACCAGTCTGGGACTGCTTGACCATTCGAAGACGGGTTCCAGATGGTAAAAGAACAAGGAAATCTTAACACCATAGGTAACTCTCGTCCAGCATAGATATCAGTTTGTTGTCCACCGATATGCTACTCTATGAGACGGCTTATTTCATTTGCGACTAGTTGAGGTCGACGGAAACAAAGATTGGGCTTATCTGATAAGCCCCAAAAAGGGCGAAACCGGTCATGAAAGTGGTCTCGTGAGTAGTATAATTGTGTCAAGAAAACGTACTCCAATAACTTGAATATCAAAAAAATGAAGTATATTAAATATACATTAAATATAAATATGATATATATAGTATAATATATAATATATAATATATATAAATATTAAATATAAATTAAGTGTAAATTATATATATATATATATTAAATATAAATAAACAGGGTATTTAGTTGAAGAACATCACAAACGAGATATTCTCTTGGGATTCAGTTGAGCCCCCGTTAACTAAAAACAACTCAAGTTACTGGTTAGTGTAACTTGCTGAAGCCTGGTGAATCAGTTAATAGCATTCAAAACTTCTCTATTCTCACGATAAACAGTTGCTTCTTCATTTAACGTGCAATTATATTTTGGGTTTGAAGTGCAAAAAATAATCGTTTACAGTGCAGTATTGGCATTTGTAGATAGACGGGCCCCGCAGTTGCGATGAGTCCGATAAGGTACCCTCGTGGATGTCTGAGGCATTAGTATGGACGGGGAAGGTGTCATTGCTTTAGTTCCAGATGCGCACAGGTTTTCTCGGCTTCAGCAGGTAAGTTGCCAAATCCATTCCACAAAACTGTACGCAACTGATCACATTTTGAAGCTTGTCATGTGTTACTTGCGTTTTGGGGAACGCAGTAAACAGCTGGTGATCAGCGCAAAACATTTCAAATCCGCAGACGCACGGGGCATTGCATTTCACATGATGATGGAATGGTGATCTTCGCATAATCAGGATCTGTATTACTATGGCCGATACTTGTCTGATGTATGGAGATGAGATGGGTGAAAGCAACAACACAGAGCTATGTCCACTGGTCAAACAGTGCCAGAAATACCAAACATGTGGTCCGTCGTTGTGAGCAATTATGTTCTGGTTTTCAAAACTCTTTGTAAAGTTGAGGCTTTCCCCTGACCGGAACCGAAATGGTCTTGAGCTGCAGTTTTGTTGACTGTAAGTCCAGTTATCCCGCTTCACCACATCTGGTTTGAGTCAGTTATGGATTCCTGAATGAATAATCCCCATGAATAAAGTCCAGCTTACCTCAACCTATTCGTCAAATTTCTGTACTATCGTTTGGAGGCGGTATATCCGCACTCACTGAATCGTCCACAGTCAGGTGATCAACTGGAGACGTTCAAACGGAAGCCTCAACAGCTACAGGACCATGATAAACACACTCAGAACTTTCCCTCAAGCTTCTCCAAACAATCGTCAATCACTAGCAGAACTTTCCCTGGTAGGCATATCGGAACATCGCCACAACAACATCTAGCGACCAACAGAAAAGTGTGGGGAGATTTCCATGGCCCTAGACAAAGAAGGTCCTCCAGTCCCACTTTCATAACACTCAAATTATTCTACGTATTCACCTTGATGGACTGGCTGCCAGGCATAGCGGTTAGGCGTGTGAGTAATCACTCAACACCAGTCAGCGCATTCAACGTGAAACTACTCAACCTAATAAAGTGCATGGATGAAAGAAACGAATTTATCTGCCAAGCAAGTAAGGACTTTTGCTATTGAAAAACTTTCGCACGGTTGGTACCTGATTTACAGTTTATTTGTATTGGGTTTAGGGCCATATTGCCTCTTCCTCCCGAAAATCTGATGGTCCAAACCAATATTCAATAGTCGTGTAAACGATACGCACGGTTTTGTGCGCATTTTACGCATCAACAGATAAGGCATACAGCTAAAATTGTGTCAGTGTTTCATCTGGTATCCGCGGCGGTTTATTCGCTTCACCACCAGCAGTCATCGTTTATGGAATCCATTTTTGTAACCTCACTTGCAGAGTTGTGCCAAAGACACACTGTTTCCCGTTCTGGCAAGCAGAAAAGATTTTTTAGGTTTAGGTATTCACTTTTTGCTATGTTTGTTCCCACATAATTCCATACCTCAGCTTGACACTGTAATGCAATTAGCTATGCGATAGATACTCTGATGACGATGGTAGTTTTACACGAAAAGCCATCGCCTGTGCTTCAGGCTGTCGACCCATTTTGTACTTTTCAGTGTCACGATACAGGCCGTGGTCATGTGAGCGAAACTCACGTAAAGAGCAAAAGAACACGGTAGGTTGCAGGCGATTCGTCTTGTCTGGAGGGATGTAACCGGGCCGAAAGTGTCTACAGGCGAGCTTGCGAATCGAGCAGACACTTGTTCAAGGCTTCTGTGGCCAAGTTGAAAAATGACACGGTTCCATGCGGCAGGTCAACAAATGGGAGCGAGGACATGGAGAAGGCGAGTAAGCATGCGCATGAATCTGGTGCTGCAGTGAGTAGCAGGACCCGGAGACAACCCCTACGTCCAAGCGGAAAGCAGCACCTACAGACGACGCGCGCACACCACACTCTACGATATTGATCCATACGTGATTGGGATTTTCGCCCCATATTTAAGGAGATTTGACTGACTGCAAACTATGCGACTAACAGCAAAAAAAACTCGTCCGACAGCCGATATCGACACACTGGTACCATGACCAATCACAGCACAAATCAAACTCAAGTGGCCAAAACCAATGGAATGCAGAAATATGGCGTGGTTGCCTGGGTCCTCCAAGGTTTCAACTTCAGCCAAAGTAATTTCAAGACCAGGGACGAAGATTAACGGATAGGACTGATAACCCCAAGAGTTGTGGAACCAAGTGCGCAGTTGTTACTCGTTTTCCCCTAATTCCTTACGGGTCGTGTAAAACAGACCATCTGGATGACCTGTAGCGCGTTGTCTCAGTTCGGCTGAATAGTACTCACTCTTCGGCTGCGTATTGGGAAACTCTGGAAATGTCGACTTCAATAATTGGAATAGAGTCGGCTGAACGTCTGAACTGGGTGCTACCAGTTGGCAAATCTGAGTTATCTACATGAACGACCTCACGTCTTACAACTTCCGGTTTTTATCAGGTGACATTTTCATACGCGCTATAGCAACTGGACAGGTTCAATGGTGGATTTATCACACAACTAAACTCAGCTTCATGTGCATCACTGTAAATCCCACTTCTCGATTATCGGTGACCGCAACCCCCAGAACATCCGGATCAATTGAAGGGTACTTCCTGCCACCCACATCACGGTATCGCCGATGATTTGATGACCTCAATGCAGTTAGTCAGAGCTGTATAGTCACACATCGACTGAATTTCATATGGTTACGCGGAACTAATTACGCTACTGGACCATTTGCTTCCCACGGTGTTTCCTAACGCATGTGTTCACTTGTATGGACAAGCAATCGACATTCAGACTATTATCTCCTATGCTGGTTAGCAAATGAAAATTACCTCATCTTCCCGTCGCTTTATCACCCATGTGTGAATACCGACGAACAGTTTAACGGACAGTTTAATGTTCGCAGATTTGCCACACAAAAATTTGGACCACATCACAATTCACCTCGAAATGATCACCAGCCGCTCAACAATAGTCAGATTTTTACAAAGACGCAAATAGGCCTTCCAATATCATCGCTATGATTTACGCATCTAATCGCCTCCTTCTCGTAAATGTGTCAAGCCAATGCGTAATCGATTCCTTACCCAGACCCATGCATGCTGCATTCTTGGAAGGGCGCAGAAAGTCGAAGGTCTGTCAAGATCTACGCCGAAAGAGGAACGTGTTAGACAACCCTTTGTTAACGGACTGAATCGGTGTCGCATCCTCGTGTTCCGGGAAATGCCATCTCTGGAAGCTGGATTCCATCGAAATTGCGAAAGACAACTCAGTTTCTGATATGGTTCAAGCATGCAATTATTGCTTTCACCGGCTGATGTCTCCGTACTTTTGCATGACTGGACTTTGACAACAAGTCAATTCTTTTGCTGAAAGTTCTTCGAAGAATTTTCAGCAACCTTGTGAGTAGTGTACTACGTCTATACATGTATCGCGATATCTCGAATATCGCTGCAACTGAAACATGAGACGGCCTGGCGCAGTGCATTCAGTTGCCTGGAAACATCACAAACGAGAGATTCAGCTGTGTTCCAGGTGAGTCTCTCGCAGAACCAAATTTGTTTGCAAATGAGTGCATTTCGCTAAAGTCAATTCTTTCTTCCTGTTTCCTCTCTAACAGAGTTTCGGTAAAAGCGATTCAGTTCCTGATATGCGTGGGGTATGCAAGTGCTGTTTCCCCTACCTAAAGTCGTATGCATCCTTTCTGGTGACTGAACATGGACAAAAATCTATTCTTTTACACAGCTTACTCCATAAATCTGTATGCGAATCCTGATTTCTCGCAAATCGACCGGTGTGTCAGAGCGTTTTGAAGATTGCCGAATTAGCGGACGGTCTGACGGTCCGATAAGGGAAATAAGTGCAGAGATGCCAAACAGTGAGCGAGTCATTTTCATCGTTTCGCTCTACCTACCCTGCTTGAAACCTTTCTTACTTGTTCGATTTTGAAGAGAAATTGCCGATATGAATGCTTATCTTGGATGTATAAGTTTTTTGTCAAATTTGAACACCATTATGCGAATTCATTTCGAACTGCGCACCAAAAAAAGATATTGCGTCATTCACTCTGAAGTTCGCCCCGAGCTCATACACGTCTTGCGGCTAGGATTGCAAACTGTCGTCCCTTTGTTATATGAGGGTGAGATTTGCATCATTCATTCTAGGCAGCTGGCTCCGCACAGAGCCATTTAACTAAGATGACAGACTGTGCACAACGACGTGGTGAACTATGCTCACTTGCAAAGTAATTTGTTGTTGACGGGAGACTTCACACCACTTTTGACGGACGATTCTTTATACCCGTTTCATGACAGTCAACAAACCAGTGTTTTGGAGCATCTAATCTCGCTGTGTCACGGCAACTATCGCGATTTCTGAACGTACAAATTCAAGCGTCTAAGCCACTCAGTATTACTACTCTGTTCATTTGAGAAAGCTCCTACTACAAGTGCGAGTGGATCCGACTGAAGTGAGCATTGCTCACTGTCAGTTCTGCATAAGGCAATCGAAAAAAAACGCCGAAACCGACAAGAAATCGAAACCGTACCAAAATAAATTCAGCGAGTTCAAACGGTTTCGTGTTTATTACGCGTTATCTGGAACTGATTATCATGTCATCTGGGTTTCGAGAAGGAGCTGTACCGTTAGCCGTGGTTAAAAAACCTCCATGTTGGTAGAAATGTTTCAGGCGTTATTCTAACTAGCAGTGTGCAAACTATTAATATTGAATGGCTAATGAGAGTATGATCACGCAATTGCGTGATCCATGCGATTGGTCACCGTGACTAGACAGGAGTTTGGGATATTTGATCAGCGTCACACAGGACCGTCTCGTGTAGATGCTGGACCGGCCAAGCCTCAGCACCCGACTGAAATCTCACATAGTACATGAACACGATGTTCAAATTTCCAAAACTGAAGTCGTGACTACTATTAGGCAGGAATGGAGAGTCGTACGTCAGAAAAAAGGTTGTCCAAAAACCTACCAAAAGTAAAGAGTGGTGATTATAAAGGATATTAGACGGGGAGTTTAAAAAATATCTTGGAACTATCCCTGAACGGATGATACTACGGGATGACCTTTGTCCTTACCACTTCACTCGTTTGACCTTGAGGTCATTCAGCCATTCGTGGCTGACCTCATGCACGTGTGACTGTTTCACATGGGAGCTTGTTTGCTCATTTGGTTTGTGCTTTTATAGTCCAAGTGGACCATTTGTTGTGGACGAATATCTCCTGTCGAGGTCTGTAAATGTTGTGAATTTATGTTTTATACTAATAGCACCGTGTGGAAACCCAGCTCCGACTTTGTTTTGCCTTCCTGGAGGTTCTGCTATTACGCGTCACTCGAAGATACCGTTTACCCGTTACAATACTCTTTGTATTTTTCGGATTGGTTTCAGATGGGATTTTCAACTGCCAGCTAAAAACCATTTAATTTGGTCCACCATGAGTAGAATAATGATGGAAAACACGGGTGATCCTTCGGATTTTGCGTTGTTCACTGAGCTTTTTCCGCCACCCTTTTAAACTTGAAATGCGCGACCGCAAGTTTTTTTAAGCACCTTAGGACCCTGAAGCCCATCGGATGCGTACCAGGGCTTGACGATCAATGGCAGAGGGCGTAAGCTGCATGGGTGTGGCGAAGGCTATCACGCGCTGGCTGAGCTGCTGCTCGCGAGACTGGCTTTAATGGGCGGAGGACGGTCAAAGCTCGCACACGAACCTAGAAACCATCATATCCGGGGATCAGCCAGCACGTGATATGAATTCCGCAACTGAAGCACAATGGGGTCGAGTCAGTCACACAGGTGATCAGCCCCTCTTGGCCGAGCGATTTAATCTCCACTACTAGGCGGGACGTCGAGGGTTCATGTCTTCCTAAAGACTCGTGTCACTGCCGATGGTTCGCATTAGAGACGAAAGAGGTATACGGCTTTTCCGCATGGATTGGCTTCATTTGCTAGAGGAAATCTCGGTCAAAATAAATTATCGCAAAAAATTGAAACAACCCAGAGAGTGGGTTTCCGATAAGGGTTCATACATATGTCAAGAATATCCAGACCGACCTAAATTTACATCGTTTCACTACTTCGGATTTAAACGACAAAAACATCCAAACTGCACGCAGTTCGGTAGAAAGTTTTCGGGTCAAAGCTTTTGACTGCTCAAATAACCACCGTTAAAATAGCCGCGCTTTTTCAAATAAGATTCCCACCATGGTGCAGAATTTGCTTAACACTTCTTAACTGAGTAACTTGACAGTTACTCCGTGTAAAAATTCTCGAGACAGCTCAGTGGTTAAGAAGCGGACCTATTGACCGGAAGGTCCGTGGATCGAACCCGACCTCAACAACTCGACTGCTCCTGTCTAGGCTTGAGCAACCGGACAGTACTGTTCGATGGTGTCCAAATTCCAACCTCGTTTTCGTAATCAGATCAACAAACTGTCGGTTAGTTGCTAAACCTGCTGTTCTTGTTTACTGATATTCAGTTCCATCCAGTTTAATAAATAAAAACTTTAAAAACAACAAGCTTTTTATGATGATTCTCACGTTCTTTTCCACTTTTCCCCGGGAGCTTTTGAGTGCATCATGTAGATTGGGTAACGGGTAATCTATCTATTGAAACGCATGTATCGCTTCCCAGCTCTATAGATATTGCTTGTTACCGACTGGAAGATGCCTTTTGGGAACTTATTTTCATTGATGTGCTTTGATCAACCTCTCCACAGTGCGAATAAGCAGCGGGCTATGCTTTCCGTCCCGTCGACCCTGTCAGTTTGCCGGATTTCGGTGCACAAGAGGCAGCGGATAAAATGCAACGGCTCGTGAACAGCATTGCACAAATGATGACAATAACATTGTCTGGAACACCTTTTAATTTCTCGCCACAGGAATACTGGTCTCTCTCACGTCGGAGATTATCTCGGTGAAACAGTGTGAGGACTTAAACCGTTGAGGGTTATTCTGGAGGGTAAATACAAATGAAGAGTGGCATACATGGGAAACAAGTTAAAGTCTGAAAGTAGGGTTGCCAAGTAGGGCGGCCGGCAACTGCAGTTCCCACCCACAGTCCTGTGTGTGTGTGTGTGTGTGTGCGAACATAGGAAAGACATACCCGCCTCTATCCTTGTGTCAGCTGAGTAGGAATGAGCGAACATCAAGCATTTGCCTCGCGAAGAGCACACATCTCAAGTTGGCCTGTCAAATATAAAGTGAATTTGTGCTGTAACGAGCTATTATCGTAGCGCACTGGTTGGATGGTACATGGATGGCATCTGTAGAACGTCTGCAGAACCAAACGGTCCTTCCCACAAAGAAAGTCTAAACAAAACCCAGGCTGACCCAACTAAGAACCAACAGCAGTTCGCAGACCGTAGATATTTCGACTTCAATAGCTTCACGCTAGGTACCAGAGACAATTCAATTGTGCGGCTCTTGGAGTTCATCCCGATAAAGGCATAAAAAATCAAAACCAGTTATGTTTGCAAGTATTGTTCAAACATAGCACATGTTTATCTAGGTGAATGACCCCCCCCACACACACACACACACACACAAACACATTGTCACGCAAACAACTGTTTCATTCTTCTCTACAATTGCTATCGAATAAGCTTACGAATAACGTTCATCTGTCTTGCTTTTTTGATTGACGAGGGCAAGTATACTGGCAACGTATCACAACTCACGTGTTTCCACTGTCTAGTAGAAACGGATCAAAGAGGGGTGGTGATTCAACTAACCACCGTGTGTCTACAACATCTAGCCTATCGATTTATTGTCAGGGCCTCCGAAACCCTACATTCACGAATTTCCAGCGACCGAACCAAACCGCGCGAGCTGAAGGTGTGGATAAAATAATTTCTACTCCAGTGGATACAACGGTCATAACCGATCTACATTTCCATTGCGCGCAGTCTTTTTGTGTGTCAGAAACGTCAGGTATTCAAATAAAATTGGACACAGAATCCCACGTGCAAAAGTCATTTCCCTCAATAAACTTTATTCTTTTCATAAAGGGAACTACTTACAAGGTTGCTGAAAACTCTTCGACAGCCCACGACCGGTTTCACGCTTCTGTTTCGGGCTCATCAGGTAGGCGCAGTCCCCGAGTTTCCGTCAACCTTATGTTCTGCTTGAACCCAAATTGAACTGTTTTCGAGAAATACACTAATTTGCAAATCAATTTGGTATTGCGAGAGACTCACCTGGAACCCAGCTGAATCTCCGGTTTTTGATGTGTCCAGGCAACTGAATGTGCTGCACCAGGCCGCCTCATGTTTCGGTTGCTACGATATTCGAGATATCGCGATACATGTATATACGTAATGCACTACTCATGAGGTTGCTGAAAATTCTTCGACAGCCCACGACCGGTTTCACGCTTCTGTTTCCTTATGTTCTACTTACATCCAAATTGCACGAAATGAGCGAAATACACTCATTTGCAAACAAATTTGGTTTTGCGAGAGACTCACCTGGAACCCAGCTGAACCTCTTGTTTATGATGCTTCCAAGCGATTTGGGTTAAAGTGGAACACAAGTTTGACGAAAAATCGGGGAGTACACCTATCTGATGAGCCGCAAGAATTTTCAGCTACCTTATGAGTAGTGCATCACGTATAAACAGTTGAAGATTTTTCACTCTTGCTATGTTTGTAATTTGCCTTACCGTAGACGATAATGAATTTCTTCAGGTGTGCATCGGACAGCACCATATTTTTTCAAGTTCTTTTGTGCGGAATCATGTGGAACAAGTTGCGCATCAGACCTGGTTTGTAACCCAGTGGAGTAAACCCATAAAATCTCAAATACTATCCAGTCTAGGGTGGCGTGTGGCCGGACGAACGACAGTGAGTGCTGTCTGGGTGATAAGGCAGACAAAAGATATCACACATTTTATGACAAAGTGCCCTACATGCCAAACTTCATCGTTCTGTATACGATAGAATGGGCTACAAACAGTCAGGGTGTGTACTTTGTTCCAGAGTGTTCCAGAGTGAACGAGGACTGGTGCAGAGCATTGTCCGGTGTGTTCTTGGTTAGGTTTATTACCATCCGAACCAGACCAAAGGTGCACTCGTGTATTTCACACTGTTTCACACTCTGTTTTACACGACTGCCAGCACCATGTAGAATCCGTGGGTATTTGACTAGCCCGATGAGATAAACCACAAGATGTGATTCTGAATCTTTTGCATTTCAATACCCAAGAGGCTTTCTTATATCATATCCCATACACTGAACAGTCTTCATCCCAGTAAGGCACTGTTCAACATTCAATGACCTCCCTGAATCAGGTCCCGTCGAATAAGCAGCTTCACCTACTCCCGGAAAGTCCGTAAAGGGAACCGACTTATCAGTGTGAGGTGTTTTTTTAGGTAATGTCCTAGACACCTTAGCATTCTGACCGTGTCGTTTACCGGGTCTAAGCTAACCCGCGGCGAACGAGCGGGCTGACGAGCAGGAACGCGCCCGTGTTTGTCATGGAATCCTTGACTCAGTTATATGGCGAAGACTGGTGAAACATGACCTGGCTTGTAGAACGGGAAGGACGTTTTTCAGTAAACATTGAACTCGGTTTCGTGATGAGACACTCATCAAATTCCAAATGAAGCTTCTCGTGAAACAAATATATAGCTCAAAGATGGTGGCTCTTTAATCGATACTGTGCAGAACCCGAGTTCTAACTTGGGTACGGAGAGAATCCACATTTTCTGGGCATTTCAAGAATGTTGAATTTTTTCCTAGTTCTCACGCACACAAGTCAGCAAAATTTTTGACCCAGAGAAAAGCACGCCAAAACTCGTTCAGAATTATGACCACTCATTGAGAAAATCACCGCTTGTTGGCTTGCATGCATTTATAAGTCATAAACCTCCCTTGTGCCACCTTAGATACCGTCCTTTACACTGCATCTAAACTGATTGTCAAACAACCTTGCTATGTTTAAATGGGTAACCGGTCCTTCGTCCAAGTCATCTGAGCATATGAATTAGTCGTCGTTGATGCGACCTTCGGGTGTACGGTAAATGCAACTGTTCACGTGCACACCAACCTGAATGCCACGTACACTGTTTAGTTTGCCACGTGACGCAGCAGCGCGGACTCGGGCGGTAGACATGTAACCCTAATGATGCACGTACCGATCTGTGCATACACAGGAGCAGTCAAATCCACTCATTTGCAAATCAATTTGGTTTTGCCGGAGGTTCACCTGGAACCCACCTGAATCTCTCTTTTATGATGTTTTTAAGCTTAAAAAAGTGATTTGCAAGTGAGTGTATTTCGCTCATTTGGTGCCATTTGGTTCCAAGTAGAACATACGGTTGTCGGAAACTCGGGATTGCGCCTACCTATTGAGCCCGAAACAGAAGGGCGAAACCGGTCGTGGGCTGTCGAAGAATTTTCAGCAACCTTATGAGTAGTGCATTGCGTCTATATTTGAATTAGCCGTTGATGCAGCCTTCGGGTGTACGATAATTGCAACTGTCCACGTGCACACCAACCTGAATGCCACGTACGTTGTTTAGTTTGCCACATGACGCAGCAGCGTAGGTGCGAGACATGTAGACGTGTAATCCTAATGATGCATGCACAAATCTGTGCGTATGCATGAGTGGGAGGCGAACAGTTTGATGACGGTGTATTCGATGATACAGTTGCTCGAATAAACATCGCACTCAGGTGGTTCAACGTAGAAGGGTAAATAGGGTCTCCCTAGTAAAATAATACAAGAATCAGTTGACCTACTAAAAAAGTGTAGTGTAGAAAGACGGGCCTTGTTTGTCCTGACGTCAGTGAAGCAAAAAACTATTTTAAGACTGTCAAACTCCATTTAGTCAGCAGATATTGATTTTTGTGAGGTCAGTGATTTCGCCTAAATCCAAAGATAACGGATATCCTGGTGACTACTGAAATGTGCACTACTGGCTTGCTTTTACGAGTACCATCACATCAGGGGAGAATCACATGATGCAATGCGCTTAGTTTGCCAGCTCCCTCTCTTCTGATTCAAGTGCGAACATCACATGGCTTGACACCAGTCCGGGGCCAGGCGATCGCCGCTGTTGCTGTAATGGATTGACTAACTCTTCAGCAAAACGTCAATGTAAACAGCCGCCAAATACTGTCAGTTGTATATGAATTAGAGTTTGACTGGTGACTCAACTGAATCCAGCCGAATCTCTCATTTAAAATGTTCTTTAATTTTCGGCCAATGCGGGTTCATTTAGAACATAAAGTTGACAGAATCTTGGGAACTGCGCCTACCTGATGAGCACGAAACAGAAGGGCAAAACCGGTCGTTGGCAGTCTCAGAGTTTTTACGTCTAGGCATTCTAGGCACGTTTCCGAGTGTATCTGTGGCTTGTTGTAATACACGGCGAACCTTCATGACAGTCGACGGGGCAGTCCTTTGTTTTCTGTTAACCGTATTTCATTAGTTCCTCTGTCGCTAGCATGTCAGAATGAGTGGATATCATCAGCGTGTTATGAATTTTTCCGTCCAGCATCAGACTGATCCGAAGCATTACAAAAGGTGCTGTTTTTTTTGTAGAGACTTTTAGGACAATGTGTGCGTTGCACAGATGATTCTATCAACTATTGAGGATGATGGGGGTGATTGCGCAAATCGAAAAAATTGAACTACGTTTTACTAACGTCATACTTCGAAAAACCAATCAAAATTTCTGGTTTTGTAGCTGAAGGTTGTTTGATGAAATCAAATTATTTGAAAGTTAGCTTGTAGTTAAAACTGGACTCATCTGAATCTCTCTTTTTTGGTATTCTTCTTCAACCTAATGTGTTATCGCTCGCCACATGTTCCATTTGGCACGGTGATATCGAATTATAGTTTCTGGACATAACACCCTACTTATACGGTTGTTGGAAACATTTCGACAGATCACCATAAATTTCGCCATTTTTGCGTGGGTCCATTTCCTCAGTTTTCATCACCTTCATGTTTTACTTGAACACAAAAATGTACGCAACTGGCGAACTATACTCCTTTGGGTATTAACTTGATGCTATTAATGAGTTAACTCTTAGGATAACATCAACTTAATTTCCGAATAGGTGTATTCCGCTGAATAGCGTACAATTCGATATTCAGGAGACAAGTTTAATGGAAACTCTGGGATTACGTTTATTTGATGAATCCCAGCGGTAAAGTTCTGTTGCTAAGGTTTCAGTAGCCTTATTAGTAACGTGTTATTTCAGGGTTTATGTAGGCAAATTTGGTGCCATCGTGCTCACAGAGCTCGATCGGTGTATGTGGATTTTAAAATGTCAGGAAGGCTCAAGGAAAACGAAGTTCCTGCAGCAGTGTTCAATGCAGCCTTCATTTCGTCGAGCAAAAGTCTATCTATCTATCTATCTATCTATTTATCTATCTATCTATCTATTTATCTATCTATCTATCTATTTATCTATCTATCTATCTATTTATCTATCTATCTATCTATCTTTCTATCTATCTATCTATCTATCAATCTATCTATCTATCTATCAATCTATCTATCTATCTATCTACCTATCTATCTATCTATCTATTTATCTATCTATCTATCTATTTATCTATCTATCTATCTATTTATCTATCTATCTATCTATCAATCTATCTATCTATCTATCAATCTATCTATCTATCTATCTATTTATCTATCTATCTATCTATCTTTCTATCTATCTATCTATCTACCTATCTATCTATCTATCTACCTATCTATCTATCTATCTATCAATCTATCTATCTATCTATCTATCTTTCTATCTATCTATCTATCTTTCTATCTATCTATCTATCTATCTATTTATCTATCTATCTATCTATCTTTCTATCTATCTATCTATCTTTCTATCTATCTATCTATCTTTCTATCTATCTATCTATCTATTTATCTATCTATCTATCTATCAATCTATCTATCTATCTATCTATTTATCTATCTATCTATCTATTTATCTATCTATCTATCTATTTATCTATCTATCTATCTATCAATCTATCTATCTATCTATCAATCTATCTATCTATCTATCAATCTATCTATCTATCTATCAATCTATCTATCTATCTATCAATCTATCTATCTATCTATCAATCTATCTATCTATCTATCAATCTATCTATCTATCTATCAATCTATCTATCTATCTATCAATCTATCTATCTATCTATCAATCTATCTATCTATCTATCAATCTATCTATCTATCTATCAATCTATCTATCTATCTATCAATCTATCTATCTATCTATCAATCTATCTATCTATCTATCTTTCTATCTATCTATCTATCTACCTATCTATCTATCTATCTACCTATCTATCTATCTATCTATTTATCTATCTATCTATCTATCTTTCTATCTATCTATCTATCTTTCTATCTATCTATCTATCTACCTATCTATCTATCTATCTACCTATCTATCTATCTATCTACCTATCTATGTATCTATCAATCAATCAATCAATCAATGTCTATCTTAAGTTTAACCAGAATGGCTTTACAGTCATTTGACTCATTCTAATCTCTATACATGTGCGCAACTTAGTGTCTATTCCCGGCAGACTGAGCTCACCGTTGCTTTCAGACTTATCAAGAAGTTAGCATACCACATCAGACGGAGTGTTTTTTACCACCACGATGGACACAGTTCAGATGATCGTTTTCAAGTTGTCTAGATGCTCCCATTTTGAATCAAAACACAATGGTTTTGCGAACATATGTTTCCGATAGCATCTTCTCCGATAAACACAGAAATGAAACGTGGGAAAAGCTTTGCAACAGTTCTAAAACAAGGACGCCACCTGATTATTTTGTTTTTCGGGGACTGTGATTGGTGGGTTGAATTAGTCTCAAAATGGTCACGTGTTGTTTTGGTGAGAAGGAATGACCGAATAATGATCACCTCTGCTGCTTGCAGTGCCTCCGAAGTTAGCTGATATTGCTGTGTCTGCAAGCTTGAGCGCAGTTCAAACATGGCTCCATCCTACAGACGATTTATGAATTTGGTTTGGCAATGGCTAACCAAATTCAGTCGTTTAACTGCGTTCACACTGCAGTCAGGATGGAGGAACATATGACACATTCCAGTTTTTTTTGTGATGCACTGATAAAAAGACATGACGGATCATTTAATAGGTTTATATGCCAGAAACCTAGGTTGTCAGGCCAGTACACTAAGTTTCTCAGTTTGTGGGGATGAGATATAGGGTGAACCTCATAAGACGTCTTTCTTACGAAACGCGTAGAACTGGCACCGGTGATAGTCTTGATGTCGAGTAGCACATTATCCGTAAATTCTTAGAACAAAACGAATATCCAGAACAACCCATAAAGAGACATTTTACGCCTCGGGGGTAGATTACCTGTCTGTGATTGATCAATGGTCATTTATTCGTTTGTTTGTCAATTTTCAGCAAACCCTGTGAGCTGCACAACTCCATGCCTATTTGAGACAGTTGGTGAACACAAACCAAGCTCCCTGAGAACTGGACTCGCGAGACACGTGACCAATCAGATCCCCGCCCATCTAGTCGGCACCAGCTACCAGATCAACCCGGATAATTTGTTCAGCGATTTAGCACGTTCCACGACTGAACATTGAGGCTCACATCCAGATTATGGTACACTAATTATGGCTACCTGCTTTCACGAGCTGACAGACCTTAACGTCTTGTGCATCGCCAAAAGCCGACACTATTTTCGTCTTGTGAGGATGATGAACTGTACAACTTGAATTCACGATCCCACTCGACCCCATGTTGTATGTTAGCTCTGTGGGTATCCAGAGGTAAAAACATCTATCAACAAGAAAAATGATCTGACGCCTAGCCCGAGACAGTAACGGAGCAACTTTGGTCAAATTGTCATCTACACACTGAGTAAAAATAAAACGAAATGGCTTTTGAGGCGAAGTGTTCAGGGAACTGCCAAAATATCTCTCGGCATCGCAACTTTTTTCGGGCTCATTTCTTATTTTTCTTGCGTATTCAAGGTAGTCAATCAAAGCATAAGTTTCCTAGGTTCTTATATTGATTTCGGATGAGATCGGTTACCTTCTGGCTGAAAAACATCCACATCCATCTGCTGATAGTGATGAGAAACATGCATGATCCCAAACTTCTGTCACTGAATTTATAAGTATCGTTCATGGTGAACCTCATGGACGAGCTTAAAGAACAATTACTCAGGTCGCTTACACTTTTCTTTCATGTGATCAGAACGGTCTGCCAAACGCCTACGAACAGCGAGCTATCTATACTGATGTGGCTCAGGCTGTTGTCAGTACGTGAAGAAAACGCCTGTCTGGTTTTTGGTCAGATGACAGTTGATTGTTGGCCGAGCGCAGCGAACAAATCAATGGACACATCTGAACAACAACCAATAGGCGCACTCGACACTGCTGCATCCTAAACAAAATTTGTTTTAGACGCTTAATAGCTGTCTTCACCCCGAATTTAAATATTCTGAAAATTTTATGTAATGTGATCGTCCGTTCGGATGCATTTTAGGGAGTTTGTCTACTGTTTATGTTAGGGAACGTAACTTTTGCAGTACGGCCGGTTTTATACACTTAACAGTTGAGTGGTTTGGGTCTTTTCGACTGATTTCTTCATACGGAAAATGGTTTCTAGAAGTTCCAACCTAAAATTTCTGTGTCACAGTTTGTGACAGTCCTATAGAAAGTTCATTTAGGATGACTCTGTGGCGACCAAAGACTACTCTCCTGTTATAACCAATTGTTTCCCCGCTCCAACAACTTGGTGTTGAAAAAAGACACGTTAACAAGCAAACACAGCTGATTTATTAAGAACAAACGAGTACAAAAGTCACAAGGAGCCTCGTGATAGTTAAAGGACACTTTTGAAATTGATCCAAGCTGTCTGATCGGGCGGTTTGGTGAATGCCTATCTTTATCGCCGTTGTTCTGTGAAATGCCTGAACACTCATCATCGTCGGCCGTTGCTGAACTGAATAACTGTTTTAAATTCCAATCGGAATCTGGATATCCTGGCCCGGACATTTGACGGCTTGTCTACTGCGATTTTGGTTGGGTCTGAGGGTCTCGGTAGGTTTTGGCATTCTGCCATTATTTTCAGGAAAAACACTAATTGCATGCTTGAACCATATCCGAAACTGAGTTGTCTTTCGTAATTCTGATGGAATCCAGCTTCCAGAGATGGCATTTCCCGGAACACGAGGATGCGACACCGATTCAGTCCGTTAACAAAGGGTTGTCTAACACGTTCCTCTTTCGGCGTAGATCTTGACAGACATGGACTTTGGACTTTCTGCGCCATTCCAAGAATGCAGCATGCATGGGTCTGGGTAAGGAATCGATTACGCATTGGCTTGACACATTTACGAGAAGGAGGCGATTAGATGCGTAAATCAAAGCGATGATATTGGAAAGCGGAATCGCGTCTTTGCAAAAATTGACTATTGTTGAGCAGCTGGTGATCATTTCTAGGTGAATTGTGGTGTGGACCAAATTCTTGGGGGGCAAATCTACAAACTGTTCGTCGGTATTCACACATGGGTGATAAAGCGACGGGAAGATGAGGTAATTTTCATTTGCTAACCAGCATAGGAGATAATAGTCTGAATGTCGATTGCTTGTCCATACAAGTGAACACATGCGTTAGGAAACACCGTGGGAAGCAAATGGTCCAGTAGCGTAATTAGTTCCGCGTAACCATATGAAATTCAGTCGATGTGTGACTATACAGCTCTGACAAACTGCATTGAAGTCATCAAATCACCGGCGATAACTCAGGTTTGCAACTGGTAACACCCAGTTCAGACGTACTGATGGATCTCCAATATGAATTTTCTACCCGACCATATTCCAATTAATGAAGTCGACGCTTCCCAAGTTTCGTGCTAGCTCGAGAATAGTTGGGTCGACATCGCACCATCTTGTGTGCTCCACAGTCACCCCGCTGATCAGAGTGTTGCCAGTAACATCAGTCGGATTCACACTACTCGGTATTCCAATTGTACGTATACTCGCTGCTATTTTGTGCAGATCAGCGATACGTGTCGAGCAATGCAGTGTTCTGTCTTCTGGCTTCACACTGTGTGTATCAGCATTCGACCTAGCCAGTACGTGCTTTCGCGTTTTGTCCTGCGTGGGCTAGCCGCCTAGTGAAATTTCCCGATTGTTAACCAACGCTTACGTAACTTACAGTCGTATAGAGCTAGGTGTGATTGTATAGCCCCTTTATAGCTTCTTGCTGCGATTGTCTTTCCTACTCTCACTTGAGAGTCCTTTGAGTAGGCTGACCGGAACGAAACACCTGAACTGTATCTCACTGGACTGAGAACCAATGAGTGGATTACACGCAACAGTAGTTATTATGCCTGATTTTGGAGTGATAACTCGTGTGGCTCAAAGTGAATTAGTGTGACGCTGCGTCAGACACCGTTTGTGCCAATATGGTGATTCGCAGAGAGTGGCTGTAACCATCACGCAGAAGAACGAATCGAGTCATCTGATTCCGTGGCTGTACGCAGTATCTGCACTGTACACAGGAGGTTGAACACGATTATTTCACAGTACAATTCTCCGATGTTCTGAATCTCCGTATTTCGTCCTCAGGTCGATAGACTTAGTTTTCCAGACAAACACTTCCAAGCGAACTCCGTAAAACTATTAAGCTGGTTCAGTATTTCAGGTTACTAGAAACCGGCTTTTTCCCGGATCAAAAGCTCTTTGCTAGTAACTGCCAGTAACTGATTTCGGCATCTGAGGCTGTTTTCTGGAATGTGTGTTCTCGAATGGTGGCAATCCTGATAACGTCTCACTGAATCTGCTAGCGGGCGAACCACATACAATGGGGCGGGAAGCAACACTCTTACTTGTTTCCTGCATTTGTCGTGTTCAACTGTAATACCGCTAAAGTGGAAACAGTTTAAGGCTGAATATTCGTATAAAGTCGTGACGTAGCCATCCACCTGATATCTGCTGTTAAGGTTTCGCGTCATTCATGCTGTAATTTTCAAGCTACGAATGCTCATCAGTGCCAGACAAAGCAAGCTTAGGTTCCGATCGGTCATTCTGACCCGGATAAACTTACACCTCATTCAGTCTAGTGTAAAATAGTGGTGTTTATTGGGACTGGGTCATCAACACTATCGAGAGAGTTCGTCCATGCCCCGCAACCATATCGCGAAATGAGCTACAGGACTTGGCCAAATACCTGGAGTGATCTCACTCGGTCACAATTTGAAGTCGACCGCACTCACACGCCGTTGAACTATTCGGTCAGGCGTTTTATAGCCTAACTGTAGTGGACGAAGGTTGAAAACTAATGGGGCAGAATATCAAGATACCCGAGAACGGAGGATGGGATGAATGGGGGGGACGATTGCGCAAACTTTGCCAAAAAGTGGTGACGAAAGGAGTTTTACAGGCTCAGTGTCTAGAGAATGCAACATTCGAGATGAAAATGCCCAACTGCACCCTCAAACCCAAAATAACAGCTGAGTTATCCGTGGCTTTCATGTTTTTGATGTGAGTTCACATTGCTGTTACGTGACGTTCAGGGAGGTTTAAAGAGCAAGCGTGCAGAACAAACAACACATTGGAAGGATAAATAAACTCAAATTTTTTCGTCAGTCATTTGGCTACTCTCATGAAACTGAAGATTAATCGGTACACATTCGAAGACGCGCATGCCAAACGTTGCCACGGAAAACGAACTTAAGGATTCGCAAACACGGAAATGACATACTTAGAGGAGCGGATCCAAGTTAAAGATGGTGTGTTTGTTTGAAAATTGGGACAGACACGTGATAAGAGAGTACAGTTGCTTGTGAAAAAAGTTAGCGTTAGGAAAGGACAAGCACAGAATGTGGATACGTACTGTCAAACCAGTTTTTATTTGTGCCAAGATAGAACTCTGGTCCGTAGATTAGGTTTTGGCCATCCCAACCCTATTAAAAAAACTGTGGCTTCTGTTGATAACTGTCTGTTGCAGAGTCATCTGAGCTGCCCGCTGCGACTACATATTTGGAGGTCAGGACTCTCAGCAAACTGACGACTGAAGTAAACGTCTAAAAGCCAAAAACTTCCTAGCTGCTAGGCTTACTGTCCTGCATACGCGTATGCTTTCACACATCCAGTCGTATTTGTAAACAACGAAGTATAGCTCTCAATGCATTAGACATGATTTGTTCCCTATCCTATCATTGCTACAGTACAAGAAAGTGCAGTTGGACAGTAGTATGAAAGAGAACATTGAGACTGAAGTTGGACAGTAGCGTATTTTGGACCTATCTTGATGTACACCAAGAATTGTATTTTAAACGTACACACACATTGTATGACCTGACATGTTAGCAGACATTCGAAAGTGTAACTTCATAAAGTGAACAGAGAACATGAATACTCAACCCAGTTCCACTAACATATAACCCGTTAAAAGCAAATAACGTAGTGTGCAAAGGATATGTGGACAATGTCAGACCGGAGTATTCGTCTGCTTCAAACATGATCATAAGGACGCATGACTAGGTTAAGCCATGTTAATATTCAAACGAGATCTCATACATGTGCCATCCCAAAAGTTGTCCTGAGTTTATTCTAATTGTCTCTTCCTACAGTGTTCCATGCTGACTTAAGGTTGGAGGATTGTCGGTGTGGTCCATGGACTCTGACCTGCATAGCCGTAATCCAAAATGGATACTCAACCATCTAGATTGCTCAGTTTGTGTTCTATCGACCAACCCACAATTTTTTTCGTTAAAATGATCAAGTTCCTTACACCGCTGTTTTGGGGGGTAAGTGTTGGGTTAGGGTTTTATTCGATTTTGAGAAACCAGTTGCATTTATCCTATCACTCTGTTAGCTCTTACTCGGACAAATTCAAACTTATTTTTGACTATTGGACTTGTGAATACCGTTCACTGTCCTCTTTGATCCATGCAGGAAATCGCGAGTAGACAGCCAAACTTTTTCTATAAGTGGTCAAAATGACTAAGTTTGTTAGTTCCATTTTCGGTGAAAGTGTTCACGGATCCGGCAATCTAAGTTGTAATAACCACCAAGCCAACGTTAACTCTAAATGTTACACATTGACCTTTTGTTTTGGGTGGAAAATACCACTTGTTTGTATGGAAGTTGACGTCAGTTGGGATCATATTCTAATCCGAACGGACCAACATTTCACATCCACCAGTCTTAAGACTTCAGTACTAGAGAGCCCCACGAATAAATAGACAGACAATAAAAAAATGAAAAGCTGCAGTTTTTCCTCCTCTGCTCCCCTCTCCCACCCGAAAGAGATTACCCCAACAGGGTGTGGAATTTCGCTTTCTACTGCAATGCAGCCGGTCTTCAGAGGGATTGCAAACACAATATGATTGTAGGGAAAAGCTCCAGAGGAGATGCCTTTGTTTAGAGTGTGCTCATTTTATGAAGGATTACAGTACTTATACTTCCTCATTGAGCCTAAATGGTCCTCAAACATCACTGCACAGACACTGCTATTCAGAGTGATCAATAATTTCCGGAAGCCACACGAGTTTCTTCGGAACTGTTGACAACTCTTACCGACCAATCACTACGCTCCACTACGCTGCCTAACAACGCACCGATGATGTCACGTCGATTGGTGGTTTGCAATCAAATTGCCCAGCTCAGCGAACAAACCAACGATCATCTATGCTACCTGAGCTACCAACATTCTCCTCTATGACTCTTACTAAGTTAACCTTGTCGTCTGTCTTTTGAATCTTCGGTTATCACTTTCTGGAAGACTTGGAAAACATATTTTCCAAGGGACTTGCATAGATTTTTTCTGGCGCATACACTTAGACACGCGCGTAGTCGTCAAAGTCACTCAGCTATAACTCGAAACTCAGGCGCGTGTTTTCGGAACTGCCTGTGGAAATCCAGACACTATGGTGTAAGCTGCTGTTCACGTGATGTCTGGCCGCATGTTCTATGGAGTGTCAGGTTTCTCTCGCCCTCTGTCTCGCGCGTTCTCGAGTGTTCTAGCTTTTGGCAACATGTCACCTGATGTGCCAGCGACCTTAGTTATGTGGAGGGCTACAAGGACAATCGATATTGTGGAGACGGGCAGCGATAATGAGATTGGCATGCTAGAGAGATTCACAGGAGTCATTTTCCAGACGAACTCTGGATTTTTATGCAGGAGAACGGTTTGCCGGATGACAAGGTTGTCTGATTCCGCTCGGAGTATCACTCAATCGGAAAACCAAATCAGACTACCTGAGGATCGATCAGTTTGGCGAAGCATTTAGCGGGCTAATGTGGTCAAGTGTCTTGATTGGATATGTAAGGTGGGTGCAATAGAAATCTCAAAATCAGACAAGCGAAGACATGTTCATGGGAGCTTGTTCAGCCATGCAATTACGACTGAAGGGTGCATGTTATATCCGTGTTTATGTGAAACAACAGTCCCAATCCCTGAGTGCTCTGACCTCCTCACGGAACCAGTAACCATCCTGTGCAAACTATATCTCTGCTGGGAGAATTACCGATAGCCGGAGGGCAGCAAAGCCACGGTCAAAGATAATAACCATAGTTTGCAGAACAACTGTCCGAAAATTTCTGGGCCTGTGCTGTTGCCACTACAACAACCGTGTTACTTTTGACCCAAGTCGATTTTTGAACGAATGTCTCTCCAAAACCATTGTAAAAGAGAAATTTAAGCTTTTCTGCCTTGTTTTGTTTTAACACTGATTAAATCGCACCTTGGTAGTGGTCTACGAAAAATACACCCTTCTATGGATAACTGTGTGTGTGTTTGTCTAAACGAAACTTAACTTCGCATACGGAACAGTCCTAAGCATCATATGTCGGCTGATCAGATAACGTGACGCAATTTTCACGGGAATTAGGCTGACAGAAAACCACTAGCCTGACTGTCGCACCATTTCGTTTGGCTGCTTGAGAAGGCGCCTAAAGCTTAGGAGCGTCTATTCGATCGGTGAGGGTAAATCAATCGGATTCGAATGGTAAGACCAGCTCTACACCCACATTCAACATGGCTGCTGGGGAGCATCGCGGACTACACACACTCTGGTCAGTGCGGGATGACGCAAGCGCATCTGTTGTCCTTGAGATGGGCACTCAGATGCTAAGTTCCAGAATGCTAGTAACCTGAATTCGACTTAGAAGAACAAACGGCGGCTCGTATGTTACCTAGCGAAGCTAAGCAACGCAGATTGGTAACTACTCGCTACGTATCTACCCCCCTCCCCCCAAGACCCCGGGAGAAGCAATCCGGTCGCCGATTTGCCATAAAATGTGTTGTTTAGAGTTTGCAGAGTCTGTTGTCGTTATGAGTGCTTGAACGTGTTGTATGAAGTTTTTGTGGATCGGGGAGGGGGAATTTCTGAGAAGACTAGTAAGGCAGAGGTACGCCAGTGGCTTAATTATCATTGGGTTGTAGCTGGGAATGACACAAACTCAGAGGCCGTGGCTACAGGACTGTCATTAAATTTGGACGTCGTAAACGAATAGTTAGCTGGTCCGCCAAGTTTGCCCCCCTGTTATATCAAACTGCTGTTCTCACTCCAGTGCCTGGTGCCAGAAAGAACACACCGACAAGGCTACACAACAGCTTTATTCCAAACAACCAAGTGCGTGCGAGCGCAAAAGTTACGACGATCCCGTGCTATTTAAAGGGCACTTTTTGCCACTGATCCAGGCTGTGTGATAGGCGTTTAGTGAACACCCATCAACATCGACCGCGCTTCTATAAAATGCTGATCACATTCGGTCGTGCTTCTGTGGCGTGCCTGAACACTCATCGGCTTTTGCTGAATTGAATGAATGATTGACTGACCTGGATGCTTGCTGGCTTCCCTATTGTGATGTTGGTGGAGTTTTAGGGTCTCAGTAGGTTTCGGGCGTTCTGGGGTTACTTACAGGAATCTGACATTTCTGATACACCCCCCCCCCCAAAAAAAAAGCACTGCCCTTCACAGTCTGCGAATATCTTTAACTTTCCTTAATCTGAAACAGTTTCAAAGTTCAACAATGAGTACTTGTGAATGCATGTGATGTAATCGCGAAAAGGTGCACAGATTACCAACCGCGTGACGATCATTCCCGGACACACTGTTTTCAAACCTCTTGAAAGTGTCTTTGGTTGGTTCATGTTCGACCGATCCCGTAGGGTTCCGTTTGTCACAACTGCGGTTCTCTGTGATCAGTTTTCATCTCAAGATATGTGAAGCTTTGCTTGACCATAATAGACCTCGGGAATGGGTTCACCATTTTCAGTAGGGTGATTTTTGAACAGTAGTCAACATTGGATGGGTAGCACACGTTGCGTCCAGTAGTCAGTAAAATCCCACTTGATTGTTTGGCTGGAACGATTTGTCCAGAGTAATCCGGGCACCGAACGAAAATTCAGGAAAAGCGTGTCGTGCACCAGAAAAGACTGTTACTTCCCCTTGAGTTCTCAATCCTTCCACTGAAAAGATGTTTACTTTGATCGAAAGTCTCCTAATAATTAATGCACTACTCATAAGGTTGCTGAAAACTCTTCGACAGCCCAAGACCGGTTTCGCCCTTCTGATTCGGGCTCATCAGGTAGGCGTAGTCCCCGAGTTTCCGTCAACCTTATGTTCTGCTTGAACCCAAATTGGACTGTTTTTCGAGAAATACACTCATTTGCAAATCAATTTGGTTTTGCGAGAGACTCACCTGGAACCCAGCTGAATCTCTCGTTTGTGATGTTTCCAGGCGACTGAATGTGCTGCACCAGGCCGCCTCATGTTCCAGTTGCTACGATATTCGAGATATCGCGATATATTTGTACATACGTGATGCACAACTCATAAGGTTGCTGAAAATTCTCCTAATACTTACCTACACTCTTGACTTATTACTCACTAATTGTTATCTCATCTTTAGAGCCTGAGTACTACTCATGAAGGCAGACTAAGTGACATGCACAACCGTGTAGTCCCTTTCGACAACAGTGTTCACCATATAATGCACACAAGCCAATCAGCGTTGATGTTGACGTAAAACATTTTGGAAGTCCTTAAACTGATATAAATACGCATCCGGTTGTTCAAAAACTAGGTTTCCAAGCTTTTATGCCTCCAGGTTGCAATCATTGCTTATTGTTTCATTCCAAACAGAGCTTCGAGCACTTGCACGGAGAATGGTCCTCACGCTGGTCATCGCGAGTAGCTGCAGTTTGCTTCCGATCGTGTCGCTCCGACAGGACATTAAGTTGCTACGTTAAGTCAGACAGCATAACGAGAGTAGGCATGGTAACTTGGGCTTGGGAGATCTCTTGCGTGCTTTTGTTGCCTCATGGACTCTTAATGGAAAGTACATGTTGTGAGGCGTGAGAAGGTCACACACGGTCTTCACTGTGGTGGCAGAACGAAGTAAATTGTCAGGTTTATGTTGAAATCTCGGTAGGACATTGCAACTCGCTCTGAGACAAACGGCTGTGAACACTGAATGGTGCACGATGCACTGCATTTTTGACTAATAGTGTATGCGACGTTTTGCGGAAAAGCTTCCAAAAAACTAAGAAATTTGCAAGAAGCTAGACCGGAAAGTGTGTAAGGGAAGGTCGCAAAATATCAAGGCGGTGTGGTGAGCTCCTAGAAGACACTACAATCAGGTTGGGAATTTCCCCTTCCTGTATCAAGTGTGTAACCAGTTTTTTCTGGGCTCTCCGTTATTGTCCACAGAATTTCGTAACCGACGGCAGTTTTGTTCTCTTCTCGGACAGCTATTTTTGGTAAATTTGGCTGGTTCACCTGATTGAGGTTTACAGGGCTATCTAGATATTGAAAGAGACTACTCAAAAATTTGCTGAAAACTATTCAACAGCCCACGACCAGTTTCGGGCTCATCAAGCAAGCGCATTCCCCGATTTTCTGTCAAACTTATGTTCTGTTTGAATACAACGTGTACGAAATTGGCTCAATACACTCATTGGTAAACTAAATGGGGTTTTAACAGGAGCCTCGACTGAATCCCGGCGGAATATCTTGTTTATGGTATTTCTCAACTGAATGTAATGCACCAGGCCGCCTCATATTTCAGTTGCTACGATATTCCAGATATCTCACGTGAAAACCACACTGGTGAGCAAGTGAGTCTATTTTGTTAATTTCGTACAATTTGAGTTCAAGTAGGCTATAAGGATGACGAAAACTCAAGGACTGCACCCACCTCCTAAAGCCGAAACGGAAGGATGAAACCGGTCATGAACTGTCAGCAACCTAGTGAGTAGTTTCCCTCAAGAACCCGTACCGCGATATCACGGATCCGGTAGTAACTGAAACATCAGGCGGTCTGTGTACAGTGGATTCAGTTGAAGAACATTATAAACGAGATATTCGGCTGGGATTACATTAGGTCACCCAGGAAAGCTAAAATGGTGGGCAAATAAGCGCATTTTGTTTCCCTCAACTTTCGATGTCAATGCATTAAGTGTTACAGACGGCAGCCAAACACTTTTGTCTTGCTCAGGGCAGTGAAGCCATTGGAGCTCTGGAGTGTTGTGTATGAATGGTACTCAAATTAGAATTTACGTAGAACCAGTTGTATCAGGATGACCAAGAGCTGGGAATTGCGCTAGAATCTACTGGTGCGCAATATTGTAATTTGTAGTCTGTTGAATGAGCCCAGTGAATTTGTGTTCAATTCTCAGAATGGTCATCGTAGAAGAGTAACCTACCGTTTCAAGTAAAATAGGGTATTTTGTGACGTTTGATGATGGTTTTCTTGTGTTTGTCTACACTAGTACACATGAAGATCCAGGTGACTGCTTCCTTATGACCTATACTATGATTATCGAGATCGATGAATCACACGTTTTCACACGTTTTTAGGTCAGTTCCAACAAAGAAAGTGCATATTTCTACCGCCGACCTGAATTGCCTGACAAATTCCGAGCGCACCGAACAACTTATTCGGTGGCCGAATTGACAGAGGAGACGGAAGGCATGAAAACATGCAAACCTGATTGGAAAGACCGTCCTATCCTGCATTGACCTTCTATGTCTAGCCAGAATTTTGAAACGGCGCACAACCTAGACATCACATGAACAAATCAAGGTCATCCGTTGGGAGCGACCACGCGTGACTGCGATGAAGACACGAGATAGATCAGTTAGCTGACAGGTGATAAGGCAGCGAGAAATGTTTGCTGTTTACTGTTTGACAGCCCCGTTCTACATCAAAGTGCACCTCTACTGAATAGAAAAGTCATCTTGCCTTCTGGCCTTGTATTCTGCCAATAAATGTTCGGACTCATCGCATTGTATCAGATAATGTCAATATGTACAGTAAGGCGAGCACACCAACTAGCACGAAACTAAGCAGTAACGGTTAGGGGGCTGTGAACGAAACTTTAAGTTTGCCTTCTGCCGGAAATTTCGAAACATAACGTATAGCTGGAAGGAATCCGGACACCGCGGCTCCGGGCTTCTTGACCCCGGAATTCTTTGTAGCTTTTTTTTAACCGGCCTGTGCGGTCACGAAGATTCTTCTTGTGATGTCTGTAAACACAAGCAAGTGAACAATTAGGTACGTCAAAAACGATGAACAGACGAGTGAAGCAAGCTCACATACCATCAAAACCGTGATAAAGACGCTTTCAGTTCAAACCAACTGATGGGGCATTCAAGCCTGAAAAAACTGATTACATCCTGACAGAAAGTCATTAGTTATACGTTTGGTAATCCATTTTGGAGTGGGAAGTGTGCACTCTGCCAGTGTCTGATGCATAAAAGTGGTCACGCTAAGAGGGAAGTGTGCCGAAGTGAGTGTTTTTGAACATTTTATGAGCCTTTATAATGGCCAAGCGATTTCCAGACAGAATCATTATGTAATATGCTTTTTAAGCATGTGGTTGTGTCATTGGGTCTTGGGCGATGCAACAACGGTTTTGCAGATTGAACGAGCCCATCTGATTGGACCGAAACTGCTCCTTTCATTTTAAGGCTGTGTTTGAAGGCATTAAATCAAATTGCGGAGATCTTAACTTTGACATAACATTTGTTAGACTACTCATAGCTTTGAACTCGTAATATCAACTGACCATTTGGTTGCATTTAACTCAGATCGATACCGCAGCGTCAATAATGTGTATACTGTGTTGCCCTACTTGGACAAAGATCTTAAGGGATCCGAGTCTGGTCGGAGCTTCATACGATTTGGGCGCATCTGCATGCATTGTAGGCATCCGGCCTAATCTCCAACGGTGTTTCATTGGAAAAACAGATAGACGGTGTATACGTAATGCACTACTCATAAGGTTGCTGGAAATTCTTCGACAGCCCACGACCGGTTTCGCCCTTCTGTTTCGGGCTCATCAGGTAGGCGCAGTCCCCGAGTTTCCGTCAACCTTATGTTCTACTTGAACCCAAACTGGACTGATTTCGATAAATACAGCTGGGTTCCAGATGAGTCTCTCGCAAAACCAGACAAACTACACCAGCAGCGCTTCATTCCCCGTTAGAATTTTCTGTCATGCCCCTTCTTTTGTGAAACCTGGATGAACAAACCTACTTGAATTCATGAATCAGGATCAAGTAGATAAACTATGGAAACTGTCAGAAGTAAATGTCACTGGTGCATTAGATCGAACTCCCTAACCACCAACATTATTGTGACCGAAGAGTGGTCAACATGCATATTCAAACTGGCATGTTCTGTCTGCAGATTGGGCCGTCTTTGATATGAGGCAGTCAATGTGAAATCGACTGGTCCGCGCGTTTGCAGCAAACTGCCGCTTTTTCTCTGAACGTATCGATTCCGGCTTGCTGCTGGCACTAGTGTTCAACAGCCAATCAGACGAAGGCACCACAGCTGCCCTAACCGACACAGCAGATTGGATATCCAAAGTGAGCGGGAGCAGAATTCATATGGCCTTGAACACTCATGCATGAGGCCCTGTCTACTGAATAGATGGGAAACCATCCCATCAGTTGCATAACTTGTCCTAAGATAAAGAATAGGATTTTATTAGGAAAACGTTGACTTCTAATTCAAACCGGTTTTCGAGGCCTTCACACTTTTGAACGATACCTGTCTACATATGGAAGTTCCAACTTACAGACTACGTGTGGTTTATCGGCGTTCCAGCATGCAGTAAGACAACAGGTGGGGAGCTGCTAAGGTTGTACTGAGCCAGCGTCAAAATGGTTACAAAAATAGGGGATAACGCCAGCTGTTTCTTATGATTTCACCTTTCCTGAGATCGTTTTTGTAGCTCCAGTATGCCACCACAAACAACGGCCAAAATAAATCATGCTATTAGCTGGTAAATTTGGTGTCCTCATTGTCCTAAGGTTGTTTGTAGCGTTCTTTTGGACAACTGTTGCAAACACTTTGCAAAATAGACTACCACTACTACGCAATCCGTTTATTTCAGTTTCATCAGTAGTAGTGTAGTTGATATGTACAAACAAAATGTTATACTACTCACAAGGTTGCTGAAGATGAAGCAACCTTGTGAGTAGTTTCCATTATGAAAATATACTGCCGTACCAACTGAAACAGGTAGAGGCCTTTGTGCAGCACATTCAGTTGAAGAATATCATAAACGAGAGATTCATTTGAGTCTCCCATGAAAACCCAGTTGATATGCAAATGAGTGTATTTGTCGAGATTATAGAAACTACTTATATCAGACAAAGGACACCGTTAGACATTGCGTTATGGCATATCGACTGTCAGACGTTACATTTTGAGATAAGTAACACGTAAGCAAAGTTATTACTCACCTGAGAAAAAGCCCGACAAAAAACGGTTTTCGCGAGTCTTCTCCGAGTATGAATGTGTAAGTCAAGTCCCTAAGTAATCGATCACGGAACAGTAATCCTCCATGAAGCATGCGACAAATCACGAGTGGGTCGGAATACTGTTTGCGGACTTGACCTCATTTCATTTACGAGTTGGAGCGTAAATTACTCAGATCCAGCAAAACGGAACGAACCGACCAACGAACCACAGCACGAATCATTAGATTGATTTAGACACAATACACTACTCATAAGGTTGTTGGAAATTATTCTTTACGAAAACATCATAAATGAGAGGTTCAGCTGGGATCCATAAAACCAAATTTGTTTGCAAATGAGTGTACTTTATTAGATGATTGGTTTTTTTGGTTTCTTCACGAGACCCTCTTTCTCGGGACGAATTAAGAATGTGTGTCTAATGTACGCATACGACGTACATTAGCCATTGTCAGATGTGGAATCTAGCTTGAAAAATAGGATAGAATAAAATTCAGATGGTAAAGGAAAGACGGAGAAGCTTCGCTTGGAAAGCATGGAAGATGGTATTACAAAATCGTTCTACTTGTGGGGAGGGGGCTAGCAATCTTGCGTAGTTTGAGGGTCTTCACAAGACGTTGACAATAAATTCATTTGCTGGTCATCGTTATGTTTGACCACGGCATATGACCTTGGACTGGTTAGAACACAACGTGCCTGATTTCATTCTCGTTCTGTTTCTGGTCTAACTTCCATCTAGTCCGAAGTTGCAAGTGGTAACAGTGTGCTTCCAAATGGCGCTTTTTTGTAGGGAGTAAACCTACGTTGAAATATCGGAAAATTCAGTGGTTAAGAGGCGAAATATCCGCCAACGAAATGTCCATGGACCGAAATATATTCGGGATTCGCCTTGGCTCAAATCCAGCTGGACATCTGAAAGGAAGTAACAGTGGTCAACTGTTCTTAGTTCACATCACTAGTTGATCCAGACTAACAGAATCCGAAGTACCCTGTGACACCCCCACCAAATCGGTTAGGGAATATTTCATTCTCCGACCATCAAGCTTAATTCTGGAGCGTAGCACAACCACCTACATGTCACACAAATACAGAGCTGTCAATTTGTCGAAATATAGGTAGCTCGGGTGTGTTTACTGGTGATCGATCACATGGCAGTTGATCTGTTCGCCGAGCTTGGCAATTGGCTTGCAAACTTTTCGTCCTCAGTCGAGAAGACATCGTCAACTGCGCACTGACGATGTCTCCTCGACTGGGGACGAAACGTTTGCAAGTCAATTGTCAAGCTTGGCGAACGGGTCAACTGCCATCTGATCAACCACCAGAAATACAGAACTTTATACGAACGTTGGTTTCCGCTGCGGCGTACAAGCAAACTTCTCTTTGGAACTAAAATTGAATAGAAATGGTTGGCGGGAAACAAGAAGGTGAGTGTTGTGTGTGTGAATAGAGCTAGAAGACTACTACAGTTCATGCTGGATACTGCTGTTCAGAACACTTTTGCTGACCGCAGTACAGATGACGAGTAACCGGACGTGCGCGTCAGTATAAGAGATTCGAAATCCAAATTCCGACGGAAGAGCACACAACGTGCAACGGGATCACGTGAACAGGGTAAGACGCAGCGTCCGGCTCAATAAAGACCAACAAGCGGGGCTTCTGGTTTGTTGTGAACAATTTAAAAGCTGAGTAAGTTTCAGTCTGACGACCACAATATATTAGGTGTTTGGTGATTGGACTGACAACGTGCTGCAGATGTTTACTCTGTAAAACATGGTCCGAATCTCTGACCGCCTTTACTGTATCGGACAAAAACCACGGAGTCTCTTGTGTTGCCTCATCGTTCCATTTGTTTGCCTGGTTACCAAGACGGATAAGAGGGCAAACGGATTATCGTCATTCAATTCGTGAGTGAAGTGAACTTTTTGACCAGGTGAACTGTGGGCGGGAAGCAGTTATCCTACATTTGAAAGCTGATAAGAAATGATAAAACTGGTCTCTATGTAACACCTATGAACGTGGGGTTAGTTTACGTGCAGTACTGCTTCTATTTTCTTTTTACCTTGAAGAGATCAATCAGAATCGTGCCCAAGGAGCATACCATTCCAACGCCATCAGTTTACTGATAGCCTGAAACTGGAGTAGGAGTTTCCATTTTCAGCATCAAGTACAATGGGATCTTTTCTAGGCGTGGCGAGAAGTGGAGATATTATCCGGATAAGCCCCCATTCTGTCACAAACGAAACCAACTGTTGCTTCCAGTAGAGTACGAACCAAATGGTCACTCTGGCTCAACACACGAATTCAACGATGGGCCTCAAACTGCTAATTCTGCAGCTTTGGATTTGAGGCTGGAGCAAGAGAACCTGTGTCTAGGTACTTGGAGTCGGTCATTCTACGTTTTGGTCGGAATCCGCTCATTCTGCCGCCAACCTCTTAATATATGTTGCTTGACACCGAAGCCATTGAGCACAACTCGGTGGCTTTTGTGGATGATCGCACAGTTTTGACCAGGCCTTTGTTCACAAAAGGTCTCAGCCGGAAGTTGCGTCTGTCCTTGTCCGTGTGACCGGGTTGCGCATTGTGTTTTCCCATCAGAATATTGATTTTGAGTTTCTAAGATCGATATATATACTTGCTTATCCATTAGCGGTTGACAAAAACAGTACTATTCCACACAAACTGTCTTCCTCTACAGCTATTCTGACTTGGGATACGAGTTGAGCAGCTTTACCGTTTTGCGTTATTTGTGGCTGTTCGTGGGGAAAATTTCCTCCTTCCTATCTTTTTCCTATCTTGGCGTGTTCCTACTTGCATACATTGCACTGCATTAGCGGTGCGTACCTTTTGGACATAAAGAGATTTAAACTCCGCTCACCTGGTATTCAAGCGCATTAGAGCTTCACCCACGGCCGCAGAAGTTGCCCGGATCGTCACGCGTGCAAGGATGAACCAGTTGGCAATCCGAGCAATCTGATTGGTTAGTCCGGTTTATCAAGCATTGGCTCAGCGGTTGGCCCTGTTGGTGTCAACCGATCAACCTGACATTGAAGTGTGGTAGCCTGAGGGACGTCTTAAACCCGTCTGAATACAAATCCACCAAATCTCGCAACAAGGAGAAATTGCCTGACAGAAAAAGAAAACCTGTTACCATATCTTTTCGCGACGCGAATAACCGCTCGTCTGAGACCATCCACCCTGAACCCAAAAAGAACTCAATTTCGACAACGTTGAACAGTTTCGTAAGGTGGAGGTAGAGTATACCAAGTGCCATGAGGGCCAGCAGCTTTGCCCGTCTTTCTCAGATCCCTTTCAACCTAGGTTCCATTCACCATCGCATAATCCGCATACAGAAAATTCGGAAGCGTCAAGTTGCGCCCTGAAACAACCCTAAATGTCACTATCAGGGTAAAATTTTCTTCATCCCATCCTTAAATAGGTTTTGACCGTCAACAGATTTAGTTAAAACTTCGAGAGTTGGTGAATTTGTGGACGTATACAAGCTGTGAAAAGTTTTGAGAAGCGGAGAAACACCATGTGAGTACACAATACGGAGGGGGGGGGTATCCGAATTGTCTACGGAACACGAATTTTGAACTTAGACCCTGGCGACCATGCCATCCAGAGAAATAAACCTATCGGACGTAAAAAAAGAAAAATGCGCGTATACTGCATCGCTCTATATGGAAAAAGGTGCAGGCGACTCCCCACCATCAGGTACATGCAACAGAAACCATCACATCTACGTAACAGACTCAAAATTTTGGCGTTTATCATTCCTTTATTCTGACGAACGAATTAGTTGTGAAGAATGGTCATGTGACGCGTAAGAAACTCTCTGCATGGGTCGCATTATCTCGTTAGGAGGGTGGGTGGGGCAGATAGCATACTGAGAGCCGCCAAACTCAATGAAGCAACCTACCTATTCACGCCAAACACGCAGTATGTGCTAGATAATTAATTATATCATATCATATCAGTCAAACGCAAGTTAACACAATTTAATTTAATTTGCCTCAAAGTGGACAAGTTTCTTGATTTTATACTTTCTTTAAGTTTGTCTTCAACACTAGCCTGCAAAACAGTAATGAGCCTTTATATGCTCCCATATATTTTATTTTTACGAAAAATTGCATTTTTAACATTTTTCTTTCAGGTACTTGTACTCTCAGTTTAGGTACACTATTCCCCGTATATTACCACCGGACCACCATCTTACATTTTGACAGTGTACATAAGAAAATTCACCGTTTCATCTTAAACAACCTTATATATATTTGGAAATATGTTTAAACAGGCTAAAGACAGCTGGCAAACAAATCGACTGCGCGGATGTCATCTTGAAGCCCTTTACGCCCGTGGAATACCCCTTTAAGTGAAGTGGAACAAACTTCTTTTGGGGTCAAATTTACTAGACTAGTAAGCTGAAAAAAGGCTCTGTGCTGTCCGGCAATCTACTGTTGGTTAAAAGAACCGAACTGTTTGGAGCAGGCGCGCTGACATTTTGCCCTCTGGGATCCAACTGGAACCGGAAAAATCATGAAATCTCATTCCTCCCTCAAACCGCTCGGTTTTTCAGGCAATCACTAAATCACCTGCGGTTCATCTACACAAAAACTGATTTTAAAAGCAAAGTAGGACGACTGGACCCACCTGACGTAAACTATTAAGTCTGGTTGCATTATTCCTTTGACTTCAGAAATAGACATGTTTGTCAGCTGTTTGCAGTTGATTTTTGTTGCGTTTTCTCACACAAAATAAAAACGTATTCAGCGGAGTGTTCATTTTGAAAAAAAAGATGTTGGGAGTTATACGTAATGCACTACTCATAAGATTGCTGAAAATTATTCGACATTCAGTTCCCTGGAGACATCAAAAACGGGAGATTCAGCTGGGTTCCAGGTGAGTCTCGCAAAAACCAAATTGATTTGCATATTAGTGTATTTCTCGAAATGTTGGGATTTAGGTTCTCATAAAATACTGGGTCCCGTAGTTTTTTTTCAATGAATTTTTACTGTCCACCTTACATAGTTCTGAATATCGGCCTATCCATGATCTTTTGACTGGTCACTTTTACCACGTACATCTAGCACGCCATTTTTGTTTCAGTGGGTGTGTGTTTAGACGACTCGTTTGAGTGCAGTGGCGGGATCTCCACTTGGTCCCAGTTTATCTAATAATTTTATGGACAAAATTGAAGATGACATTTTGAATCCCATAATCGAAAAAACCCTTATTTTGAGGACGCCATGTTGGTGGTTGTTACAGCTAACTCACTGTGTGTGTTTTTTCTAAATTCGATTCACTCAGCAGCAACCCAATTCACTGACAACAGTGAAGTTAACGACATGTTTCTGACAGTTAGCGTCGCATTGATTCAGAGATCGGAGAAGAGTCAACCGAGTTCAACGGGATCGGGCCAGCACTCATCCTGAGGTATATGGGGCAGACCAGCACGAGAGAAAGGGAAGAATGCCACCATCCGACAGGCTTTCAGATGTGAGAGAGCCTCAGAAACGATCACACGAGAATTAAGCCCCATCCTATCAGGCGAATCTTCTGTTCCACAAACAATTTCGCACACCAAGTTGGTTTTGACAGGAGACTCAACTAAATTCATTTGAATCTCTCGTTTATGATGGTAGACCACGTCAACTGAATGTGCTGCACCAGGCCACCTCATGTTTCAATTGCTATGATATACAAGATACCTGAATAAATTGTCTAAGCTTAGCATGCGTCTCAAGGGGGTTGCTGAAAACTCCTCGGTCGTGGGCTGTCGATCAATTTTCATTAACCTGTAACAGCTTTCGGCGCACAGCTGCCATTCTACTTGAATGAAGCACGAGGGATGAGATACTGCCAGGTTGCCCAAGCCTAGACAGGAACAGTCGAAAAATGGTCCTTGGAGTCAGTAAGTTCGCACTCTAATCACTGAGCAATACCGTGTTCAACCTTATGGCTGGTGTTTACAGAACTTCCTCTGCCTCACCGCTTAGGATTCTTTTCAGTAGTGACTGCTTGCTCAGAACTAACTTCATTTACACTGCACCAGCCCAAAAACTCGTTTTTTGTCATCTATCCTTTCGCTGGCGAATGTGGTTCAAACTACGTGGGGGTTGTACGATTGTCTCGGAGAGCTGCTAGGCATCTGAACTTTTGTAGTGGAACACCGAATATTGGTAGCTTGCTCAACCGGTCAACTGCAGCTAATTAACCACCACGAACCTCGAAAATCATGCACGTCACAAGCATGATCTCTGCTTATCTCACCGGGTACGGACTACTATGTCATTTCAGCCGACTCGTTCAATATGGGTACCATCGAATTATTCTACAGGCATCCGTCAAAACGCACCCTCAACGGCCGAAGTGATCGCTGTACGAACAATTACACTAACCACCCCTGTTTCATCGACGCAGTCTTGGTCAAGCAGTCACACCTCTCCAACCAGTTCCAACTAACTGACGGAATGAATTCATAAACACCCTCTCGGCGCTCCCGTTTATCATGTATTATTCACATTTATAGCTGTACTTGCCATGTGAAAATTCTGTTACTCCTGGCGACTGGTCACCCTTCTGAGAGGGTTCTCCACCGTCTGTTCTGCAATCAGCTGAAACATACGAATGCCTTATGATTCAGGATGAACAGACTTGTTCGATGGGTGACTAGGCACTACCGAGAATAGTAGCCGTGGTTTGCTCCGCATAGCTTTCTGACTAAAAGCTGTTCAGATTTCCAACAGTATCGGTGTTGGCAGCGCACCAGACCCAGCCAGTTTCTTTCACATATTTGTCCCCCGGACTGAATAATCTGTGTATAAATTTGAGCCAGAGCGGAAGGCAACGGACCCATACATTACCCCCAGTGTCTTGAAAAATTCTGATCAGTTTCCACTGCATAGTTTCTGATCTCCCGAGTAGCGGAACATGAGGTCTTTACAGTAAACTCTGAGGGGTCCGCTGAAAATAACGGTTGCACATTGGGTAGACGCCCTAGAGAGGGGCTCGTCAGCCGTAGCTTATCTGATCGCGGGCGGCCATTGTGAACGCGTGAGCACCATGCATCGGCAGTGCTAGTGCGTTTTGCAATGGCGAATAGTGGCTACTTGCCGTCACAGATACAAGCCTCGCACCAGCTGAGAGTAGTCATGACAAGCTCCGTGATAGGTGCGCTCCTCTACAGGAAAACGCACCCCGGTTTATATGGTGCAAGCAGCAGCAGTTGCAATCACGTGACTTCTGGCTGAATACCCAATTCCATATTTTCCTTTTAGATAGAGCGACAAAAAGGTGGTAGAAGCTTATAAATGTCACTAAACAGAAGCTTTCTTGCTGTCGATGATATAGTCATTTTCCAATCATCTTTACACTTATATTTAGACGACTTCAGTCGAACGACACTGCAATGAAAGCGAACATGTTTGTGTGTCTGTGACATCTGCGATCAGGACAAGCAAGCACCATCACAGCACCAGTATGAGTGGTGGTTGGTCTGACAGGTATTTCGTCGCGCCCGTCAAGTATTCTGTCGAACCAACCAGCCAGCCGGTCAGACAGCCCCATGCTGTGCCTGCATTAAATCAAATGGATCATAACTTTGCGCCTGTCTGAATTTCTTTGTTCATGCCCTCAGTCATGTGGTGGTTGGATGATCACAAACACTGTCATCTGCCCCTCCTACCAAAACAGGCATCACAAACGAACACACCCATCGTTCTTTGTTCCGGTGTCCCTGTGAGGCTAAAGTGTAGGATCGAGCGCTAATAATCATCTGGGTAGACTGCCGAACAAGCCTGTGCCTGATGCGAGTGACAGCTAGTGTATCCGCCACGCTGTCGCACTGGCCTGTTACTCCCGACGTTGCTACACAGCAACTGTGCATCACTTACGCATGTCATGAATGGGGCCGGACAGACGTTGTCCCGAGACGGTCGAGTCACAATGGACTGCCGTGTTTACCAAAGTTACTATGAGTGCAGATAGGAAGTCACTTACTCTAACCGGGACGACTGTTGGGGTGAGGACAGCTTTCAGGCCGCATGCGACCCATCGCAATCGATGCATGATCAGTATCCACTAGACTCCCTGTTTATCTAATGAAACCATTGCATTGGGAACCGGACATCTAGCAAGCAAAAGCGTATTTGCACCACAATTTTAGCCAATGGCGTAGTGCAGTCACAAGTCTCTGAAACTCTCAACGTGCCGACAGGTCGCACATCGCGCTCCGCGGTTAATGAACCACCAATAGTTTTTTTACAGTATTACAACATGGGTCAGACAAGCCAGTATTCACAATGAGCCGGTTTCAGGGGCTAAGGTACGTCTTAGTCGTGTTATCACATGGGTGGAGTGTCAACGCAGGAGGAAACCCTAATCTTAACCACAGCCTCAGTGACCCAGAGTCAGTGACTTGCGGTCTGGACCGGGCTGCTAGTGTCTCAAGACCATAGGGGCCGTATGTTCGGATGGTATAAAAACCGGTGCGGAGCTACAAATGGTTATTCCTCGCTTGCTCCGCTTGCGGTCCGGGTGCACACGACATGGCGAAGGCGATCAGTACGGTATCGACCACTGTGCGGCCGGTGCCCATCCTACCGAAACTGTGTACCTCGTCTAATGGATTGGTGTCAAGTAAAATGGTTTTGTGGTATAATGTCTTGTAGGTTCACTGAATATCTCGTCGGATGAACGCAATATAACTAGACAGATGATGAAGTATTTCCAAGGTCATGAGTGTGGCAAAGTATGAACAGAGCGTGGGCGAAGAAACAAGTCACAGCTTTGTAGCCTAAAGACAGCTATGCCTGACGCTGCTGTTATTTTTTGTTCTTTCCATGTAATTCAGAGCTTCAAAGCTAGGATTATCAAGCTTAGGGAAGTGACTCATTCGGACAAAGAAGTTTTTTGCCTGGTATAAGAGAATTGTGCATCGTAGGGAAGTGAGCGAGTTCGAGGTCTCTGCCACCAGCATCAGAAGCCGGAACCAGAAGTTCTGGTCGTATCGCAGTGAACATTGGTTAACTGACCTGTGTACCTGGACGAAGCATGCTCGGAGGCATGCTGTGACCCTTGATAATGAAACCACTAATCGGGCCGAATCTGCTAACAGGTACGTTAAGTGGAAACTTACTGAGTCTTCCTCGTTGCTCACCTGTGTGTAGGCCATAATCAACAGGAATGAGCAATTAGAAGCCAAGTACAGAAGACTAGTAAGCGTTTCGCTTGTGCGTTGCCGACCGGAAGGTGCGTCAGTGCCATCTCATTTGGAGTGTTTGGGCCAGCTAACGCCATACGTTCAGGAACGGGTTAGCCGCAACCATAAGAGAAGTGTGGAGTTGGCCCAAAACACACAGTCGTACCTTGTTTTTCGCGACGGCAATCAGCTACAGTTAGGAGAACCCATGAAGTGCTCGTGTTCTTTTATGAGCTCATGGTTGTTGCCATGTCGCCATATGGCCTATGCTGCTGAGTACCATGGCCAGTCGCTGATTCCGTTGGTTGAGTCTAGTAGGGTTGTAGGCTTTTGGCACTGAACGACATTCAAACATCAGCTACCGTTGCTGAGAATAGCGTATCAGTACAGGCTACCCCCAAAAGCAAGTCATCCGAACTAAATGATGCTCGAAATATCTCACTGGATATTTGCGAGGCAATTGTCCGCCTGGGTTCGTCTGATTTCGATGCTTGCTGTCGGTTCGTGCGAACGCTTGCTGGGTTGCCTTTCGCTAATTGTTTTCTCATTTATTTTCCAGGTACAACTGCGGAACACATTTCTGATGATTCTGTAATCTGCTTGCAATCGGTCATAATAAAACTATGTTTCCAAACAAATGGCTTCATACTTCCGAACAACGCAAGCGTCACGACAACCAAGACATCTAGGCCTTGCGTTGAAGACAAGCTTGCATAGGTGAAGAAGGGAGGGCGCAATTTATTCGTTTCGTATCTACCTTCAGCGTGTGCCGGAAACGTAGTGTTTCCAAGTCAACGTAGGATCCTCTCTAACAGCGAATGCTTAGTACTATATGTAGGAGACCCGCAGCTTACATGTGGCTGAGGCATTCTGTACGCTGCTTGGGTGCTTCACTTCGAAAGCGTTACTCGTACACCGGAACTTCATTATAGACTCATGAAAAATTATTGTTATTCAGTGTTATTCTAGGATACAGATGCACGGTAGACTTGGGATCTCGTTGGTTGTTTCTCATGTGGCACGTAGAATCGCCAGTGCATGCAAGCCACCCTCGTTTAACGCGTACCAAGCACGCCTTGAGGGCAGGAGGGAGGGGAGGTTCTCTGAGGACAGGGTTCACGGCAATCTATGTGGACGACAACAGGAAAGAATGCTTTCCAGCCAAAATTTAGTTACCAAATTCCACAGCAACCTTCCGGACATAAATAAACAAGCGTAGCAGGTAATGCTCGCTGCATACCTCACCATTTGCTCTCATTCTTCAGGGTTTCCAAACGATTGGGAAACCTTTATTTATGTCTACACAATTCTTCATGTTAAAGGGTCAACTACCAGAAGTAGAAAATCGGTGACCAGCTCTGGCATAACCGCAGACACTATCGTTGATCCGTTGACTGCCAAGAATGTACCGGTAGTTCCGTCATTATAAAACAGAGTTAGGGAGGTCAATGCAAATACCGGTTCTTGCAACCACTGAACACAGTTCGCATGATACATAGACTTCGAGGTGTGCATTTATGGTTACCTCCACAGTTACATGTGTGCCAATCGTTTCCATCGAACGACTAACTGTATCATAACTAGTGATCGATGCTGAGTGAAAACAGTGAACACAACAGCAAAAACCAGCAAATGTGAGCTATTCTAATTAAGCACTGTTTTGTTAACGACATTAAGTACAAACATCATCTTCCTTTTGTCATATCGTTATTATTTGGGAACAAGATGGACCACTACACTTGTCACAAGCAAGCCATGTTGAACTACTGGGAACTGCATATTATCTGCCTTCATTACATTTAGAAATCTGTTAACAATGTAAATTTTTTTATCAGATACAACCCCATTATAACGCTATGCTTCGTTCAAGAGGTTCACTCATAAACCTCAAATCTGCCATCTTAAGATTTTGGAATGTTCCCGCCATAGAGATTTCAGCCAATCAGAATGGGGATGGCGCCGCAAGACACTTGATCGCCTCAGTGACCGGTATAAAATGCCGACAGATATCAAAGGGCGCGCCACCGTTTGGTCTACTTTCAGAAGCGGCGGTGGTAATGAGGTCAGAACATGAAGACATGCCTGAATATCATCCAGAGGAAATCGAGAGTCCCCTCCCAATAACTGACACTGCTTGTAATGTTTATATGATTGTAACCCCGCATTCTGTTTGCTGTCACCCCCATCCCACGTGTCCTGGTGCTCAGAGAATAGACTGTTAAACCTATGTTCTGGTGCTTCCCGTTGGTGAATGCTACCAACTTACTGATACGTTCATCTAACTTATCGCGTTCTCATCTTCAGCCCATCCTGGCTGCTATCCTCGAATCATCCACACAGTGAGTCTGAATAATTTTCATGCACACAGATAATACACCAGTGAAAAAGTCTGCCGTGTCCAAAAGGTAAGTTTTGCCTACTTCTGACAAGCTGAGTAGTTTCCACATCCGCGTTTATTTTTTTTCACGAATAAATAATGGCTGCACGGCATCAGTGTTAAACACTGATGTCATGCTGTCGATGATGATGATGAATTGTCGTTTTTCGTCTTACTATGCAGAAACAAACTATACGGAAGTACACTTTAGAACACATCGCACTCCTGAACATCAGTTTGAGCAGGTGGGTGAGCGTTTACTTCACTGAGTTGCTTCACAGGTGGTCTTCGCTCGCTCCATCACGCTACAAAACTTACATTTCTGAGTCAGGACTCCGAAAGCATTCCAAAGTGTCACCACGAACATCAATTACTTATCCCAACCCAGAGTAGTCTGGACTTTCTGGTTTTCCCGCGCGACGGAACTTTGTCATTTAAGGCCGCTCCCCAGCTCGATGCCCGGACTATCTGAGGTTGACTGCAGTTCACGGAAGGTAAAACCTGGGATCGTCGGTCTTCATCACAAATGCTGTGAAGCTGAGCTGCTGGACATTCAACCAACTAACTGTATATCTTTCACTGGTGGTCATGCGTGACCTAGTCACCTACGGAATGACTATGAAAAACAACCTGAGAACTTCATGAAGCAAGGTTCGAAGTGACACTAACCAGATTCCATCAAACCCATTCAATAATGGAACTAGCGCGGTTACTGACTCGGTAGTCGATGAGAGTGATTTTAGGCTTGACAGAGTAAGTGACAACGCTAACTTACAATGTATCTGTTGGCGGTATTACCACCAAATGACCTTAAATAGAAATGTAGTTATATGGCATGAGAGGAAGTGCACAAAAACGTGGGTTTTTGGTACAACACCCTACTTCTAAGGTTATTGAAAACTCTCTGATAGCCCCCTACGGGATTCACCCTTTCTGTCTGAAACTCACTAGACGGGCATTGCCCCCGTCGTTATCGGGAAACTTTGAACAGAAGGACGTCATAGTTGTATGTGGTAAGAAAAAAAAATAATCCAATATCCGGGACGAAGTCGAATTGATTGTGCAAATACGAAAAGAGCCAAAGCACTGCTGAAAGCTTATTTATTTGGAAGTAACTGTTCTATTGCGTGTGCTCAAGCGGAATAGTGACGTCTTCTTCGGACCCGGTTACGTAATCAGTCCTATGTGATCGTTCCTTTTTTGCCGCACATCTGTGACGTCTTATTCGGACCCGGTTACGTAATCAGTTTTATGTGATCGTTCCTTTTTTGCCGCACATCCTGCACGCCATATTAATGGACGTTCTGTTTCGTCTGTCAGTCTTCAACGAACAAGTGTGTCTCGATGTAGCGTGCGTTCATAAACTGAAACACACACACACAAGTCCATGTGCGTGAAGCGATGCTCGCAGGTGATGGTTCGCCAACACTGATTAATTACATAGGTTACCGAGCCTGTCCTCCATCTGCTTCACCTACTCACCAGCCCCCAACATCTGCGGGAATTCGTTGTTCTGGAGAGTGGATTGCTTGCAAAACCGCCCTGTATGTCTGACATGAAAAACAAACTGGCCTTTACATTTTATTCGCAGGTACATTGACCTGAACACTTCTCAGAATAGCCACAAGCACCACAATAAATTCCACGCTTGCCGTCTTAGCCACTGTTTGGGAATCGTGAGACTGATGCCTTGTGTCGCGCGGCTGCGTCAGTGTCCGGATTTGCGTTCCGCGAACCAGACCTGCACAACAACACGCGTCAGACTTTTGTGTAGTTACTCATGCCTGATGAGCTGTTTCATGTGACGTTTGTCGCATCAAGTGTTTGGACAGATCTAATTGTATCAATAGGGGGCGAATCTTGGTTGGTTGGTGGTTTTTGAAGTTCGAAAGAACAGACTAAGTAATGTTGAAGTTTGTGCAAGTTTTCAACGTGTTATTTGTTCATCCCACATGATTTTTCTGGTTGGAACTGAGCATGAAGAACTAAGCACCGCAGGTTTGTTCACTTCCCTGACAGCTATCCTTTGTAAATTTTGCTGCTTCATCTGATCAATGTTTACAGGGCTTTATAGGCGTTGAAGGAAACTACTCACAAGGTTGTTGAGTATTCTTCTTCAGTCCACGACCTGTTCGCCCTTTCCTATTCAGGCTCATCGGGTGAGTACATTTCCCGAGCTTGCGTCAACCTTATGTTCTCCATGAATCCAATTTGTACGAAATCTGGTAGGTACATTCATTTCCACACCTATTTCTGTTTCGCAGATTCAACTGAACCCCCACTGAATATCTTGTTTATGGTATTCTTCCACTCAGTGTGCTGCACAAGTCCGCCTCCTGATACGAAGCATCTTCCGTGGAAACGACACCGGAGGGCAAATGCGTCTATTTAGTCAACTTCGTACAATTTGGTTTGAAATAGAAAAGAAACTGGGGGACTGTGCCTACCTGATGAGCCCCAAGAAGGGTGAAACCGGTCGTGGCCTGTGAGAGATTTTTCAGTGACCTTGTGAGTGGTGTAGTAAGTCCATAAGAAATTTCTTAACTTATTAGGAGGCTTTGGCTTTTTAATGGCTAGAATGTGGAATGCGTAAGTGAACGGATTAAGTTAGTTTGTTTTGGGACCATTCTTCACTGTCTTGTTTTATCTAGGTTTTTGTTTCAGTGCAAAACTGCTCACGAGGTAAGTGTACTTCAATATTTATATCGATGTTGACATTTTTGCCAAATATTTGTATCACTATATATCGTTATGAATAACATCCATGCATATATATCAATATGGGTGAAGTTTGCACTCTCGTAAGTTTGTTCTCAAGCCTGCAACTCAAGTTGCCATTACTTGCTACCTGGAGGAAATTCCGAGAAGTGATCGCTACGACCATCGAGCTGATGTCTTTCTCCCGCCTAGTACGCTGTACATCCACTGGCTCCATCGTGCGTAATGTTTCACCGAACCACTCACCAAAAGTCCAGATCTAAGGGGAAGAACCGTATGATCCACAAATTTGGGTTAATGCATTTTTCTACTGGTGAAAGGAAGAAGGCCTTCGCTGCGGAGTTGTCTATTTGAGAACACCAACTTAAAAGTTACAGACATTGAACAGGGGAGCAACACTCTCATATGCATCTCGTTTACAAAACTGAATATCCGCCTTCTCCTTGAACGCGTCTTCCTGAACTTTTCTGGATATTCATTGGCTGTTACTCAAATCCAGGCAAATGCTACAAAGAGACTCCACAAATTCCGTAACGGATCTCACTTTTCAAGAGACGCAAAGCGGATTTACGAGAAGACGTACTACTCACATGCATCATCAGTAGTATCCACCGTTACACTGGTAATCACACTCATCAAACGGAGCCTTTATATTCCGTTACCAACATTGTTGCATTAGGGGTTCACAATTCAGACTTTCCTAAAGTCCGTTTACTTTATTCTTTTCACTTGAAAACCCACCGGAGAAGTTGCCTTATTTAGTCATGAGCTGAGTGTTGTTCGATGAACCAATCTTGGTGCCGTCTGCTAGTTGTGCTTCTTTCGGCTTTCGGCATTCCTTCATTGGCTGTCTCAAGCTCTGTCAACCCTTGTGTTCTTGTTAACAAGCTGAACGGTAGAGGGAAAATTATATGCTTTTGCCTGCTGCCCAGGTATCCAGTTCTGAGCAGTAATCAAGCGTTGGCCAACTGCTCTACTTGGCCACTGCAATTTCATGGAGGCACCTGCAACAGACAAGGCAAAGCTAATGAACACTAGTCAAAGTTTGCCTGGCCCGACCTGGGCCTGTGAATTTCTACGGTAATCTTATCTTGAAAAGTCCTGGTGTCTATTTGTCATAGTTGTCATACATACTTGTGCAGAACAGGCTCTCGTGGATACTTTTCGGGTAGACATTCACATGTCGCACCAAACAACATTGGGTGGTTGAGCAGGGTATTTATAACCTTTCAATTCCCAGTTCAAAGAGCCACATGCTGCTCCTCTGGAATGAATTAACTCAACTAAATATTTCCCATTAGTTCTCGCGCTTACTAAATATGGAACGGATTTCCGTGTACAGCGTCCCGTCGAAAAGTGTCGGTCATATCGATCGTCAATAAGTAAACCAAGACCAAGTTTTTTAGGAATGCAAGACTTGGTATTAGAAAAGTAAACGTGGAAAACCTCTGAAACACTGCTCCTAACTTGCCTAACACTGAATATTTTAGCATGAGTCTGACTCAGTTCGGACCACACTGTGTCAACCCACCTAATCGGCTAAAATAAGTCTAACCTTAGCGTGGCTCGGAAATGGTCTGGGCCAGCAGGCCATCCAGTGTACCCACAATGTATCCCATGCTTTTACACCTTCCTATCTCACTTGGCGAGTATAATCCATCGGTAATATATATCGCCGGCTTTAGAACGAGTCTGCCTTTTCTTTCTCCGGTTTAAACGGGTTCAAGTGTGATTATACTGTTTCCCACATTACTGTGTACAAAAGTGAGTACTTTGTCAGTTACCTTGCTTCGCGCTCCAATGGCTTGAATTGACAAGCCAATACGAAAACGGACATCAGCTCACGAATGCCCTGCATCTCAGTCTGAAGCTAATACTCTCCTGTGACAAATGACGAGCTGCACCACCTGTGAGTTGAACTCACCAAACCGACGGCATAATCGGTTACCCATTGTTAAACACGGTATTCCTAATTCCCTAAAATTGGTTTCTGAGTGCTTCTAAACACGTTTACTCATGGTTACGCTATTTGGTCGATTGATCAAACTAGCGGCTTACAGATAGGCTTAAAAAACTGATGAGGTTCTGGACTTAGCAAAGTGATAAACGTACCTGTCATAACATTTGGTTTGCATGTGGTTAGTCGCGGATGGAAACCATGAGCACTCTTTCTGGTTTCTGGTTGTTCGGGTACTCATAACCAATTCAGAAATGCTTAATCAACCATTTTCTTTTCGGACGATTATACTTCAATCACACTGTGTGTGGACAAGCGACACCTCGTCAATGTAAGTGATATTCCACATGCCTGGGGCGAACAGGAACCTTTAACCATTGAGACGGGGACCTACCTAATGTCCCCACATGTCACCCGAAAGCCTGGGAAATGGACAAGCCTGGTATGGATCGGTCGAAAGTGCGATGCTGTGCGGTTGCTTTGTGCTTCAAAAGTACGTGCTAGGCACTTGGAGAGGCAGAATTGGTCCAATTGTTCCAAAATGTCTATACGAAATTCCCATTGGACTTTCCCATCTTCGCACTCATCTGTAAACGTCCTGTACATACCACTGGATTTACAAGCTCAAAGTTCACACCAGGCAGTGTTACAGAGTGAATCCAGTGGTCTGGGTCATGGGACACGACGAAACACATCTATGGCACCCACCCGTTTCGTAAATATGGTGAACGCAATGAGTAAATCAGCTATTTGCTACAAACATTCATACAATATGCGTTCTTTAACCTCTTCTATTTGCCGAAAATGTTACAAGTCCGTAAATGTCTCGCTCGTTTCTTTCGGCCGATATGAATCCCGAAAATAGAACTAAGACCACCGGTGCACTCTATCAGCCTTTCAAATATCAACCAATGCTGAAGGAAAATACGTCACGAAATTCGCATTGCTTTGCTTTCATCCACTCTACCCTTGTCATCTTCACACTCTGCTCACCTTCAACAGAAAATATCTGGTTGCTTCTACGAGCTGTGACCTTCGGAATGGTTTTCCGACATACGTACAAAGAAGTAGGCATAGTACTCCGAGAGGCTTCGGTGTGAGGCAGCCGTTCTCTTTCGTGTAACCATCAAACGCCTCTTTATCAGACGTGGTAATCCCATCCTATTGGTGGAAATCAAAACACGCCACACAAAACTGATCGGGTGGCCGCTGTGTAGCGGATTTTATCTGATTTACTCCCAGTCAGTCATCCCTCGAGTAATCAGTCAAAACACTCTGAATACTGACGCAGAAAAACTGAATTCTTTTTTTGCCGTAATCTTGTTGACCTTTGTTCATGCGAACGATATCTGTTGACAATGTCCATGCTGTTGTTGCGTGAATCGGTTGCAATCGAGTTGACAAAACAAACAACAAAATGCATTCAGGTCCACAAATGAGCAAGTTTGTTTTGTAGACTGAGCAGTCATCGCCTCTAATTTCCAACCCGTTACGCCACCGTCGACACTGCATTAGAAGACAGGCAACGAGAGTAGATGCGATGAACCTAAACGGTGGAAAACTTAACACAAGCTGGGTGCTTGCGGCTGCTGAGTTTCAAAAGGTTTTTAATAGTATGACCACCCGATTCAGCCTGAAAGCGTGAGGCTGTCCGAATGGTCGAGTGCTAAATTCCCCAACTCACTCGCCTTGGTCTATCGATCTCTCGCAGCTGAGTTCACCTCAGCATGAACGACAAATCGGGTAGCACTGGTGAAAACTTGTTCGGTCTTACCATTTTTCTACACAGAGCACTGTCCAGTGATTAGGTAACCCAACTGAGAGTCCGTCGCCTAGGGTAAAACTGGAATATCGTGTGCATTTGTGCTACGGATTGCTTGTCTAAAGCGGTTGTTTGTTCATGCTCTTGTCTGTTGGGTTATTCTAATATTCTAAAACAATGTTTACCATGAAATGGAGAAGTCAGTTATCAGTGAGAAAACGTTTGAACCATATCGAGATGATATCATTTTGAAAGATTGGGTAAGCAGTCTGTGGCTTACTTATGGGAGCAGCGTTTCGATAAATACACTCATTTGCAAATCAATTTGGTTTTTTCGAGAGACTCACCTGGAAACCAGCTGAATCTCCCGTTTGTGATGTTTCCAGGCAACTGAATGTGCTTCACCAGGCCGCCTCATGTTCCAGTTGCTACGATATTCGAGATATCGCGATACATGTATATACGTAGTACACTACTCATGAGGTTGCTGAAAACTCGTCGACGGCAGCCTTTCTTATTGGACAGAAACTCACTCCCTTTGAGTATGACGAAATTGTCGTTCACGTAGCGGACCCATACCTTGGGGGTTTATATCCGAAAGTCCAGTCCATTCCAGCTTTTACATTACAATTTCTGCAATAAATCCAGAAATCGGAGAGCCCATTGGTTTCCTCGTAGTTGTCTATAGTACTCTCCGTTGAATTCAAACTATACAGCCAAGCATAAGCTGAGCACTTTGCAGAGGTCTTCTGTTTGTATGGGTTCGTTTGGTACGCCCTGACTGTCAAGTAACTCTGTAACATTTACCTTGGGGATGTGAACAGTGAGCTTACATCAAACGAACCCATCATTTCATTTATTTCAGTGTATATATCCCCCAATTTCCACGAATTGTATTGAATTGTGGACTGAGTATTGCTACCCACTGATGAGGTACTTTAGCCTCATCCACAGTCGTTTTGACAGGTTGCACGTTGGAGTCCCTGCGAGTGACGCGATTGGTCGTAACGATGTCTCTTTACATAATTTCGAGAGCCCGTAGAAGCGGGGAATGACCGAGTCCTGAGCTCTCATTTTCCACTGCTCTTTTCTTGTGATTTTTTGAAACTCTTGAAGCTTCTCCAGGTTTTATTGTTTTTGTCAGCAAGTTTTCTGCTTTGACCGTGTTGGTCGGTAGGGCTTTCGCTTTGTTAGTGTGTTCTTGCTTGCCCATGATGACCGTCAGGTGTCCCTTGTCAGCTGCAGAACGACGAGTGTCTCGTGTTCAGTTTGTCCATTTATCCCTTTTCTTTGGTTAGCAGGCACTGTTATGTTATGGCTGGAACTACGGCTTGGCGGTGATGCTGCTGAGCGTCCTCATCAAGTTGAGTATACTTCATCGCTGCTTGCGGACCAGCTAGGTACTCTAGGTTCTTGGTTTCTTTGAAGTTTAAATGGAGTCATCTAATTAGAACTTTCTGTTCTACTTCTGTGACTTCTCTGCTGAAGAGGTCCTTTATCCAAGCCTAGTGGTTATTTTCCTCTTCCCAGTAACCAGTTGGCCTAGGGAATTTGTTTTCAAGACAGGCCTTCTTGTTTTTAGTGGTTGATCCAATTGTTCATTCTATTGCAATGCTGAGTTGTTGCACAAGTTCGGGTCCCAGTACCCTCACACCGCTTTTCCGCGGGCTATTCTCCAATATTTTCTAATGCAATCTTGCGTGTTCCGACCATCCGCCTACCGCCCTCTCTGGCCAACCTCGGGGATTTTAGATGATTCAATTGTGCTCGCTAGTTTATGCTAAGAGGAAGACTGCATTTCTGCGGACATTCGTGGAGGAAATGGTAAATGTTGTTGGATGGAGCCTTGATGGCAGTTGAGTTACCCTCGACGACCTGTTTTGGGCGCGCAACGCCCCAATCGGTTGCCAGCGTGTTGAAATATTGATAACCCGAGTGCGTTTACTGGATTACAATATATACAGACCACGAAGCAGCACAAATCACGAACGGGCTAATAAGAGTACAAGAAGGGTGCGCACCAATTAGTCAGTCACGTGATGGTTGATGCTCTTCGAAAACTACATAAATGCAGGCAGCTGCTCACTGATGATGTCTCCTCAACTGGGAACGAAATATTTGCAAGCTGACTGCTAAACTCGGCGAACAGGTCAACAGTCCTTTGATCAATTACTAGTAAGGAGCCAGCTAACCTCGTGGGGGTATTTCAGGACGTCATTTTCGGGTCACCCGAAGGGATTTTTCCATTTCCGGAAAAGTACATACGCGGGCACTTAAATGAGCTGTGTCAAATTAGCTATTCCGTCGATTGAGATCTCGTACTGTCAGTGAGGCTGTTCTATGCTGAACAGCCATGAAGGACTGTACAGCTTTTTCATCCTTATTGTAGTGAATTTTCCTGGTTACTAAAAACTAACTAGCATTCTGTACAGAAATTTAAGGCTTCAGATACTCCCAATCCAATTCATCAGCAAACCAAAAGACTTTATTTATCCCTGTGTTTTCTTCAGCCACGGAGGCATAACACGTGCACATTGACAGCAAGGACGTAGGGCAACAACAGTGAAATGGAACGACACAGTGTCACGTAAGAGGCTAGATATTCGTTTCGCGTCAATATGCTTTGTGCACGGAAAGCTGGTCTTATTGTCCTGATCAGAATAGCTTCGTCATACGGACTATGAGCCATCTAACAGGGTCACACGAGCGATCTGTTCCCATGGCAGTGTTTTTGGGTCTGTGGTTGCTACTGGGTCAGTCTACGCAGACTTAGGTGGGTGTTGGCTGTCCTTTGTGAAAGATATCGTTGGTTTCTGCAGATGTAGATTTTCCTGAAGTTGCACGTAAACAAGTAGATGACATAAGAAGCGGAGCGGCCGGATCGACTTTGTCGATTAGGTCTTAGCACTAGCCCTCAGTGGTTGAGATGAAAATGGGCTAGTACATGAGTGGAAAGCTGGAAACTCACACGTAGTAACCATTAGACGGGTGCATGGGTGGTAGACTGCTCTAGTTGTCACCTGGGTGGACATCACAGCCAAAATGAGACTTCAATATTTCACCGCTGCGTGATTTCGTTTGCGCTCTCGGCTAGTTTACTTTTTCATGTTTTTCTCATGGTTTTTTGTACACACTGTATTGTACTGTACCACCTGGTATTGTACTGCATTGCATCGTATTTGAGACACTTCTGAAACAGACTAATCCCGTCTGAGAAGCTAATCGTCTGAAAGTAAAGTAGGCGGCGCTGTGCCATACTGAATTCCATTCGTTATTGTCTATTTGACTGTTTTATTTTCTGTACTGGTTAGCACTCTCTAACCACTCTAACGCTCTTGAGTATCCAGAATGTTAAACCTACACCGGTGTCTGAGGTTACTGTTTCTAACATTCGTCGTACAAAACAGGCTAAACAGTGACTAGCATTAGCTAACTATATATATATATATATATATATGTTTGGTGTACGATTTGTGCGTGGTTTAGTCAGATGGCCGTTTGCTCTCGGTGTGTCTCCACAGCTCGGCTATACTTACTTGAAGTTTTGAGCCACCAGTTGGATATACTAATGGTACTGGAACAGAAATCATATCAGAAATTCGTCCCGCCATTTTCGACAAAAATGTCAGCCGCACTAAAAAAATCGCTCAGCTGTAGCACCCTTTCGGTGCCTAACTGCCATGCCACCTGAAGGAAGCACGAAGGCTGGGATACTGCCAGGTTGCCCAAGCCTAGACGGGGGAAGTCGAGAAGTAGAGGTGGGGTTCGAACCACGGACCTTCCGGTCAGTAAATTCGCGCTCTATCCTCCTGGGTCATCTCGCCCCTTTCCTCAGCATCGGCTTGTTCAATCGAAGTAGTTTAAAGTCAAAGTGGATATTTTTGACGCAGATTAAAACGAGATCTTTAGGGATTTCAACATGGACATCGACAGTTAGTTTCTGATGGTGAACCGTCAACTATCTCACGTAGAAGAACATTCGAAGGCAACAGAATAATGCCAACAGAATACAATTCCTGCGGAATTCCAAATTATTGCGTAGATAGGAAGGATAGTCTCCGAATCGAGTTCGAGGTGGAAAGTTTCACCAAATATCGAACCAGTGTGTGATAAGACGAATATTGCACGTCTGAAATCCGCAGCTGTTGCATGTTCTTCTCGAGGATCTTCAGATTTCCTATCCTCTTTGTGTCTGAGTTTCACTTGGCTTCAATCGCTCGGACCGGGAATCCGTTGACGCCAAATGGAGTTTTCTCACCGATGTTTGCCCTGTGACTTGTTTTCTATCGTCTTTTTCCCTCTTGATGTCTTTTATTCAGGAACGCCGCATTCAGCTTCGACACGTAGTCTTCTTTGTTTATGATCGCAGTTCCGGAACCAGTGACTGGTTGTGGAAGGGCCATTTGACTGTTTGGCAATGATAAGTTCTTAGATAAGAGCTTTGACGAATCCCAAAAGACACAAAGTGTTCTGATACATCAAGTTTTGTTTCTATGGGGCCAGTGTTCTCGCCAGTAGTGGGTTGGCACTGAAAGGATGGATATCCGGAAGTGACTGTTGCACCCCGCAATAATTTTGCAGCTTGTTCCCAAACATTTCTCGAAGTTGACAAGGCATACGATAGACAGTATGGTGGTGTTTTTTCTCGGGAAGCTTCAGTATACTAACAGTTAAGTTTAATGTGGCAGGTACAAGCGCGTGAGAAGCTCAATCGCGGCTTATTTAATCAACACGAAAAGCCACGTTCACCCGGCCGAAACGGGTTTCATCCAGTCGCAACGGCCGAAGCAGTGGCTTTGGGATTACGTCATCTTTCTCCGTGTCATCGGAGACGTAAAATGAATACACTGATGCCATATTGGTCAAATACTCACTTTTCATAATCTATTTCACATAAGTAGTAAAACGTTACCAATATTTCAGCACATTTACACGATATTTTCCATCTCTATTTATCACGCTTTATTTGTTTTTCTGAATAAATTACCGAAAGAAACTTCATCAAAAACAGTTGTCGTAAAAACGTCAGTTTTTCTCTTTCCAACAGTTTTGCAATTGGGAAAAATCCAGTCCAAATTCAGTCCTCATAACGGTGTGGACAACTTCATACTGCCGCCTCAAACTGCAAACCGAAAAGTCTAATTCAAGCGTGAGAATTCGAAAGATGGGGCCTTCTTAGCCCATTTCGTTCATGCGGGAGGAAGACAGTGGTTGCGATCTGTTGATGTTTCTTCTCAGTTCATCAGCCGTGGACACATTTATTGGTAAGGCATGTGCATCAGTACTACTCATAAGGTTGCTGAAGACACCAGAGGGTCCACCATCGATCTTGGACTTATCGGGGCTCAGGATTTAGGCTTATATCTCGGAGACTCCATCGTCCTTATTTTCAAATTTTGCGCACTTTATGAGAAACACCCATTCAAGAATCATTTCAGTTTTGACCGGCTACTCAGCTGAACTCCACCTGAATCTCTCCTTTACTGGATATGCTGCACAGAGGCCGGAGTAATGACGTATACTACAGATGAACCATGCGAGTAGTCTATGGTCTGCTGTCCAAGCTCTGCCCCGCATCTGATGGAAGGTAAAGTTTATTAAGGGAATTTTGGAACCGCCTTACACTGTTCGTTTTCTATGAATATTCAGGAACGTTCAAGAAGACGTGTGATACTGTGCACAAGAGATGTTTACTTTCCTGTCAAATGACTTGTAACTCCTTAGTTCGTGTTTGTTAATAAATGACTTTTCAGCGAAGCATTTTCCTCCTTTCGCCGGTAGTAGTGAAGCATACTTCCATATCCTGAATATCAGAATAACTGAGATATGAGACGGCTTGGGTCCAGCACATTTAGATATAGGGTAATATGAGGGAGAGATCTAAGTCAGCACCAAGTTATTTGTAAATGAGAGCTTGTCCCAACATACGAGAAAAGTGGCCAAGATTAGGCAACTAGATTTAACTTGTGAGCTCCATGAAGAATACAATCACCAGTGGGATGTCCAGAGTTTTCATTAACCTTATGAGTAGCACTAAAAAAACGTTGATATAATGATTATATTTCACATTGAAATACCAGAAAACCTCTATACAGCACACTCACTTGTGACTTACTTTGAACAAGAGATTCAGGTGTATTTTAGCTGGGTCTCTCATTAGTACCAGGTTAATTTGCAAAATGTATGTGTCGAATTCGGATGGCATGGGATTTTCATTGAGTTAGACAAACGGCTAGCTGCTAAGTCGATTTTGCCCACGGGCACCCTTGATTAGCATTAGTTTATTCCAAAAAAGGGGAGGACGAAGTTGAACGGGAAAGCCTGAATTGTGCTCAGTAGTATTGCAAATTCCCTGTATGAAGTATATGTTCTGACTTTCTATAGAGGTAAGGAGCACAGCGTTCTCAATGTGGAACCAGTCAGGTCACTATGGGAACAATGAGAAAGACTATCCAAACGTGTCGAAATTTGTGGAAGCTGTACCAGACTAAAAGTCGGGTGAAAGAGGTTCTTCACATTATGAGCATGGCGATTTTCTGGACATTACACAGCAACCATAAGCCCCACGTAAAGCGCTATCATACATGGGGTACATTCTTTCGCTTCTTCACACGACTAGTAGCAAGTTTTTAGGATTTGGAGGTATAGGCACCTTGGGTACTTGTGTAACGGCGGATACTACTGACGAAGTATGTGAGTAGTATGTGGTTTTCTCGTAACTCCGCCTCGCGTTCAATGGAAGGTGGAGTTCATTACGGAACCTGTGGAACTGCTTTGCAGCTTTCGTTTAAACTTGTGTGCTAGTCAATGAATATACACGAAAGTTCAAGAAGACGCGCGAGGATGTTCCGTTTTTAAAAATAAGGTGCATATGAGATGTTTACTGTCCTGTCTAATAGTTTGTAGCCGCTTAGTTGGTGTTACTACGGTGTGCCCTACCATCCCATTCACAAAACTTTCAGATTTCCACCCATAGCGAACTGGTGATGTCACCTCGACTGGGGATGAAAAGTTTGCGAACTAGCAGCCCAGCTCAGTGAACTGTCCTCTCCATATCTGGGCTTGGGCGGCCTGGTACTTCCTTCTAATGGCATGGAAGCTAAGTACCGAAAGGGTGGAACAATCATGATGGGCTTTATTTGTTCCAGTGGCCTTGTGTCCGGAGGCCAGCCGTCCCTACTAACCGAACACCACGTCAACCGGACGGATGTGTCACGTGTGGGCCACGGACCAAACGAGGGCATGCCCTGATTGGTCAGAACGCTAACCAATCTGGATCGAGCATCTTTAGCTCGACGCTTCTGGCCCCCTCACGGGGATTCTAGCACGACCTTGTGAGACATTCTGTGATTACTCTCTAAATACACATGTACTAATCTTCCTTGGTCTCCATAAAGAACTGTCTGAAGCTACCGTGTCTTTTGATATACCATAGTGGGCGGAACAGGAAGCCAAGGACCGACACAGAGTTGCACGACTGTTCAGCAAGTCGCCACACCTTGTGTGACCTGAGGCTACCAATAACCAGTCAGACATCATAAGTGTTGTCCCTCTTTGCAGACAGTAGTGGAGTCACGGCTGCAACCACGAGCCTAGAGGCGATATTCTCATAGCTCTGGCAGAGTCTTTATTTCCTGGTCGAATGATCGAAATATTGTTTGTTCCTGTTTGGATGTAGTAGCAGTTGGGAGGGGGAGTCGCCTGTGCCAAGCTCCAGCGAATTCCAGAGACAAGTTATGGTGTCTTCTGACAGCTCTGACTGGACCAAGTTCACGTATTCACTGTTTTTATGGTGGTGATGACTGCATGTCGTTTGCTGTATTCAAGTCCTCGCATACCATGACGAAGCTGATATGTCTTCTATCCAGATGTTGTCACAGTTCCTGGTCCCTAATGAAGAAGTTAAAATGTGAAGTGGGTCAACTATGACGAACTAATTGTGATAGACATGATCTCTAGATGTAAACATCCTTTGTAATATCTGAAACAGAGTGAGATCAGCGCGGTTAAATCCAGAGTTTATGCGTTAAATTAAATGACGTATCCCACGTGATTATTCATCTCAGCTTTGTACTCCATTGACTGACCAATTACATTAGGATTTCATTTGCCTAAGGCGTTGTTGGAAATTGCCATTTAAATAACCTTAAGTTACACTATGTTTTGCGTGCATAATATCATTAGTGTCCATGTCTTTTGAGTTTCGGCACTGTGAATGCTCGATTTTAGGGCTACTAACAATGCAAGAATAGAATCGATCTACATATAAACTTACTGAATCTGTTCGACAGCCAACGACCGGTTTTGCTTCTCTTGGAGCCCATCAAGTAGGCGCAGTCCTACTTGCACTCGAAGTGGATAAACTTCGCGAAATAAACTCATTTGCACACCAGCTGGTCTTGACGGGAGACTCAAGTAGGACATAAGGTTGATGGAAAATCCGGGGGCTATGCCTTCCTGATGAGCCCCAAGATGAAGGACGAAAGTGCTTCAGGGCTGTTGGTGAGTTTTCAGCAAACTTATGAGTTGTTTCCTTCAGGAACGTATACTGCCGTATCTCGAATATCGTTCCAACTAAAAGGTGAGGTGGCGTCTGTGCTGTATATGCAGTTGGAGAACATTATAACGCAGCGGTCCAGCTGGATTCAGTTGAGTCTCCCGTCCACAGGAACCTAATTGGCAAATGAGAGTATTCCCAGATTTGGCGTATTTTCATCCATATGCATAAGCATGAGGATATGGCAGAGCGCATCATACACCCAAAACTTTTATGCTTTACAACGGAACGCTCAGACTCCCATCTGCGCTGCGGGTTGCCACATAGATAACTCGGTTGTAGTAACTTAACGCAACGAACCAAAAACCCCATGTACATGAGATTTCTGTGAGTCACTTACTTATTTACTTGCTTACTCACTCATATGCTTACTTACTTACTTACTTACTTACTTACTTACTTACTTACTTACTTACTTACTTACTTACTTACTTACTTACTTACTTACTTACTTACTTACTTACTTACTTACTTACTTACTTACTTACTTACTTGCTTACTTACTTATTTATTTACTTACTTACTTAACATTATCGTTTATTTTTGAAGAGCATGGTCACAAATATAAAAAGCAATTCCAAACGATAGATGTGGAAGGGTGTACAGGAGTATATTAGATAAAGCGAGTGAAGTGTCCCATTCGAAGGCTTTCCACCAACAGTTCCGGTCAGACAAGATGAATCCAAACCTGTGTAAGAATGTTCGGTATGGAAACCTGGCGTGTAAAAACCAGCAACTGAAGAAGAGTCAAATAATGCTGAATGCTCTTCAAGGAGTGGTAAGCATTAACACATTCGTGACTCACACATCAGGCACAAAGTGTTCATCATACTGGGTCAGGTATGAGAGTCAGTGGCTAGAATGCAAACCCAACGCCATGTACCACGCACAAAAGTGTCGTAATTACGGTGACAGCCCACAATGGCAAGCAAACACAAGTCACTGACTGTGACCTTAGGAAGTTCCATTCCGATAACAACCTTGACGGATTGAAGAAAGCAGATCCCTCGATATCAAATGATCACCGGTTGGTGGACCAAAAGTCGGCATCACAATCGATGGCACGTAGGGCTGAGATGATGGCGAAGGAGCAATCAAAAGCACCATACTTCTGCCTCTTCTCATTCCACACAGTCACTCCGTAGCCATTCGAGACTATGCTTATGTCTATCAGAGTTGCTTGGCGCTCTCGAACAGCGATTAGGTCGGTTATGATGAAAGACGTCGACGTAGGTGCTCTCAACTCCTCGAAGACGGTGTGTCCCAGGCGGCGGAGATGTTTCGCGAGTTCCCTTGCAATCCGATTATAATGAGTACACCTAGCATCATGAATGATCCGGCAGGACTGCGCAATGCGCACCAAACTCTCCGGTTGACCACAGCTTCCACTTATCACCATCACCATCCTCATCACCATCGACAGCATAATATCAGTGCTCATTACAGATGCTTTGCCGCCCTACAACCATGATTTCGTTGAAAGCCTTATCGAGAAGGAAAGAATAAAAGTGGATGGGAAAGCACTTGATGCCAAGCAACCCACACAATTATTCCGAAATGCCTACACCTTCAGACACTCATTCAGTCAGTCTAGATAGAAACTGACAACAAGAACGCCACTGACATCGATTAGCAGCCATGTTTTGCAGCGTCCCCAACCACGCACACGGGAGATTGCGCGGACTCCATTCTGGAAGGGGACTCGCACTGACAGCACCCAGACTTTTCATAATTGATTTCATACCCCACAGCCAGCTCCAAGGTTAACCATCTCTGTGACTGCACCACTCTGAACTGGGATCGGAACACAGCACTCTCTTTGGCACACGATGATTTGGTAGGGGCAGAACATGGTCTAACCAACATAACTTTAGGGGCTGGGTACATTTTTCGATTGAATTCTCCGTCGCACAAACCGAGCACTCTCTAATTGCCTCATTGGGGACTTGTCGACATGAGTCTACACATGCTATTGTTCTGAGACAACGGTTGTCAAATAATTGAAGATATCTCTCTCCCTCTACTTGTAGAGGCCAAGTCTTGCAACCATACGCTAAAACAGCCCTTATTGTAGACTGATACACACGTCATCATCAATAGAAAATTAGCAAACGCGACTCGAGCTTTGGAGATACGTGCACTGACCTCGTCTGTCACATTACAATCAGAACTAATGCAACTTTAAAGATACGTAAAACGTTCCACAACTTCGAATGCCTCTCCTTGGGTTGTAAGTGGCGTGTTCGGTGACTGTACGTCCAAGTGTATGATCTTACACTTTTGCGGATGCAAAGCGTATACCAAACCACGGGCCGATCTTGGTCAGTTCAACCGATAACATCTGCGCCTTGGCAATGTTGTGGAATATAGGTCGCTCGGGTGCGCTGATTGATTGCTGATCTGTTCGCCGAGCTTGGCAGTTGGATTGCAAACGTTTCATCACCAATCGAGGTGACATCGTCAGTGCGGGGTTGAGTGGTTGACCCACTCAATCCAACTGCCAAGCTCGGCGAACAGACCAACAATGAAATATCTGCGCCTTATTCCCCTCTTTAAGGAGGAGAATGATGTGGCCTGCATATTCCAGATCAACAGGGTTTTTGTCAGCAGCTATTTGAATACCACGATTCTGAAGGCCTTCCAGAGTTCGGTTCGTTATTTCGTCGATCCGGAAGTTAGAAAAAATCATTCAGCAGTAGCACCCTTTTGGCGCCCAACTGCGATGCCACCCGAAGGTTGCACGAGGACTAGGATACTGCCAGACTGCCCAAGTCTAGACAGGGGAAGTCGAGATGCAAAGGTCGGGTTCGAAACACAGACCTTCCGGGGACATTACAACATACCGGCTTCTAAGAAAGTGAACAAACTCAGAGGCCTGCGGAAAAAACTATTGGGGAACTGAGGGAACTGAAACAGTCCTAACAGATCCCAAAGAGTGAATGCTACAAGCCTATAGCTCAGGAATCGAATGCCCCCTGTTTGTATGAACATCCAAATGTTTACAAAGAACCGATACCGCCAAAGACAAATCAGGTAGACCAACGCACAATTCACAGACCACAACCAACGAAGAGAAATGAAATATCTCATCAGTAGCGAAATTCACTCATTTGCATAACAGATTCGTTTTCATGGGAGACTCACCTGAATCCCAGCTGAATCTCCCGTTTATGAGGTTCTGCTTCAAGTAAATATGCTGCAGCAGGCTGCTTGATGTTCCAGTTGGCACGATACGCCAGCATCACAATACATTGCGTGGGCGTGACACACTACTCAGTAGCCTTATGAGTAGTGTGGTACATCTCACCAGTAGGTTTTACTAATCAGTCAGCAACGCACAATAATAAGGTATGAGATAGATAATTAAATGGAGGTTTAAAATGGACTCACTCCAAACCATTTTCGGACCCAGGATATTAAAAAACTGTCAAAGAGCTATTAAATAATCGCACATTCCCTAATGGATCCTTGGAGGGCGAGGGTAACTACAGACTGTTCAACTTTTGCTGAACGATATATTCCAGTTCTGAAATGGCATTTTAAGGACGACTAAGAGGAGCAGCAAACTGGGCCTCCAGTTTCTGTTTTTGTCTCCCGGACTGCAACATAAAAACTGGAGCGGATCGCACAACCGGGTATCGACTCCAGATCTCGGTTCCGTTGCGTGGTTGATTAGGATAGCTCTATTTGTCAAATTGTGAGTTGTTTACCGATTAATGTGTGATTTGTTTGTCAAAACTGAAGCATGGTGGACCACGAAACAGGGGGGAATTAGAATCAAACGTACGAGAGAGATTTGGCGGAAAACTGAACATTAAAATAACAAAACCGATCAGAAGTCAACCGTTTTGAATCAAAACCGACATTCACTGCAGACAACGCGTGGCCTTGAACGTGAACGAGGCTGTTGAAGTGGAGATGTTCACAGTAGGTTGGAAAAGCCGCTTACACCCCAGAACTACAGTGTATGATATAACTGGCTAAACTCGATGGTTTCCGTTTGGGAGAAAGGCATTGCCAGAAGTACTTTGGGTATGTGACGTTTTGTTAATACGTAAGATCGGGTGAACGCTATGAGGTAACATATTGAATTTATGGACAGGATAGGTGCTGCGGGACACCGAGCTAACTGAATTCGACGGATGAGTTCAGAGTGAACAACTGGGGTCACTGGTCGTTGGGTCAGGGTCAACAGTGTGTTCCTGTTTGTGAATGAGGAGCCGAGAGGGCATAGGTGAGGGTATCAAGAAGCATGACAATGCGTGTACGTATGCTAGTGCCCTGTATTCACGGCACCCTCGTACTTCGTTGTATGGGGTACTCAGAAACAGTCCGCATGATTGAAGTGGCTTCGTTAATGTTACTCAAGTCACACTTTGTTGCAAGGTTAGTGTTCTGTCTCCTTGGTTTTGACACTCCCCATCCGTTGTTTGATTGTCTGCCAATTTCTAATTATAATTCTTTCACAGGTATGCAGCCAAGAAGTTGAGAATTAAACCTATCATCATCATAATATGAAGACAAAAATGAACACAAATTCAACAGAAGCAATGGTCGCACACAAGTTCATACTGGAACAAAGCGGATACGCGAATTTACAAAGATGTGGTATAGGTGCACTGGGGTTAAACGAACTTCAGAGCCATGCAACTCTGAGCGATACAAGTAATAAGGGCGAGAATAACGGATCAACTCCAAAAAATTCAGGTCCCAAGAAATCAAGTTGACCAGAATGCATAACCTCTAACGGACAATCAGCACAAAGATCAACGAACAGAAGAACAAAACAGGCCAAAGAATGCGAATTCTTTGGAGAGAAGTGGTGCAAATAAACCAGTCAGATGCAAGAAAACAGCCCACAACTTGTGAGCGAACCACTCAGATCGAAGAATGAAAACATCCAAAACCATCGCTAAACAACCAGCCAATCACATGAGAGGAAGACAGAACAAAACGCAATGCAATTCTCAAGTGGACCAGGCACAACAAAGGAAGAATGAACTAAAGGAGTGGTGTCTACCGGACCAACGATAATTGAGTAAACCAGACCACAACGCAAAATAGGTCGCGAAAGGACCAGTGAAACCAACACAAAGATGACCTCTAGTCAGTCACACATTTTGGAGATGTAAGAAGCTCTCTAGTAGCTAGCCACCCACTCACTGACGATGTTTCCTCAATTGATGGTGGGGCAGTTTAAGGCTAGCTCGGCGACATCAACAACCGCCTACTCGGCAGCCAATAAAGGCAACCCATGTACAAATATTTCGCTGAAATGGAAAACTTGATTAAGTTTACTTGCGTAGATCTGAGTTTGAGATTTCAAACGTTGACATATTTCAACGATGGTTATTTAGGCGGCGGGAAAAATCTTCCCGAGCCGGCTTAGTTATTTTGTGGTTTGTTGTGCTGTTATATACTTTGTGTGTCCCAATGAGGTGCAGTAAGGTTTACGCGTTCCTGTCACATTCCACATTCAGACTTTACCGGCATTTGGTCCTAACAAAACCTGTCAGTTTGCAACAAAGAAGTGAGGTATCCATCAACTAACATCATTGCACAAACAGCCACACACTTAAACAGCTTCACTATTTAGAATCTCGATATCAGCTGAACACCCGGTTTGCGGTACTTACCAGCTTGTGATGTGTCTAGCAGCCAATGCACCGACCTACATGCAGAGGACCAATCTTCTCAAGTTTACTTTTTGTCAATTGAATTTGCTTTCGTGATTATTCGTGGGCAACTAGTCTTGTTTACTCGTTCCGTGAACGGTTTCTTTTTCCTATTTTACCGTTGGTACCTGACAGCTTAGCTTTGCTTGATTCCATCCTTTGCTTTAGTTCTATTGTTTTTGTTTTACTCCACACTCATATCACAAACGAGTTCCGATGCGGCGTACCCAACGGTGGTCATGCGGACCTCTTAATTCCAAAGAGGAGCTACATTCGCACGTGTACACACACATACACATACACACAAATACACACATGCAGCGACACATTATTGTGCCTTGTCAGGTAAGGCAGGCAGTCAATCCGGTCTCCGTTATTTCAGTTGTTGGACAGTTGTCACCTCCACTAGCAGCTGACCGGACGACTGTAAATCGGGCGTCATTCTTCACCGACGGGTGTCTGCTTCTACACATCAGGGTCTCTTGTACCCGATTATTATTGTCAGGTCACGTTAGTCAAATCACACACAGATGGTCAGCCTCGGTCCCCTTGTGGACCAATTTTGTAAGCTATTTGCAGATGCGAGACGAAGGACTGAACAGAGGAGTAGAAGTGATCCTAAAGAAAGAACGTGTGGTTAGGACAAATGTGTGCGATAGTTCCACTACTCAAACCGAAAAAATCAATGAAACGTGGCAATTATCGGTGCTCAGCTACCGTGAAACCTATTGGATGCATTAGAATTGAGCTAGAGCTCAAGTGCATACACGAAATCTTGGGTTTATGAAGGTCGTTTTGTCCTTGAGCTCTGCAAGTATCTGATTGGCTGAATTCGATAAAATTCTAGAGCACTGTGGATTGCCTCTGGTTGGCTGCTCGGATGCTCAATCAAGGTCATGCTTCCGGAGCAGAAGTTCATAAATTTATAGCGTCGACGACCGGCGGTATGAGGATGTGCCAAACTTTTTAAATACCAGCGCGTAACAGTGTCCCAATCCGATGATTTGTTGGCCCAAAGAGCAAACAGAATGTGGTAAGTGAGAAAGCTTGGAATGTCTGTGACAATCTTGATGAGTAGAGGTCAGTTACCTAAACAGGAGGTGGTTTCACTCATAAATTGAAGTTTCCCTCCGATCATCCGACGGTCGGTCTAGCCAGCGATCTTCCCAGGGGCTGTGCTTACCAGAAAAATTACTAAGTGACCCTACTCCATTGAAACTAACAGAAAGAGAATGGGTGACAGACGCGCTTTGAATATACCAGTCAGTGCAGAGGTACTTGCAGTATAAATCTGCTGGAAACACGTCAGACAGAATGCGGAAAAACTCAAACTGACCAGAAGAACGCCACCAAGTCAAAGGCCTATGTACAAGCATGATCAGAACCAATCTTGAACACAGTTCTAAGGGTCCCTCGTCGGTGAAGAATGTAGCTCAGTTCACGTTTCAAGGATATGATTCTCTGCTTTCGGAACAACATGTTTTGGAAGAAAGCCAGCCGAACTTTGACTTGACTTTGATTTCGTGCGGTTTCGTTTGTTTTCTCTTTGACAGTGCTGGGTCATGTGGTGTTTGTGGGGAGAGTGTCGGGGCAGTAAATCTGTCAGCACCTTATCTAGGCGTTAGGTTCCCTTGGCTGGGTCAAAAGACACTCGCTTCATTCCAGGGGAATCTCAGTTCAATACTGGAAAATCATGAGGTTTTATTAGGAAGCGGACGATACTACTGACTACCGTTTTCATGCTTCATTACTTCCTCACCATAGTCCTTCCTGAGGTGAAGTCTATTTCTTCGCTTGGTTGTATCAGCCCACAACTCCTTTGTATCACAATGGTCTCAAGCACCATTAATTGAGTACTGATCATCACCGGTCTGTAAAGCACATTTAACAGGAAGTGGGCGCTACTAACTTGTGAAAAGGGTTCATTTTTTGACACTTATAACACAGTTTATCCAAAACATTGGACATCAGTTTCATTCCATGGAATCTGCAGCTGTCTGAGACTGTTCACGTCACAGCGTTACCTCTGCCCCGTTGTCAAGTAACTCTATGGCTTTCCAGTTACCTCTGCCCCGTTGTCAAGTAACTCTGGCTTTCCGCAACGGCCTGACGGTGACAGATGTTGATCTACTTCGAAAATCTCATCTGTTTTCACTTCAGTCAACTTGCCATGCGCTGTGGCTGCCGTCGATCCCCAGTACGTTTGCGGTCCCACTGAAACTGTTCTTCATGCGGCAGCAAAATTGCATGATGGCAACGATTCTCGCAGCGCAATCAAGTACTGGCCGATGGATTCACTGACAAAATGAATTCGTAGATAATAGTTATCGAAGACAGCAAGCATCATCGATAGGTCTGTGGGATCCGTTTTTGGTTAAAACGTCGCCGAACTGAGGTTATCAGGGCTAGTTTCACCGGTTGAATGCAAGAACATGTGTCGTTCTTTCGTTTCCGATTGAAATGTGTTCATAGCCGAAAATTCATCATAGGGTTGTCGCCATGACTACCAGTTCTCGTTGGCTTCCGTTGATTTGCCCTATCAAGCGGGATCCGTATCAACATGTACGCCCGACAAACCACTGTAAACTCTCCTCCTCTGCCCTTCCTGTTTCAAGTTTGGGGGTTTACGGCGCTGTGGATGGAACGGAGGTAAGCAGGAATGGTTGACAGTGTTCTCCTGAAAAACTGTGAACGTCGACGTGGTGTAGTGGATTTCACTCGTCTGATACAACATTCTTCAGTGTTCCAAAATGTCGGGGTACTTCTGCGGACGGTTTCGGTAGGTGAAGGACTGCTCACATGAAGTGTTTTTGATTGTCCGCTCTAGGTGTCAGCCATGACCAATGAGTATTTCACACTGAATGAACCTGAAATTTTGGTGTTGAACCCAGATCAGAGTCCAGTGATTTACGGCCACAAGCATAGGCTAGTCTTCAAAGGTGCTTGGCTGTCTCACCATGCTGTTAGCAGAATTCTGAAATCCGCATTGTCGGAGAGTCCAGCAAGAATAAAAAACCTCACTCAGAGCAAGTCGTCATTTGGGTGAATTCCCGTTGATTTAGCGAGCGTCGAATCTTACTTACTGAGAATGCGACAACTACAGAGTGGCTGGACAACTTTCCGCCACTTTCCACGGTCTTTATGATGAACTCGATAATTACCAAGCCGTGAACTTGGTGAAATTACAGTTGATGGTTATAGGACAGAAGTGGTCGTTCCTTGCGAAACCATCCTCTTATGGGGATGATCAGGCGATCCGTGCGAAGCGTAGTTACGAGCAGTCATGTGACTACTCGCCAGTAGTCAACTTCCCAAAAAATTTCAGTGTACTCATCCAAGACGAAACCATTTGAATTTCCACACGTCTTGTGAGCTTATGAGGCAGACGACCGCTTATCTTCGAAGAAGGAGTATGTACTTTGAACCTGAATATCAGACAATAGACTCCAGTTACATCCAACTGACAGAAGCTCATCCGGGACTAAGCTTTTTTCCTTCGCGGGTCTTCATTCTGTTTGTTGCGATATGTCCAGGTGAGACCTTCTTGAGGATGGCTTACTCTAGCGATTTGTGGATGACTGCGCATCCCCAGAAAGAAGCAACGAGGTATGGAGCGGCACACTCATTAAAAACGCATCTTACCTCACCTAGTGTACCATGAAACAGTCATCGCGTTCGGTGTATTGGGGAACCTGAGTTAGTATGAGATCTAGGGTTGGTGGTTTACCAGGCCGTATCAGTTGTGATTGAGAGATCGAGAACCTCTTCAAGCAATAAAAATAGTTGCTTATTTCCCATTGCAGGAGATACATTCTCAGGCTGACAAGGTCACTCTTCTACACGGATAGAAGGCCCGTAGTCCAGTGCTAAACGAAGGTGGAAGTTTGCACGAATGCTAGGAGACATATTGTACCAAAAACCACTTCGGGGAGCTGGAACAATCTAGTCACAGCTTAGCGAAATATACTCAGTTGTAAGCCAATCTGTTTTTGCGGGTTTTCAGCAACTTTGTGAATAGTGTATTACGTCTTTACGTGGTCACAGCTTGTTTATGGTGGTGGTGAAGTGAAAGACCGAAAATGCAGCTGGAACTCTTTGACTAGAAAATTATGAACGTAAGGTGTGTGTAACGGACACAATGAATAGATAATTAATTAATTAATTACTTAATTAATTAATTAATTAATTAATCCATCAAGAGGAGCAAAACATGTTCTGATATGACTATAGTAAAGATTGAAAAACATATCCGGGAACTTGCTGGATCGCGAAACAGGCAAAAATCTGTTGAAAGTCTTCAAGATAATTCGGCAAATTTGGACACGGGAGGTCTGGGTAGCTAGCAGATTTTGAACAGTAGGCTAGGGCGGTTTTTGATAGGCTGACTGGAATGTTAACGGCTGGAGAGGAATGGGAACCGATTAGAAGCGGATGGTTAATGACGAAGGTCCACGTATGGTTTGGGAAACAGGAGAAGGTGACAGTGGGACAAAGGAGAGGAAATTAACCAGGGAACAGAAGACCAAGGTTATCCACACAGCTCACTTGGTGGGCCAGTGAAACCAGGACACGAGAGAGAGAGGGGGGACAGAGGAGGAGGAATAAATTTGACCGAGTGAACAGTGGAGATTTAGGTTCAAGGAAGACGGTAACCACTTTGCACGGACTGGCCATAGAGACACCACTCAGAAAGAGTTTGAAGGCAGCAAAACTGTATGACCATGTGTAGTCGTAATACACTACTAATAAAGCTGCTGAAAATTCTTCGACAACCCACGACCGGTTTTGTTGTTCTCTTTTGGGCTCATCAAGTAGGCACAATCCCCGAGTTTCCGTCACCTTTATGTGTTACTTGAACCCAAATTGCTTGAAAACATCATAAACGGGAGGTTCATCTGCGATTCCAAGTGAGTCTCTCACAAAACCAAATTTGTTTGCAAATGAGTGTATTTCGCTGTATGATCATTTATTTTCATAGGGAGTCTAGAGCGTGGTCAGTTTGGTGACACCATGGCCGAACATGGTGTTATAGTTTGGGTGATATACGAAAACTGCTATAACGTGATCCGACAGGAGAGGTTGCTCCCCGTCCACACCATCTAACCTCTGAACATTCACGCCGTTATGAACAAGTCTCGTGCGCCCAAATACAAGATTCTGTGGTATTATTAGAAATATCGCATCCACCAGATCCAATGGACTAGATCACCACAACGAACTCTATTTGAGTTCGCTTAAATAAACAAGTTTACGAACAATCCGCTTGATTGATTTATGACTGAATGCAGTGACCTTCCTGGCTTCTCTGATGGTGCTTATTGGTATTTTCCCCAAAGCGATCTTGTGACATCCTGACCCGCTTTCCTTCAGGGCATTTGATTTTTGCCTTTCCTTCCAAACAGTTTACTTGATAATTTACTTTTTGACACTCGTGCATTCTCCTATTAGGACCTGAAAGCATGTGTGTAGCTTTGCCAACACATTTAGTAGTGCATGCGATAAATAAGGCTGTAAACATTTTCGAATGGCTGCTGATGGTTTGTCACCTGAATGAATGATTTTCCCGTCAGCGCTGTAAACCATCATTTGTAAAGGGTTTCCAAACTTAGTCAGCCTATGCGTGGCAAAACGCCCGCCACACTCATACCTGGTCTACAACTTTTGGAAAAATCGTCGTGTCGTATTATAAATACATCTGTTTTGAGGTATTTTGAACGCCGGCTTGCAGTTGTGTGTGGAAGGACATGTCGCATCCTCCTTCAAATAAACAATGAAACTATAATGGCCTACTTACGACATTCAAGTAGCCTAAAAAGCAAAAACGTTTCATTCAGCTATTTCGCGATTCTTCGGGACCCCGTCGTCCAGCTGATTGTCGATTTCAGTCAGTTTGAGTCTCACACCTAGTCCTTGATGAAAGACCTAAGTACGTCATACATAGCGTTTTACTTATGACCTTCTCATACCGTTCTGGAGCTTTTCGTCCTGTTTGTATCTTATTTTTTGCATCCTCTGCGAATGGAATGGCCTTCGAGGATATGTGGGATTCCGTTCCTACGTTTGGCGGGTTTCGGTAAGCCGCCATTTTCGTTTAGGTGTTTGAATGATCCAAAACATCACAATGGAGTTCCAGACTGATTATACTTATGGAACGATGCAAATGTGTACTATTATTCGGCAAATACCCCCTATTTGCATACCAATTTGGTCCTGACTTAACTGAATCTAGCTGAATCCTCGTTCTTCATGGTCCGCCTCCGTGCTTGGGGGGGGGGGGGTTAGAAGATGGATTATTAAGTTATCTTAGGCTTCAACACACAGGAGTTTGTGTGTTATGCGGGCTAAAGCACAAAAACTTATGATCCTGGAAAAGCCGTTTCCTCAGTGAAACTGATAATAAGTTGAGAACTCAACTGAGGTAGTGACAGGCACCCGAGCACTACTGTTCTGCCGTAGAACAAAAGTTTGGTATCTATGAGTGGTGGACATTACTTAGGAGGGTGTTTGCACTGTAAGCCCATTTATTGCTTCCATGTTTCATTCAGTTTGGTAAGGACTGGCTACCAACAATGTGTCGCTTACTTTCACACTCATTTGCGAATAAATTAGGCCTTAATCAAGGAAAGCTGAATTCTTTAGTTACAGTATACCTCAACTGAACATGCTGCACAAAGGTTGCTCCATGTTCCATTTGGAACGATCTACCAGCCGCGAAGTCCATGAAATCTCTGTGACACCCCAATACCTATTTCGACTCTGCCACAATTCATCTGGTAGCCGTAATCTTTCACTGGTGTCAACAAATGGGCATTCAGCTGCGGGTATGTCCAATTTGATGGCCAAGTACGAAACAGGGCTGACGGAACTTTGATGGCAGGGCCTACTTGGTGAGTTTTAACAAAAGCAAGACTAGCCATCAATCGCCTGTTGTTTTGTACCAACCCTGTGGATGTGTCAGCCGCGATTTTGGCACTTGGATTCAAACTCAGCCGACGTTAGTTCCAAGATGTTGATGTGCCTTAATTCGAAAGAAATGTCCAAGTGTTCCAAATTACTTACCGTTCTGCGATCAGGTGCAAGCAGTTGGCGGAGTTTGCTTGTAATTCTGCTCGAAACACAAGAGGCCGACTTGGAACCGGGGAAACTTGTCACAACGGTCAATGTTACCTTGGTCAAATACAATGTGAATGAACTTGGAGCGAGCGGGTAAGGGAGGTAGGTTGGATTGGTAAGTATGGAGGGGATCTGGTCGGTAAAATACTTGTCATGGCAGGAGACCTCTTGTTTTGTTCCCCCAGTATTATTATTATTATTATTATTATTATTATTATTATTATTATTATTATTATTATTATTATTATTATTATTATTATTATTATTATTATTATTATTATTATTATTATTATTATTATTATTATTATTATTATTATTATTATTATTATTATTATTATTATTATTATTATTATTATTATTATTATTATTATTATTATTATTATTATTATTATTATTATTATTATTATTATTATTATTATTATTATTATTATTATTATTATTATTATTATTATTATTATTATTATTATTATTATTATTATTATTATTATTATTATTATTATTATTATTATTATTATTATTATTATTATTATTATTATTATAGATAGGCAATACTCTGTCAAGACGTTCGTCGTGGACAAAATGACGTCGCAGAGGCGGGATACCAGAGTTGTTTTAGGCTGCAACAGTGTTGTGCTATTTTTACGTACTGCAGGCCATCCGGAAGCACGTAAGTTGCTGTAACTCTTGCAACGATTTTTAACCGCGGCTGGCACATATTCCACCGCAAAGCTTGCTTTGATAACGTAGCTGAGTAAGTGACTGTGCACTGGATCGTAATCACACATGTTTTGTCACGATTCGCAGATCCTGCGGAGAACCAACCCCGAGTTTATCTCCTCTTTGAGTCCCCACTGGTTGTACACCATCCGAAAGTTGGCCATTCCTGCACAGCGCGGGTTGGTACATTACATGCATGAAACCAAAACTGTCCGGAGAACACCAACGAGCGCGTGCATCGCGCCGATAGCCTGGAGCATGCCATCCAGAAGGTTTCTCGGCACAGCGAGTGGCTCATGCGCGAGTATAAAATGCACACCGCTTATCACTGTGACCGCCGAGAGACTCGCAAGCGCGACAGCTACGTTCTACGTGTGGTTTCCCGGACGTATGAAACCAATCAAGTTGTCAGGCACATTGGCACGTACACGCCAATTCTGATATACCATCAGACAGATCACTTCAAGGCGAGAAACCCATTGTTAGTAACAGTTAGTTTGTGGCTTCAGATTGCTTTGCGTCAAATGCAGAGTCACTGAATCTGCACAATCCTCACTGAGTAGGCATTGATCCGTCATCGCCGATAATAGGATGTATGTAGCACTTGGTAGGTTGGCATATCAAACTTCACTAAATTATGATGTTTCAATGGTTTACCGAAGATATACATGATATCCAATTGATTGTACGTTTTCCCTTTCACACTCCCTCTCACTTAAACTTGGTCTTTGGAATACAAAAACTGGAACGACTACCTAATACGTTCGCGTCAACACATCCTACGAAAAAACGCAATTCGCTACCGGTTTTTTCGTAAATTTGTGGCGAGCGCATGCAAGAAGGAAACGCGCATAGATAGAGGGATGGCATTCAAGATAAGCGGTCGGGTTGAGTAACAAAGCGTACAGTTATGAGTATGAAGAGCCGTTGTTAGCCGTTAGATTAGGTTACCTTAGGAAGGGGCCTTATAATCGGCATCGCACATGGACACGGGCCTAGCACTTACGATAAGTAGTCGAGGTGAGTGACAATGGCTAATGGTATCGTGGTGAACGGCAATGTATTCCCTTAGTTGCCATCAATATATTTGTGCTTTATGACGTACTCCATTTATGGAGCGTCATGTCGCTGATGGGAATGATATCCTTCCGTTGGTAATTGACCTGCAGTTACCTCGTGACTCTGTATTGTCCACAAGCACCGATGGTATCCCTTCGCCCATCCTAAAAGCTGGTGGACCGGACATCCCCACCCTCATCCTTAATCTCTTCAATATCTCCCTTATCTCTGGCACAGTTCCAAGTCAGTGGAAGCACTTCACCATTTTACGACACTATAGGTCTGGTCCAAGAACTGCTGCAGCTAGCTGTCGTGGCATCCACCATACCTACTTGCTCTCCCGTACCCTGAAGCGCCTTATCAAAGTCCACGTTATGGATTACCTGCTCACCACCAAGACCCTTAACGATCGGCAGTATGGGTCTGTGGCACGGCGGTCAGCTAACACATGTCACGCTGATTTCTTTAATCATATTTCGTTCGACGGCGATGCCGGGCTGAGTATTACCATTATCTATTTATATATTCGCAAGGAGTTCGACCAAGTCCCCCACGATGCACTCCTAAACAATTACGATCTACGGGGATCTGTGGCCCGTCATGGCGATGGTTCAATTCTTACCTCACCGGGAGAACTCAGGTCACCAAGATTGGGGATCTCTCCTCATCACCTCTTCCCATCACCAGTGGAGTTATTCATGGTAGTGTGCTTGGCCCCCTACTGTTCTTACTATACATTAATGATGTCACTGATTCGATCGCCCATGGATCCCCTTTTCTGTTCGCTGATGATATTAAGATAGCCTAGACGTTTAAGGCCAATGACTCTGTCTTCACTCTTGCTAACATTCAATCTGATCTGAATTCTTTACCCTTCTGGTCCTCTAACTCCTAAATTTCTTTCGCAGTCCAAAAATGCCAAGCCCTCTCACGTCGACTCCAGATTCCTCCTGGAATGTTTATTCCTAATGGACTCCCGA